>JAJEJO010005165.1:435755-592218 GCA_020662805.1 Glaucomys volans | reverse complement strand
CCTAAGAATTCCACCAGAAAACTTCTGGAACTCATTAATGAATTCAGCAAAGTAGCAGGATATAAAATTAATGCTCATAAATCTAATGCATTTTTATTCGTAAGTGATGCATCCTCTGAGAGAGAAATTAGGAAAACTACCCCATTCACATTAACCTCAAAAAAAAATAAAATACTTGGGAATTAATCTAACAAAAGATGTGAAAGACCTCTACACTGAGAACTACAGAACACTAAAGAAAGAAGTTAAAGAGCATCTGAGAAGATGGAAAGATCTTCCATGTTCTTCGATAGGCAAAATTAATATTGTCAAAATGGCCATACTTCCAAAAATGCTATACAAATTCAATGCAATTCCAATTAAAATCCCAATGATGGACCTCATAGAAATAGAGCAGGCAATCATGAAATTCATTTGGAGGAATAAGAGACCCAGAATTGCTAAAGCAATCCTTAGCAAGAAGAGCGAAGCAGGGGGTTTCACAATACCAGACCTCCAACTATACTACAGAGCAATAGTGACAAAAACAGCATGGTATTGGTACCAAAATAGACAGGTAGATCAATGGTACAGAATAGAGGACACAGAGACAAACCCAAATAAGTACAGGTATCTCATACTTGACAAAGGAGGGAAAAACATGCAATGGAGAAAAGACAGCCTCTTCAACAAATGGTGCTGGGAAAACTGGAAATCCATATGCAACAAAATGAAACTAAACCCATATCTCTCACCCTGTACAAAACTCAACTCAAAGTGGATCAAGGACCTAGAAATCAGACCAGAGACTCTGCACCTAATAGAAGAGAAAATAGGTCCAAATCTTCATCATGTTGGCCTAGGACCAGATTTCCTTAAAATGACTCCCAAAGCGCAAGAAATAAAAGCACGAATCAATGATTGGGATAGAGTCAAACTAAAAAGCTTCTTCTCAGCAAAGGAAACAATCAGCAATGTGAAGAGAGAGCCTTCAGAGTGGGAGAAAATCTTTGCCACACACACTTCGGACAGAGCACTAATCTCCAGAATCTACCAAGTACTCAAAAATCTTTACACCACGAACACCAATAACCCAATCAATAAATGGGCCAAGGAAATGAACAGACACTTTACAGAGGAAGATCTACAAGTAATCAACAGATTTATGAAAAAATGTTCAACATCACTCGTTATAAGAGAAATGCAAATCAAAACCACCTTAAGATTTCATCTTACCCCAATTAGAATGTCTTTTATTAAGAATACAAAGCCAACAACATGTGTTGGCGAGGATGTGGGGAAAAGGGTACACTCATACATTGCTGGTGGGAGTGCAAGTTGGTGCAGCCACTCTGGAAAGCAGTGTGGAGATTCCTTAGAAAACTTGGAATGGATCCACCATTTGACCCTGCTATCCCACTCCTTGGCTTATACCCAAAGGACTTAAAATCAGATTGCCTCAGTGATGCAGCCACATCAATGTTCATAGCTGCTCAATTCACAATAGCTAGATTATGGAATCAACCTAGACGCCCTTCAGTAGATGAATGGATAAGAAACCGTGGTATATATACACGATGGAATATTACTCAGCCATAAAGAAGAATAAAATTATGACATTTGTAGGTAAATGGATGATGTTGGAAACTGTTATGCTAAGTGAGATCGGCCAATCCCAAAAATCCAAAAGCCGAATGGTCTCTCTGATAAATGAATGATGATGCATAATGTGGGGGGGAAAGATGGCAAGAATGGAGGAAAGATAGCTAGCATAGAGGGCAGGGAGGGGTGGGGGCGGGTGGGGAGTAAAATCAATATCAGAGTGTGTGACAGATATCATTGCCCTGTGTACATGCAAGAAAGCACAGATGGTATGACTCTACTTTGTGTACAACCCTTGAAACAATAGCTGTACTCCATTTGTGTTCAATGAATCAATAAGTAAATAAAAAAAAAAGAAAAAAAAAAGTAATTTCAGCAATCTGAATATCTAGCTCAAGTTCTTGGGTTGCAAAAGCGTAAAATGCCTCTGTGACTGATCTAAAAGAATGTTTATTTGCTTCTATATTCTCAGGATAGAGATATCTGTAAATTAAACCCAAAGACAAACCTGACGGGGATGGATTACAACAACTGAATTTACAATTTCTCAGTATCTTTTATGTTAAAGTATTGATTAGAAAGATATGGGACCCTGAAATTTGGGGAGGGTGCCTATGAGCACATTTGAAGTAAGGTAGACATTGAAGTCGAAACTCTTCCAAATGTCTTTGATTTCATAAGAAGCATCCCTTTCTCCTTTCATGGAAAAGCTTGGACTCCCTTTTGTCAGAAAGTTATAATGGCCTCCACAAGCTAGTACCTTGCAGGAGAATGATGGTACCTGTTAAGAGCTTCCATTGCTTCAATACCTACAACCAGACTCATGTCCTGGCAGAATGTAGAGAATAAGGAACAAAGTGTCACATGAGAAAGTATTAAGTATAACAAAGGACTATTAATATTTTCCCATTAGAAATCTGGCTCCTAAAAGTGTTGGTTCAAAGTGAGAATAATATTTTTTGCATCATGCTTCTGCATGATATTTACTCATATCCATCCAATACACAGGTTTTCTGAATTCAGAGTTCTAATTCAAGTTGCTTGAGTGGCTGGGAAGGGTCCTGACAGTTATCTCAGTTGCTAACTAGAAGCTAGATCCAAAGATGGCTTACTCCAAATGAAGTTCAATTATAAGACCTCAAATGTGTATAGATATTCAATGGATTTGTTGTATAAACCTTGCTCACCTACTCCCTAAACCATTCCACTAAAGGCTTGAAAATATCTATCAGAAGAGTACCAGATCCCTAAATAGCTCTGAAGTACCTAATCTCCATAGGTAGGAAGAATAGCAAGTGTGCTACTCTCAGAATGGGTATGATGGGATCCCACTGTGGTATGACAGCACTTCACAAAGAGATTTCTTTGGACGTGAATTTGTACCTTCCTACTAAGAAATAAGTAACATCAAGTGGGCCTTTAGGTTTTAGACACAAGCAATATTCCATTTGGCTGTGCCATTTTGACCCGCTTATAAAACAACCTGAGAGATTTTCAGCTTTCTGTGAGGCCCAAAATGCTCTGAAGAAAACTCATGCTGCCATACAAGTCGTTCTACAATATGGCCAGCAGATCTGATGTTTCTTGAAATGTTCATAGTAGGTGGAAATACTGTGTGGAACTTTTAGCAAAGCACAGAATTTTAGATATTGGAGAAAAACTGTACCATCTTCTGTAGATAAATATTATGTTTTGGAGAAACAGATTCTGGCCTCTACCATGCACTATGAAAAATGAAGTTTGATCACAAACCACAAATTATGGTGTTACCTGAATGGTCCAGCAAGGACTGGGTGCTATCTGAATATCCCCCACTAGAAGCCATGAATTTAGGTATGCAAAGAAGCACATAAACATTAACTAAAAGTGGTGTGTTAGAGACCATGGTCAAGCTAATCATGAAATCCCAAATAAATTGCTTAAGTTGTTGGATCAGAATTCCCTGGCACCTACCCCTGCTGCAGTCTCTTCTTTCTCACCTGCCACATATAATCTTTGGAGGAGTTCCTTCTATGAAGTTAACTAAGGAAGAAACTCAGTTTCAGCTCAGTTTCCTGGGTGAAACTGATGGTCTGCTGGAACTCCGAACAGCTACAGTACAGTAGCCTTAGTCTGAGATGCCCCAGGAAGACAATGGAGAAGTAATGGTCCCTAAAGTCTGAACCTTGAATGGGAGAGATGATCACAGGCACAGATGTGCAATGATTTATACCTGATGACTAAGGTTATACTAGATATTCAGGGATTTGGAATGAACATGATTGGAAAATTAGTGACAAAGAGGTCTTGCATTACCCACACAGATTACTAACACAGCCTTCTAAGTGGTCTCCCTATTTCCAGTTTTGCCCTTTTCTAATCCATTCTCTAAAATATAGCCTGAGGGAACATTTAAAATGTCTATCCAATTATTTCAGTGCTCTGCTTGAAGTTCTAAAAAGGATTCCCACTTCTCTTAGATAAAATCCAAACTCTTTAATAAAGCTTACATATTCTATCCACTTACTCTCTGGCTCCAGTTTATCTTTCCAGTCTTATATCTCATTACTCACTATGGTAAAATCTATGTTTTAGTTTCCAGTTATGCATGATTGCCCTTCTTCCTGGAATTAACTTCATATACTCCATATATCTTCTTTCCTTCTTCCTCCCTCCTTCCCTTCCTCCCCCTTCCTTCCTTCTCTCCCCACCCCCTTTCCTTCTTTCTCTTTCTTTCTCCTTTCCTTTCTCTTTTCTTTTTATTTCTAGTACTGAGGATTGAACCCAGGGGCTGTGCTACTAAGCCTCATTCCCAGTCCCCAGCACCCACCCCTTTTTGTTTTTTTATTTTGAGACAGTCTTGCTAAATTGCCCAGGTTAGCCCCAAAGTTGAAATGATCTTGCCTCAGCCTCCCAACTTGCTGGCATTGTAAGCATGTACCACCATGCCCAGCTCACATATACCATCTTTAAATCATATGAATACCAGCTTAGCCATTATTTCCTCTGGGAAGGTTTTTTGATCCACTTTGAGATAGGTGCCCCTACTGCACAGAGTTATATTAAGGTATATTTCTAAATAAATCTGTCAGGGATGGCTCACCCCTAAACACAGCAACATCCTCAGCATATTCATGCTAAAGATTTCATGTTCAATTCTCCAAGCAATAGAGGCCTCTTTCTTTCTGTCTGGGATGAACTTCCTTCTTGGACTATTCAGAACAGTAATTTTTTTTTCCATGAAAACATTAGTATCAAGTAAAACTCATCATATATTTTTAATAAGGTATCAGTAAATAGTCCAATTTTGAACATTTCATAAAGTTGAGTAAATTATAGGTATCTATAGTCATCTTATTATACATGTTCACTCACTTTATAATATGCCTATGCACTTTTATTTCAAATAGAATAAAATTTCAAAGCTGAAATGAATCTATCTCAATAGTACCCAGATTACATTTAAGTCTCAACAATCTGCTTTCCAAGTGATTATCCATTAATCATTTAACATCTCCAGTCATGAGAGCTCAATAATACACTAAGTGAAATTAGTCCAACATAATATTTAACACAGAAATCTTAATCATATATCATTTTAAAATATCTCTCCATATAGTTTAAATCTAATTTTAGTCAGTAAAGTCCATATTAACCCATTGATTGTGTGTGTGTGTGTGTGTGTGTGTGTGTGTGTTGTTTGTTTTTGTTTGGAGTCTTTCTTTCTTTTCTTTTCTTTTCTATTCTTTTCCTTCCTTCCTTCCTTCCTCTCCCCCTCCTCCTCCTCCTCCTCCTCCTCCTTTTCTTTCTTTCTTTCTTTCTTTCTTTCTTTCTTTCTTTCTTTCTTTCTTTCTTTCTTTCTTTCTTTTTCATTCTTTCATGTGTGTGCATGCATGCCTGTGCTTGGATGGAAACTAAAGCCTTGTGCATGCCAAGCACACCCTCTACCACTGAGCTACACCCTTAACACTCTTAAACAATTTAAATTCTTTCCAAAATTAAGCACTTTTAGTATTTAAAACTGTGATTGGGGTTCACAAAGCCTTATTACTTTAACCGCATAAGTAGTCATTTTACATATAAAAACAATATCTAGCTGTCCTGAGAAGAAAGAGGAAAAAAACCAGTCTGAGGTATTGCTTTATTTTTTTTGTCACAATTAAAATGGACCATGGTTTATACAATGAATTACACAGAAATAAATAGTCACATATAATCCTAGTATAAGTCTTATGCGGGAATAGGAAAAAACAAGTTATTTTCAGCTGAACAGATTTCTTTACATAATTATCATTTTTTTTTTGCTATTGTTTTTGGTCTTATTATATAATTTTCCTCAGGAACAATTACTATTAAATCTCCTTCACATGCAACACTGGTAAATTTCAGAAAAGCAAAATCCAACAGCTTTTGGATATCTTCACCTTTCATTTTTGGAATCTGTTTGGGTGACTAAGACAAACAGATGCTTCTTCCCATCACGCAAAGACTCAAGCAGATTCGAAGCTCAATGCAAATGGAACTGCATATTCATCATGCTCCCCAGATATAAATGGAAAATGCAACAGTGACCATGTTGACTAGCCCTAGGTATCTGGTACTCAGGATCATTGTGAGGTTACAAGAATGTTCTGGTGTCCTTGATTCTTGAAAAATAAGGTATGGTAAAGAGACACAAGCAGCCTATGAAACAAATAATTCAATAACTATTAATACCAGCATCCACATTCATATTAATTTCTTTTCTTATACTTGTATCAGAAATGATATAAACTATTAGATTTTTCCATAAGGTAACTCAGAGTTGTTACATTCTGTGCTTCCCCTCCCTACCCATATAAGAAAATGTTATATTTTGGCACTCTTACTATAAAATGATGCTCCTATTACAACATCAGACAAGACTCTTATCATGATTCATATTTGCCAAGTAATTGATTATGATGTCAAATAGTGGTATCAAAAGAGTATGCCATGGAGTTAATCATTATTGAAACATACTTTTGTCATCAAAATCAGATAGTATTTCAGTTAGATTTTTCTATGCTGTGGCTAAATGATCTGACCAGCACAATTATAGAGAAGGAAAGGTTTATTAGAGGGCACAAGGTTTTAGAGGTCAATAGAAGGCCAGCTCCATTCCTTGGGGCTCGAGGTGAGGCAGAACATTATGGGGAAGAGTGTGGCAGAGGGAAGCAGCTTGCATCATCAGCAAGTAGAGAGAGAGATTCTACTCTCCAGATACAACATATATGCCCATAGACACGCCCCAATTCCCACCTCCTCCAGCCACACCCTACCACCTCAATTAATCCCATCAGGGCTTAATTCACGGATTAGATCAAGACTCTCAAAACTCAATCATTTCTCCTCTGAAACTTCTTACATTGTCTCACATGTGAGCTTTTGGGGGACACCTCACATTCAAACCATAACAGATAGTAAGTAAAAAAAAAGAGAGTAGGACTTTTCAGTTTGTATAGTTTTCATATATGATAAGTAGACAAAGAAAGAGAAATTGATAACATTATTGCTTACTAGTAAGAATAGAATTCGTGATAAATTATCACCTTCACCTCAGAGCACTTATCTCCAGGATATACAAAGAACTCAAGAAACTTAACACCAAAACAATAATTCAATCAATAAATAGGCTAAGGAACTGAACAGGCTCTTCACAGAAGAACTATGAATGGGCAAAAATATATGAAAAAATGTTCATCATCTCTAGCAATTAGAGAAATGCAAATTAAAACTACACTGAGATTTCATCTCACTCCAGTCAGAATGGCAATTATTAAGAATACAGCTAACAATAAATGTTGGTGAGGATGTGGGGGAAAAGGTACACTCATACACTGCAAATTGGTGCAACCACTATGGAAACAGTATGGAGATGCCTCAGAAAACTTGGAATGGAACTGCCATTTGACCCAGTTATTCCACTCCTTGGCTTATATCCAAAGGACTTAAAATCAGCATACTAGAGTAATGCAGCCAAATCAATGTTTATAGCAGCTCAATTTACAATAGACAAGCTATGGAACCAACCTAGGTGCCCTTCAACAGATGAATGGATAAAGAAAATGTGGTATATATACACAATGGAATATTACTTAGCTATAAAGAAAAATGAAATTATGACCATGCCAGTAAATGGATGGGACTGGAAAATATCATGTAAGTGAAATAAGACAGTCCCAAAAAACCAAAGGTCAAAGGTTCTCTCTGATATGTGGATGCTAACCCATAACAACAGAGGGTAGGGAGGGGAAGTATAGACGTTCATTGGATTAGAAAAAAGGGAAGGGAGGGAGGATGGGAATAGGAAAGATAGTAAAATTAATTGGATGTAACTTTTCTATGCTTACATTTGAATACATGACCAGTGTAACTCCACATCTGTTCAACCACAAGAATGGGATCAAAATTGTAATAGGTTGCACCCCATGTATGTACAAGGTCAAAATATAGCTTACTGTCATGTAGATCTAAAAACAAAAAAAATTAAAAGATGTCTAAGATTATTTACATGAAAAAAGATTTCATGGAAAATATATTTTTATTTGAGGAAAAATAGAAATCATATTTTAAAACAACCACATTTTGAAAGCAATATCTGTATATCATACATTAATTAGAATTTGTTCTCATTTATTCTTTTCTTAAATTGAGACCACACTAAATCACTTCTAATATTTTTACACTAGTTAGCATGTAAAGAAAACATAATCAGTTATGATTATGTACCCTTACAATTAATGTGAATACTTCTCATATCCCCACTACCCCAGACATGGATATGAAAGTGAGCATTCTGAGATTTGATCTTTTTAGGAAAAGAAAATACATACTCCCATTTTACCAGGAAGTTATACAATATAAATTTCTTTGCTTCTAATATGATAGTAAAGTAGGGATATAATCCTCCCCTACTGATTATCCAACTAAAGAGAGCATAGAAATAGAATGAGAGAGCCAAGCTGGAAGCCAAGGTCCAGACTTTTCAGAGGTGCTGAGCCTGGACTAGGGTGTTAGGCCAGCTACTCTATTTTTCTCCATCCAAACTCCATTTTGGTGACCTACCTGAACGCAACCTTACTCTGAACGCAACCTCAAGCTTTGTTTTTATTCCCATGTTTTCAATACCTAAGGATATTAATTACCATTATGCTTCATAATAAATGAAAATTTATATTATTATATATGCTAAAAATTTTGCTTGCATGATTTCAGATAATCTTCCCAATATCCCTGTGAAATAAGTATCTTTAGCTCAGAGATATTTAATAACAATAAAGATCTCATATATTTTAAACGTCAGAGCCTGGATGCAAATAACTACTCTGAGGCCCTATTGCTTTATCTGCTATAAATGAAAGCCAGAAATGCAGCCTACCTATTTTTTTAGGCTCAAGGTATATATCATACATCACAAGTCAGAAAACTTTTTCTATAAAGGGACACATTGTAAATATTTTTAACTTTGTGGGCCAGATGGTCTTTGTCACAACTACTTAAATTGCTGTTATAGAATAAAAGCAGCCACAAATAAATGAACAACATAGCTATATTCAAATGAAATTTCCTTAAAATATAAGCAGTAGGTCAAATTTGGTACGTGGGATATAGCTTGCTGAACCTTATACTATTTCATGAAATGTTCAGTTTGATAAAAAATCAAGCAAAAATTATTTCATCAATACCATATTCCTTAATATTGTATGAATGGCAGGGTGAGCAGAATGGTCCCAATGACATTTGTAGAGCTAGTTCTCAAACTTAGATCAGAAACCCACATTCTCAGCATGGATGGCATCATAGGGCAGAAGCTATTCTCAGTACATTGGAGGATAGTCTGGGAATCACTATTGGATTTTCTCATTATTAGAGCACTCATGCTTTCTCATACACTGTAGAATGACTTCTTGAAATCAAATATCAAGTTGGAATGGTAAGCAACATACTAGCAATAAGTCTGGACTGGAAAAGAAGATATACACATAAAACATCTGTGAATTGATGTTTAGCAGACACATGTCATATAACTGCAACACTAACCTTTAAAAATTCGTCTGAGAATTTTTAGAAATGGTCATTTTTATCATGTACAAGTATATTCATTTGATGGCATTGTTCAAAAGTTTTGTCTCCATAACTGAAATATTTTGTAGAAGAAGAGTTATAGCCCAAATGAATGTTTGATTCAAAGACAACTGACCACAGGAAGGCTTGCAGTCCCCATTTACCTCTGATGATCTGGTTTCATGTCTATCTTTGCTATATATATTGACTCTATGATTATATATATAAAATATATATGTGTATATAATATATATAAATATATATGAGTATATTACTCATCACTCTATATCATACCTCAGATGTGTGGATTCTAAGTGCTGATTAATATTAATAACCTGAGATACAATGTAACAGATTATACTATTGTAATAATTTTGTGATATAATACTGTTAAAGTTCAAAACTAGATTGTGCATGCATACTTTTCTGAATTTACAATTTTAATTACATAAATTAAAGTTGCATTTGGGTATTTATAAATTTAAGAACTTTTAGGCCACATAGCTCACAACGTAGAAATTATTGTGTGTGTATGTGTGCCTCCTTGTGTATTTGTACCCCTATAGCAAGTTTCCACTGTGCTGCTTCTCCTGCCTCCTTCCATCATTTTGTACTGATTTCTGGCACACTCAGTTTCTTAATGAAACATGACATGTTTAATTAACCACTTAATAGTACTTATCCAGGATAGATTAGAAAATCCATGAAGGTAGGGACCACATTTTTCGTTTTTCCTGCTCCTTATTATATTCAGACACCAGCCAAAATATAAGATGTAGTAATCATGTAATAAATAAACGTTAATAAATAAATGATCTTGTCCCCCCCCCTTAGGTGAAACAAAGGAGGGAAAAGGTGACTCAAACACTCTTTACATAATCTTCAGTTAATACCTTATTTCATTTTTTGCCTACTTTTTTATTTGTCCTTTTTAGTTATACGTGACAGTAGAGTATATTTTGACATATTTATACAAGCATGGAGCACATCTTATTCAAATTAGGATCCCAGTCTTGTGGTTGTACATGATGTGGAGATTCACCACAGGGTATTTATATATGTATATAGGAAAGTTAAGTCTGATTCATTCCACTGTCTTTCCTATTCTCCTCTTTACCTACTTTTCTAGAGCCTTATTTCATTTTATAGCCTGGTTTACCCATGCATTTCCTGAAGAGTACTGATAACACATCGTCACAGATACACACCAGAGTAGAGAACATGTTCATCCAGATCCCATGCTATGTCAAAGGGGAGAGTCAGTCTTCAGCTGCTGTTTTCTTAGCTCATTGTGCTGAAACTGCTCAATCAAGCATCTGATAGAATATCAAGTGGATTGACACTTTGGGCTATTGAATCAATAATAATATTTTTATGTATTTGTATAGCAAGCATTTATACTTTCAAACAGCACTTTCATAACTATTGTCTAATCTTACCCTTACAAGGGCAGGACCTGTTAAGAGGATCATACTACCTTTTCTGTTTTGCACATGAAAGCAATTTAGGGCTACAAAAATTAACTGGAAGATGTGGAATGAAATATAAGACCCTGAGTTTCCTGCATCTTAGTTCATTCTGTAGTCATTGGATAACCCTGTGCCATGACCTAACTGTCATATTTAAGTTCAGCAGCAGAACCACAATTAACCACTTATCTCTATAATTTATAAGAAGACAGAAATGCTGAGGATTTAGCCCAGCCATTTAATGATCTGATACCAGATCAGGGACAGCATCACTGCCAGGTAGACACTTTGATACAATGCAAAGATCATAGGCCTTGCCTTCTCAGCCACATCTGAAAACATCACATTAATCTATGGTTGCTACAGGTTTGTGTTTTGTTTCAAGGGATAAACATAATGCGTGTAAAAGTAGGCAGTTCAGCATGAAACCATTTTTTCCTTGTCTGAGATGACTACATCCCTAACATGCATGTCATCCACTTTAACAACTGGAATCTGCTCTGTGGGCATGGAATTGTGCACTAAACACTAAGACTTGGTTGTGTGGCTTCCTATATAAAGGGGAAGACTGGTATTATTTTGGCCAATGACTGACAAAAAAAAGTTGTTTTATAGGATTTAACTGACTGTGTTGTAGTATATGCCTTATTTTCTTTTACCCTTCTATTTCTTCCTACCTAACACTAGAACAGGAAGGTAGAACAGACATCTTTTGACCCTGAGGGTATATGGCCCCATGCTAAGGATGGTGGAAAGATAAGAGGAAGCCTAAAACCCATATTGTATCATAAATCTAATTACCTGCCCTTCAACAACCTTCTTTCACATTTTGCAACAAAAAGTTAAGACACTAATCGTTTAAATCACTATTGGGGGATTTTTCCTTTTCATCCAAATAAAATTCCCATCTCATAATTTTATTTCATTCAAATTTCTATAAAGGACTCCATAATATATCCTGAGTAACACAGTTAGATTAGTATTTCTTTAATAAAAATAAATAAACAATTTGGTGAAGTTCTCTGGGTTAGTGACTGTGCAGAGGACACAACTTCATCACCAGGTCAGTTACTGGTGGAGCCAGGGTTTGCATGCATTTGGGTGTGTCCTCTCTAGAGTAGGCCCTCTTCCTTATAATTTGGGCTCCACCAGACCATGAGTTTTACTTCTGTGATTTGCCAGTCAGGTGATCTTGCCAGACATAGACTTCAGGGCTTAATTGACATGATATAATTAAAGCTTTATACCTGCATCAGGTAGGACTACTCTTATCACATTTTACAGGGGAGGAATGCAAGGTTTAGAAAGATGAAGGCACTCTCCGAAGCACACGTCTAGCGAGGAGCAGAACTGTGTACATTCAAATACTGCTCTACTTGAGTCTAAATCTATACCTCTAATGACTACATGATGCTGCCTTGATTTTGTATATAGAATATCAATGTTCAATTTCTACTCACAGAAATTTGAGTACTAAAACTAGAAATTCCCTTTAAGAAAGTCTAGATGCTTATTGATGCTTGGAGAGTAGCCTCTTCTGGTTGAGGATGAGCCCTTGCCTCATTTGGTTTCCACTCCACAACTCAGAGACCCAAACTGACTAATGCCATGAAACAGAGTCTCCTGTGAAGTCACTAGTAATGTGACAGATTTCACACAGCTTACAGAGGCCAATACATTCCACAGCATATCCTGAGTAGTTTCTCCGTGGCAGACACTCCATTTGAAGAAAAGTTCTAGTGTTAACCCTTTAACCCCTAGGGGTGAGAATAAATCAGTCTCTACGGTGAAGTACAAAATCACCAGACTTCTCATTTCTTTCTTTTTAAATTCTTTCATGTTCAGCCCGACAGCAGCATTTCTGTTTTTTACCCCCTAGCATCTGGAATACCCATGATCTAGGATACATTTCTGTGGATTTAGAGTCTAAAATGTCACCACATGCTGTGGCTAATAATAACGCATAATAATAACGGCTGTGAAAGTTCTTTCACTGTCAGCTCTATTTTTATTCATTTAAAAAATAATAATTCCACTGCCCATTGCTGTGCCTCTGAGTACATTTACAAATCAAAGCCATATTTATGTATATGTTTTTTAATAAACAAAACAGTAACATTCAGATCATTCAGATCTCATGCTTCAGGCAAAGTAATCGCCTGAGCTGCTAGTAAAGAAAAGCACTGATTTTTAAGTGGTCTAGCATTAAAGTACGACGCCAAGAGAGAGTAGACTCAGAGACTCAAAGAAATCGGTAACCTTGGAGTCTATCTGGTTCGACTTGCATGTGTTGTATTACTATTTCTTCCTTCATGACCCCATACAAAAATGCATAAAATACATCCACAAAATGATTATTTATTTTCTTCTCTTGATAGAAAATTTATTCTAAGACAGTCAGTTCCATTTTTAAGAATCTTTAATGCAATGCAAAGTGGTTTTTCTTCATTTTTTTAAACCAGGGATTGAACCCAGAGGCACTCAACCACTAAGCCACATCCCCAGCCCTTTGGAATTTTTTATTTTGAGACAAGGATCTCACTAGGTTGCTTACAGCCTTGCTAAATTGCTGAGGCTGGCTTCAATCCTGTGATCCTCCACCCTCAGCCTCCTGAGTAGCAGGGATTACAGGCATGTACCACTGCTCCCAGCTATTGTTGGTTTTATGATGGAATGGAATTCTACTCCATAAAGATCCTGTTCAGTAGCTCTTTTTCTGAGGTCTTCTACATATCACCTTTCAATTAATTAAAGATAGAGACCATCTCTTTAGGTCTCAAGACTTCTTTATTATGTTAAACTGCTATATAGAAAACTTTTTTAAAAACCCACAATGTTTAAGATAGAATGTATTGACTCTACAGAGAATGTTCCATGTTCAAAAATAACTATGATTCTAGATAAGTTTAAGAATATGCACCACTGAAGTAGAAAGAACATTTGGCCTCAGTATTTTTTCTCTTTTTTTCTTTTTTTAAAAAATTTTACTTATTTATATGTGGTACTGAGAATCAAACCCAGTGCCTCATGCATGGTAGGCTCGTGCTCTATCACTAAGCCACAATCCAGCCCCCTCAGTATTTTTCCTATGATACCCCTTATAGTCAGAAGGATGAGGATGGTTTGGGTACCATCAGGGTTTTCAGTACTAACCATCACAAAAA
Source organism: Glaucomys volans (assembly GCA_020662805.1). Lineage (NCBI taxonomy): Eukaryota > Metazoa > Chordata > Mammalia > Rodentia > Sciuridae > Glaucomys > Glaucomys volans. The sequence continues at coordinate 577,940 of JAJEJO010005165.1, read as the reverse complement.
TGCTTCATCCTGCCTGATAGTATGACAGGGGATCTCCCTTCACCCACTTCGCTGCTTCTTATTTCACACCTCCTTTTTGGAATTACAATTGGTAGATAACTCTGTAACACTTCAGCATCTGCCTTTTCTTCTTCAGAATATTTTTTACTCCTGATATGCTTTCAAATAAGAACCAGTTACTACTACGTGATCTCTCAAATCAAATTTTATGTTACACAACTCTCAAAATAACATTGATGGCTGCATCTATAACTTGTAAAACATTGTTATGCTGGACTTGTCCCCCAAGAACTCATGTGTGAGACAATGGAAAAATGCGTAGGGGTAAAGTGATTCAGGAGCCTTAACTAATCAGTGCATTCATCTACAGATATGGATTAAATGGATTGTAACTGTAGGCTGGTATATATCTGGAGGAAATAGGTCATGGGGGTTTATCTTTGTAGTTTGTATTTTGGCTCTGGTAAAAAGAGCTCTCTCTTAAGTTACCTGGCTATTTTGAACTGAGCTGCCATCCTCTGTCACATCTTCTGCCTCATTTTGGGCCCAAATCTACCGTCAGTTGACCACAGACTACATCTCTGAAATTGTGAACGCAAATAAACTTTTCCTCCTCTAAGTTGTTCTTGTCAGGTCTTTTGGCCACAGTGATGAAAAGCTAAGTAAAACAAACATATTGGCTGTTGCAATTTCACATTTATTCAATAATCATTTATCTATCCATCTAAGTTATAAAACCTGTGGGGAAAATAGATTTTTTTTTTTTTTTTTTTTTTTTTTTTTTTTTGGTGGTGCTGGGGATTGAACCCTGGGTGGTTTTGTTTTTGATTATGTACTCTCAACACTGAGGTCAAATCTTGGTTTACAGTGGATGGTAAATCAGTTTTTTTTTCTTTTTAATAAAAGATTGAAAGAATGGAAGAAAAAGTGAGGGAATTTTTAAGAGAGGAAATGGACACATTTGTGGCAATAGATTTAGTAAACTAAATGAGCTGAAATCTAACTGCCTGTGTGTAGGGGTTTGTATGTGTGCACACACGCACATGTTTGTAGATGTCTATGAATTAGGAGGAGGTGGCTACATGGGGGCAGAAATGTTTCATAAGAAGCAAGTTGAATCTCAACATATAAGTCAGAATGTAGAGAAATTACTAATATATCTGAGTTAGACATTGTTCGACTCCTGGTCCTTTCCTGGTTCACTGCCCTGTCTACACTCCTGTAGAAAACTGGAGATTTTATTGTCTTAGAAAACTGAATCAGAGAGGTCCACACTGAAACACACAAGTAAGTGTGAAGTGTGATGGTGAGGGGAGGTAAGAGATGAAATGAGAAGTGGGGTAAAGTGGGCATCTATGAAATTTCCTCTTCTTTTCCTAGAGTCCAGGCTATCAGGTTTATGCTCTCCCAGTTAGGAAACTGAAAAAATCCTATGTTCAGGTCCTTGGAGAAGGAGATGTCAAGATGGGATTAGATGTGCAGGCAAGTTAGTAGAGAACACACAGCAGGAAAATAGGGGGAGGAACAGGAGTGGGCCAGAGGGATCTTCAGACCACATATAGGAGCAGCAGGGGAAGGAAGGAGGATTGGAGAGGAAGACTCTCTGACTGCAGTATAGTTCTAAGAGAGTTTCGATCAGATTTGAACCAAAGTCACTCTTTTTTTTTCTATTTTATTTATTTTTTTAATTTACTTATTGATTCATTGAACACAAATGGAGTACAGCTATTGTTTCACTGGTTGTACACAAAGTAGAGTCACACCATCTGTGCGTTCATGCATGTACACAGGGCAATGGTATCTGTCACACTTTCTGTTATTGTTTTTACCATGGCTAGCATATATTAACAAGTTGCTTAGTTCAAGACTATTTCACAGTGTTTATTAGCTGGAGCAGCCTTGGTAACTGTAGCCTCAACTCAGAGGAAGATGCAGAAGAAAAGCAGCTATGGCCACCATTCTACTATGGTCCCTGTACAACGAAATTGGAGTAGTGAATTTTCTCTTTTCTTTTTTCCCAAAAAAAGAAATATGAACAACCTCCTTTAAAAATTATACTTAAAAGTGAAATTCTTTATGAAAGGACAATAAGTACCTTCTATGGATTAAGTATGTAGATAACATCCAAAACACATGAGTGACATTGATATATACTAAGCACAATGTGCAACAATGTGTAATATTTCGTATTTTAAATGTTTAAAATTTGGTGTTTCATAAGAAAAGGATATTTAGGAATATGTAAATAACATGTTTAGTGAATTTTATACACTGAATAAACTAGGGATACAACTTTCATGTATAAAGGAAGAGAGAAGAATGAGAAAATGAATTATTAGACTTCACTATGTCCAGCAGGAAAAAAATCCTCCATATCATGACAGATTTGAAGTATAATGAACTCACAACAAGAAGCTAAAGTAAAAAAAAAAATGAAACTATATCTTTATCTCTCCCCCTACATGAAACTTAACTCACAGTGGATCAGACTTAGGCACTAGAACAGAGACCCTGCACCTACTAGAAGAAAAAGTATGCCCAAATCTTCACCATGTCAGCCTAGTATCTGACTTCCTTAACACGACCCCTAAAGTGCAAGAAGTTAAATCAAGAATCAATAATTGGAATGAATTCAAACTAAAAAGCTTCTTCTCAGCAAAATAAACAATAATGGGAAGAGAAAGACTACAGATTGAAAGGAAATCTTTACCACATGCACCTCACATAAAGCATTAATCTCTAGGATATAGAAAGGACTCAAAAAACACAAGACCAAAAAAAAAAAAAAATGACCCAATCAGTAAGTGGGCTAAGGAACTGAACAGGTATGTTACAGAAGAAGATATACAATCAATCAGAAAAACATATGAAAAAATGTTCAACATCTCTTGTAATTAGAGAAATGAAAATCAAAACTATGATTTCATCTCACTCCAATCAGTATGGCAATTATTAAGAATACAAGCAACAATAAATGTTGGCAAGATGTGGGGAAAAAGATTCACATTACTGGTGGGGATGCAAAATGGTGCAACCATTATGGAAAGCAGTATAAAGATTCCTCAGAAAACTTGGAATGGAACCACCACTTGACCCAGTTATCCCACTCCTCAGTTTATACCTAAATAAATCACTACATACTACAGTGATTCAGCCACATCAATGTTTACAGCAGCTCAACTCACAATAGCTAAACAATGAAAGCAACCTAGAAGCCCTTCAACAGATGAATGGATAAAGACACACACACATATGATGGAAAATATATATATATAAATAAAATGTATATATCATATATATGATATATATATATGATGGAATATTACTCAGCTTTAAAGAAGAACGAAATTCTGGCATTTACTGGTAAATGGATGGAGTTAGAGAATATCATGCTAAGTGAAATAACCCAAACCCAATGTTTTCAAAGGCTAAATGCTTTCTCTGATATGTGGGTGCTAATTCACAATGGAGGGGGCACGAGGGAAGAATAGAGTTACTTTATATTAGGTAGAGGGGAGTGAAGGGAGAGGAAGGGGTATGGGGTTAGGAAGGATAGCAGAGTGAAACAGACATTATTACTTCATGTACATATATGATTGCATGACCAATGTGATCCTACAATATGTATAATTAGAAAATTACAGTTCATTTATGTACGAGCTATCAAAATGTATAAATGCATTTTACTGTCATGTCCAACTAATTAGAAAAAATTCAAAAATTAACAAAAAAGAAGCTAAAGTAAATTTTTAAATTTACTTTAAAGTATGAGAAAATTATTGTTTTGGACTTCAGCTATTCTGCCTGTCTGCCATATATCCCCTCTTTTATCATACATCAATCATCTAATTTTACTTAAAAATAACATTCCTCCTTCATTCCCAGCCCATATGATTTGGGTATGGCTAATGCTGTCACCTTTGCATAATAGAATGCATGTGACTCATACTGACAACTGATGGCATTCCATTTCCAGGTTACAATATTTGCTCAGGACAAGCACCTAATGCAATTAGTACAATGAGATTTGAATCTGATTTGTTTCATTTTTGGAGAGGGGAGGTTAAAACTTGGAAGAGGATCTCAATGTACATAATTGTCATATTCCTAAAATTACAGAACTGCAAGTCTTGCCCTTACAAAGGGAGAAGTAACCAAAAGATGAAGGTCCTGCAGAGGAGTATCAAGCTCAGAGAAGGGGAAATAGTGGTGCCCGATAGTAATACTTAGATCTAAATCCAGGAGTGGAAGACTTGAAGCAACAACAAGCTAGTAGTGGGTTTCTTTGTTTTTTGTTTTTGTTTTGTTTTCTAATTGAAACAGTTTTAAGCAGAAAATTCACTAAGGTTTTATGTTACCGAATAGAAATGATGTATTAAGATCCTGGACAATGTAGAAAGGATAGAATTAACAGGAGGGGAAAAGAAAGATAATGTATTTATGTTAATATCTTTATATTTTAATGAGTGAAGAAGTTAAATTGTAAAGTATATTAATCACATAATAAGAATACAAGTGCATTGGAATATAAAACACATAGTAAAGTATAATATGATGAGAGGAGTAGGAAAAGGATTTGAGGAAAGAACAAGTTAAGATTTTAAAATTAACATGATATTCTCTAACTCCTACAAATATGTATAATCAGAAAAATGAGAGATTACACTCCATTTATGTATGATCTATCAAATGTATAAATGCATTCTACTGCAAATTAGAACAAATAAAAAATCAAAAAAATTTTAATTGGAGATATAAAAGTAAACAAGGAAGATATATTTTTTGTGGGTGGGAGTAGCATCTCTGTTGGTAATTTGGGGTTTTTTCTGTTGAAAATTAAAATGTTCAAAAATTCTATCTTAAAAGTTCATTCTATGGATATACTTGGAAGTATATAATAAAGTTTTCAAAAAATCTAAAAAGAGAACACCCAAATATGAATCCATAGAACATGTATTAAATAATTTGTACTCTAAGGTAATTATAAAGGATGAGATCATTCTAATAGAAACTGTAGGCAATAATATCAAAATATATATTTAAAATGAACAAAATAAAGGGGCAGAATGGGACATAGAAAATGCTACAATCAAAAAAAATAAACATCACTACAGGATTAAAAATGAAGGGAAACATTTCAACCATTTATTTTTTGACCTTTAAATGTTATAGTATGTGCCAAATTATTCACTCCAAAAATTAATAGTTTATTTTAAATTTGAGTAAAATAGAAGATAAGAATGAATACTTCAGGAGTGAGACTGAAAGGGTACAGTGAGATAGAATGAAGGACAGACAACATCAAATGCTGTTACAGAACCCAAGAGAATTCTGAAGAAGATGTGATAATTCAAAAGAGGTCAAATAATATTTCAATTTGGGGGGGGCTTTTGCAATGTTCTAATAAAGCAAAAGTGTTTTTGAATAAATTGCAGTACAAGGACAAGTGGCAAAGAAGTGTACCTGTCATTCCCCTGGGAGCCAGGCTCACAGGTAAGAACAGAACACAGCCCAGATCATCCACATGTGGTGGGAAGGAAGGATTATGGGATGCTTCCCCTGAGGGGACTCGGTTCAGTCCCAAGACTGGACAGGAATTAAAGTGGACCTATAAATACATGAAAATGGAAGAATTTGGGCCCAGAGCTAAACTGAATACTACTTATACAATTTTACTAATATAAACATTGCCTTCCAAAGGCTTAGGGTGAACACAAAACACATCTTTGGTTCCATCTTTTATACTGAAATTGGGGAACATCCATATATTTTCAAATTAAAAATACTGATTTTCATTTTCCACATCTTAAGTCAGGTTTTGAGCCCTCCTTGTTTTGTTCACACATTCTTGCACTTTTAACACACATATTTTTCAAATCTCTAAAACCCAGAAAACAAAACAGCTTGTTTAAAACAAAAAAGTTGGTTTGGGAGGAGCTATTTCAGATTATGCTTGAAAGAGCTGTGCTCCAAATGCACGAGTGCCCATGGAGCACAAAAAGGTGAGTAAGCTCCCTGTCAGTCTGCTCTTAAGCCAAAGAAAGAAATCTGCCAGTTAACTAGAGGAAACAGATATATTTTTTAATTTAAATGTATTCCTAAAGCATTCTCTCAGGGTAACACTAGTTATTAAATCTCTAGTTACATTTTGCAATTGAGCAAGACTTGAAGTGAATGAGCACCAGAAACAAGAATTATAATTCCTTTCATTCTGAAAATGTAATTGCCTCCAGTGCACTGTGCTCTTTACATGTGAATTGTGGGCCGAGAGCCGGCTGGATGTGTGTCAAACTTTCAGCTTAATATTGTTTTATTGGTTTTTACTATTAATGCGTGTTTCTATTCTTAGTCATTTGCCAAAGTTTAAATTGTAGCTATAATAAATCTTGTACATCAAATGTTTCATAAAATGCTTCTTTTTCAAATCATCATGAGATACATAAAGAGGTAAGGGTGGAAGCCCCATCATGGGCATGTGTGAGAGAAGCATATCTTCTTTTGCTGCTCAGGAGCTTGTATCATGGTAACATTAAAGGTATCTAAATATTTAAATTTTTCACTATTCCCTTTTGTAGAAAACAAGTCATAGAAATCAAAATCAATGTCTCACATGTAAAAAAAGTACTATTTGAGAAAATAATGATAAATCACTTCAGAACCAGAATACAGAATATCTCTTAAATATGTCATTTCTTATCATGTGGCCCTTGATGCTTATGAATTCTAGGCAATGGTTTTTACAGTAACTTAGGGCTTATGACATTAAAACCCTTTTCCCCATCCTGTCCTCTCACTTGCTTCTTCATGGTCCAGCCGGGACTGTGTTCCCTATGTGATTTCCTCATCATTTTTCCATCTGCCACTTTCTGTTACTGTCTCAACTATTGACTGGGAGCAGAGAGCTGTTACTATCGTATTCTCTTTCTCAGCTACCTGGAAATTGTAAAATCCTGTCTTACCTCCTTTCTTTTTTGATAAAAGCATACAGAAGACTCTGTAAGGATGACAGGATTTCCCAGGGGGATGTTGAGAGAAAAAATTTTGTGTTATTGCCTAAATAGAATGACCCTATAGTGTGCATGCTAGCAGAGAGAAAATAAATTGGATGGGTTAAAGTTAATAATACCTAAGTTTCCCAGTTCCCCCTCCTTGTCTCAAAAGATGGTTTGAAGGAAAGAAATCTATACACCTCCCAGATTATACCATGATAGTTTGTATGGGTAGAGAGAAAACAAAAGATATAAATTTTGTTACAACAGAACCCAGAAAACAAATTATGAATAGCAGTGAAAAAAAGAAATCTTCATTAATATTCTCTGACCCTCTTGTTCTGCATAGCATATCTCAATAATGGAGAGGGAAGACTTTTAACTTCTTAAAATTCACACATGAAAAGCACTTTTCAATTCCTATGTAAATGTTTATTAAGCAAGTTCATAATATTTAAGGCTTCTTGCTTTTCTGATTGTTAATTGCTTTAGAATTGTTGGTGAAATTAAATAGGATTCTAAAGATTTATAATCTAAAATGGAAAAAACAATGAAAAATGGAGGGAAAACTCAGTTAAAGCAAATGTAATTCTGGACACTTAACATGATGTGTAAACACACTTTCACCAAAAATGAGATAGCCAAGAAAATTTTCATTAAAAATAAGGAATATGCTTTTCCTTCACAATTCTTTGCTCTTTGTTAGTATTTAATCCATTCAGTAAATGTTTTTGAGCCCCAATTACATTGCCAAGAAGCAAGAATCAAGTATTTCTATTCAGAAAATGGTGCAAGCAAGTGGTGCTAGTGAGTGTGAACTCAAAAAAATAAATAAATAAATAAATGACATATTCTTTGGTTCAACATGCATTCTCATTTTTTTGAAATTATTTACCTTTAGACTCTCAGTCTGTTATCCATTATTCAGTGCCTTTTTCTTCAATTGGTGTGCTGTGAGTTAAGAGTTGCATTGCAACATTGTAAAGGTTATTTATGCTAAGCCACTGCCAGTATCATTCTTAATGAGGAAAAACTGAAAGCATTCCCTTTAAAAACCGGAACAAGACAGGCATGCCCACTATCACTACTTCTATTCAACATCACGCTTGAAATACTAGCCAGAGCAATTAGACAGACCACAGTAATTAAAGGTATACAAATAGGAAAAGAAGAACTCAAGCTGTCACTATTTGTCAATGACATGATTCTATATTTAGAGGATCCAACAAACTCCACCTCGAAACTTCTAGACCTAATTAATGGATTCAGCAAAATAGTAGGATATAAAATAAACACACATAAATCTAATGTGCTTATAAATATAAGTGATAAATCATCAAAAAGGAGATGAGGAAAACAAAATGGCCATACTTCCAAAGGTGCTATACAAATTTAACGCAATATCAATAAAAATCCCAATGACATTCCTCATAGAAATGGAGAAAGCAATCATGAAATTCATACTGAAGAACAAAAGACCCAGAGTAGCCAAAGAAATCCTGGGCAGTAAGAATGGTGCAGGGGCTATCACAATACTAGACCTTAAACTCTACTATAGAGCAATAGTAACAAAAACTGCATGGTATTGGCACCAAAGTAGACAGGTAGACCACCGGTACAGAATAGAAGATAGAGACAAGCCCACATAAGTAGTTATCTCACACTAGACAAAGGTGCCAAAAACATACAATGGAGAAAAGATAGCCTTTTAAACAAATGGTGCTGGCAAAACTGGAAATCCATATGCAATAAAATGAAATTAAACCCCTACCTCTCACCCTGTACAAAACTCAACTCAAAATGGATCAAGGATGTAGGAATTAGACCTGAGATGCTTCACCAAAGAGGAGAAAAAGTGGGCCTTAATCTTCATCATGTTGGCTTAGGATCAGACTTCCTTAACAGGACCCCTAGAGCACAAGAAATAAAAGCAAGAATCAATAAATGGATTGATAAATGGGATGGATTCAAACTAAAAAGCTTTTTCTCAACAAAGGAAACAATCAATAATGTGAAAAGACAGCCCACATAGTGGGAAAAAAATCTTTTCCACATACTTCAGACAGAGCACTGATCTCCAAAATTTATAAAGAACTTAAAAAACTTTACACCAAAAATACAGAGAACCCAATCAATAAATGGGCTAAGGAACTGGGCAGACACTTCACAGAAGAAGATATACAGGTGATCAACAAATATATGAAAAACTGTTCATCATCTCTAGTAATTAGATAAATGCAAATTAAAACCACTCTAAGATTTCATCTAACTCCAATTAGAATGGCTATTATCAAGAACACAAGCAATAATAAATGCTGGCGTGGATGTGGGGAAAAAAGCACACTCATACATTGCAGGGAGAGTTGCAAATTTGTGCAGCCACTCTGGAAAGCAGTATGGAGATTCCTCAAAAAACTTGGAATGGACCCACCATTTGACCAAGCTATCCTAGGTTTATACCCAAAAGACTTAAACACAGCATACTACCGTGTTGCAGCCACATCACTGTTCATAGCTGCTCAATTCACAATAGCTAGATTATGGAACCAACCTAGATGCCCTTCAACTGATAAATGGATAAAGAAACTGTGGTAAATATACATAACTGAATATTACTCAGCCATAAAGAAGAATGAAATTATGGCATTTGCTGGTGAATGGGTGGAGTTGGAGAACATTATGCTAAGTGAAGTAAGCCAAGCACAAAAAACCAAAGGCGGAATGTTTTCTCTGATAAGTGAATGATGATACATAACGGAGAGTGGAGAGAGGTATCAATGGGGACAAGAGAAGAAAGGGGGAACTTTGGATGGTGTAGAGGAAAATGGGACTGGGACAGGAGGGGGTCTGGGAAGGAAAGAGTAGACTTAGATAGTATTTCCCTATGTACATGTAAGATTACATAAATCGTGTGAATCTACGTTGTGTACAACCATAGAAATGAAAAGTTGTACCCCATTTGTGGAAAAAAACTGTCATGTATAATTAAGGTGGCTCTTTTTTCTTGAGAAACTATGTAAAAAATGTATAAAGATCTCAAAATGTAGTCGAAAGTGTTTCTTGGTCATTTATCTATTAAGTTTAGTCAGAGAGAAAGGTACCCTGTCAACCTGAATAGTGGAGAAATATTTTTACCTATTTTAACTCTAAATGTACATTTTACACAAGCAAGCATCACTTGGCCCAGGGGATGAAATGGCAAGAGGGAAGGGTGGGCCAGGGGACCCTCCCCTGTTTTGGCAGGGGGAGAATTTTTTTTATCAGTTTCATAAATGATTTGTTTTGATATCTTTGTTTCCACACAATTAGGGGAACATTTTTAATTATATTCTACTTTGGCAATTAAACTATTCATGAAAATTTATCCAAAACTTGGAAATTGACAAAGCAATAAAACTAGAAGTATTTTTCAATACAGTGGGGGGTTTCTCTGATATTCTAGGATGTGGACATCTGACTACAAATTTACTTTTTATTGGGATACTTTGTACTTCTTTCTTCTAGAGATGAAATTAGAGAAAACTGATGGTATACAATTCTTGTCTAAGAGCCTCACAAATAATCCTTGACTAAGAACATTGCAAACTATTCTTCAGCAATAGTAATACAGGTGATTTTTAGACTAAACCCTATATATTACAACTTCTTGTCAACTTAGCCATTCTCCAGTGATATAGCTATTAGATAATTATTTTTGCATTTAATAGACTGACAAACTATAAAAATACCAATTTCTCAAATTCTTCTTCAAACCAGGTTTAACATTGTACTGATTCTTTAGTTAGATTAAATCTTTGACATGTTCATTTTATACTGTTGTGAAAGTCATGCTTTCAACTTTTTGAAAATTATACTTTAACATTCTTTCCAGAGAAAGTCTTCACCTAATAAAATAGCCCTTCAGTGATGAGAACAGGAACCAAAGACTGATCACAGGAATACAGAATAAGCTGGCAGGCAAATAGAAAATACTTAAATTAGAAAGGAAGTTAAAAACTACAGAATTACTCTGTCGTAAGTTGCAAACGGTAAGAATTGTGCAGTTTAAAGGGGATAGTAACAACTCCAGAAGATTATTGTTGATAAGCATATGACAGTGACAGGTGAGTTTGAACAATAAGCAAAAAGCAAAACCATTTTTTCTGTTTGGTCCACTTCAATAAATATCACTATATTGATGCTCAGGACATTTCCAGCACTGTGCTCTATCTAGGGAGTTCCAAATTCTCTGATACAAGGTCCCTAATTTCAAAGGTCTAAAAGTGAACTTAAGTAGACACAAATATAATTTCAATATGATTAATGTAGTAAGAGGTCTCATTGAATCTAAACTGAATTTTAGAGTAACCAGATCATGTGAATTTGATAGATTTAATCATTTATTTAAAAACATATGAAACAAAGATGGTAAAAGGGAAATCTAACTCACTAGCTCCTAAAGTTGACAGGAACAATGGTGTATAATATGTGGTATCCTCTCTACAAATTGGACCTTTAAGTGAAGTAAATCCATTTTTTAAGGATTAGGATGCTATTTGAAAATAATGAGATCTTCAAAGTATCATTATCAAATACTAAAAAAAAAAAAACCCTTTAAAATACCACAATAAGCTTATTTCAAATTTTCACTTACACCAATGGAAACCAAAAGATGAGAATACTAGTTCAAGTGATTAGCTTAATATATATGTGCATGAGTGAGTGTGTGTATTCAATGACTGATAAAAAAGCTAAATTAGACAGCAAATTGAAACAATGTTTGCAGATGTATTTTTGTTTTGTTTTTTAAAAAATATTTTATTTTTAGTTTTCTTACTGGAGGAAATAAAGAAATCCAGTGTCTTAGGGCAGAGAGAATCTTGGAGTTCTACAGCACCAAAATGGTGAGCAAGCTAGGCTCCTCAAGGAAGGCACTGGTAAAATATAGGAAAGTGGCTTACATCTACTCCCACTGATTTCTTTGATATAGGCATGAAAAAGAAGAGAAGGGAAGAGAAAGATGAAAGGGCTAATTTGTAAGTAAACATGAAACATTTCAAGGAAAAACATTAAGAATTTTAGAGCATAGGTTTCAGGTTAGAGAGAAATAGATTCAAATCCTCACGTCTCATCAGATTTCGTATAAAACTTAAACATTTTGCTTCAGTTTTCTTTACCTGTGCTTTCTTATTTCTCATCAGAGGATAATGACACTATGTACTTGCCTCTTAAGTTTGTAATGAATATTAAATTTGAAAATGAACATCACACACACATATACTGTTAAGTATATACATAAGTTTGTGCTGATTAACGTTAGTCATTATTTCTGATGGTGCGGGAACATTTTGAAAGGTGATAGATAATCTATGGTGGAAACAAGAAGCCATCGAATTGTGAATATTATGGTTTTGTTTATATGTTGAGGTTTGTTCAGGTTTGGTGTATTTTAGGAATATCTGGATTATAGTGATGCTAATATGTCAAAATGGGATGCTAAGATTTTCTTGAATAAGGGCACTTATAGTCCAAATACAAGGAAGGAACACCCCAAAGCAATCCACATTTATATCTACATCTTTTAAAGTGTCATTTAACATTTGTACTATAATTATGCTTATGTTCTCAGCATAGAAAGAATAAATCACCCTATCATGTCATTTTAGTTTGAGTCAGTCATTTATTTCCAATTCTTGATATTGTCTTCAAAAATATCCATTTTCAGCATAATCTGCTAAAACAATAGGCAGATCAGTGGAAGGACCCATTACAGAAAGGTCTGATTGTAACTGTGAGATTATAGAATTGAAGAACTACCAAATACTGAAGAATAAAAACTGCGGTTCTCACCATGAATTCCATCTTATAAACCACCGAATGATAATGTGGGAAGCACCCCATTTCTTCCTCTATTCTCAGCTAAAATCTGGTTTCAAGAACAATAGGAAGAGTTCAACTATACATTTCCACCTGAGAGTTTAAGTAAAGGGTAAAATTCTCTGAAGATTATTCCTATTGCTCTAGTATCATGAAGATTTTCCAAGCCTGTGCTGTACCAAAAACTTTGCTCCAAAGAATACACATATTTGAATACAATGCTATAAAGAAGTAAGACACGTAAGTATGTTAATCAAAATCAAGGAAAACACCAAAAATGCTAGATCTTGCTTCCTATTCTCATGTTTACCTTGCTTCAAATGAAGTAGAAGAAAAGCAGAGGTAATTGGACCTTAAGGTGAAAAAATAATAATTCTTGTTGGCAATGTATTTTTTTTCTTTTTTTATTTATTTATTTTGATTCATTGAACACAAATGGAGTACAGCTATTGTTTCTCTGGTTGTACACAAAGTAGAGTCACACCATTTCCATCTGTGCATTCATACATGTACACAGGGCAATGATGTCCATCTCATTCTGTTGTTATTCTCATCCCCCCACCCCAGCCACTTCCCTCAATACAATCTATCCTTCCTCCATTCTTGCCTCCCTTCCACCCTGCATTATGCATCATCATTCACTTATCAGAGAGATCATTCGGCCTTTGAATTTTTGGAATTGGCTAATCTCACTTAGCATGACAGTCTCCAACATCATCCATTTACCTGCAAATGCCATAATTTTATTCTTCTTTATGGCTGAGTAATATTCCATTGTACATATACCACAGTTTCTTTATCCATTCATCTATTGAAGGGCATCTAGGTTGGTTCCACAATCTAGCTATTGTGAATTGAGCAGCTATGAACATTGATGTGGCTGCATCACTGTAGTAATCTGATTTTAAGTCTTTTGGGTATAGGCCAAGGAGTGGGATAGCTGGGTCAAAAGGTGGATCCATTCCAAGTTTTCTAAGGAATCTCCACACTGCTTTTCAGAGTGGCTGCACTAACTTGCACTCCCAACAGCAATGTATGAGTGTACCCTTTTCCCCAAATCCTCGCCAACACCTGTTGTTGCCTGTATTCTTAATAAAAGATATTCTAATTGGGGTGAGATTAAATCTTAAGGTGGTTTTGATTTGCATTTCTCTTATAACAAGGATGTTGAACATTTATTCATAAATCTGTTGATTGCTTGTAGATCTCCATCTGTAAAGTGTCTGTTCATTTCCTTGGCCCATTTATTGATTGGGTTATTAGTATTCTTGGTGTAAAGATTTTTGAGTACTTTGTAGAATCTGGAGATTAGTGCTCTATCTGAAGTGTGTGTGGCAAAGATAATCTCCCACTCTGAAGGCTCTCTCTTCACATTCCTGATTGTTTCCTGTGCTGAGAAAAAGTTTTTAGTTTGACTCTATCCCAATTATTGATTCCTGCTTTTATTTCTTGTGCTTTGGGAGTCATGTTAAGGAAATCTGGTCCTAGGCCAACATGATGAAGATTTGGACCTACTTTTTTTTCTGTTAGGTGCAGGGTCTCTGTTCTAATCCTAGGTCCTTGATCCATTTTGAGTTGAGTTTTGTTCAGGGTGAGAGATATGGATTTAGTTTCATTTTGCTGCACATGGATTTCCAGTTTTCCCAGCACCATTTGTTGACGAGGCTATGTTTTCTCCATTGTATGTTTTTGGCTCCTTTGACAAATATGAGATAACTGTATTTATGTGGGTTTGTCTCTGTGTCCTCTATTCTGTACCATTGATCTACCTGTCTATTTTGGTACCAATACCATGCTGTTTTTGTCACTATTGCTCTGTAGTATAGTTGGAGGTCTGGTATTGTGAAACCCCCTGCTTCGCTCTTCTTGCTAAGGATTGCTTTAGTTATTTTGGGTCTCTTATTCCTCCAAATGAATTTCATGATTGCTTGCTCTATTTCTATGAGGTCCATTATTGGGATTTTAATTGGAATTGCATTGAATTTGTATAGCACTTTTGGTAGTATGGCCATTTTGAGTATATTAATTCTGCCTATCCAAGAACATGGGAGATCTTTCCATTTTCTCAGATTCTCTTTAATTTCTTTCTTTAGTGTTCTGTAGTTCTCATTGTAGAGGTCTTTCCCTTTTGTTAGATTGACTCCCAAGTATTTTATTTTATTGAGGCTATTGCAAATGGGGTAGATTTCCTAACTTCTCTCTCAAAGGATGCATCACTTATGAATAAAAAAGCATTAGATTTGAGCATTAATTTTATATCCTGCTACTTGACTGAATTCATTTATGAGTTCCAGAAGTTTTCTGGTGGAATTTTTAGCGTCTTCCAAATAGAGAATCATGTCATCAGCAAATAGGGATAGTTTGAGGTATTCTTTTCCTATTCATATTCCTCTAATTTCTTTGGTCTAATTGCTCTGGCTAGAGTTTCAAGGATGATGTTGAACAGAAGTGGAGAAAGAGGGCATTCCTGCCTTGTTCCAGGGGGAATGCTTTCAATTTTTCTCCATTTAGAATGATGTTAGCTGTGGGCTTAGCAATAGATAGCCTTTACAATGATAAGGAACGCTCCTACTATCCCTATTTTTTCCAGTATTTTGAGCATGAAGGGGTGCTGTGTTTTATCAAATTCTTTTTCTGCATCTATTGAAATAATCATGTGGTTCTTGACTTTAAGTCTGTTGATGTGGTGAATTACATTTTTTGATTTCTGGATGTTGAACCAACCCTGCATCCCCAGGATGAAACCCACTTGATCATGGTGCACTATCTTTTTAAAATGCTTTTGTATGCGATTTGCTAAAATTTTGTTAAGAATTTTTGCATCTATGTTCATTAGTGATATTGGTCCTAAATTTTCTTTTCTCAATGTGTCCTCTGGTTTTGGTATAAGGGTGCTATTAGCTTCATAGAATGAGTTTGGAAGGGTTCCCTCTTCCTCTATTTCATGAAATACTTTGAGGAGTATTGGAATGAGCTCTTCTTTGAAGGTCTTGTAGAACTCGGCTGTGAATCCATCAGGTCCTGGACTTTTCTTTGTTGGTAGGCCTTTGATGACTTCTATTTCATTGCTTGAAATTGATCTATTTAAGTTGTGTATGTCCTCCAGATTCAGTTTGCGTGGCTCATATGTCTCTAGGAAACTGTTGATGTCCTCCAGGTTTTCTATTTTATTGGAGTATAAATTTTCAAAATAGCTTCTAATTATTTTGTATTTCATTAGTGTCTGTTGTGATATTTCCCTTTTCATCACAAATTTTAGTAATTTGAGTTTTCTCTCTCCTCTTCATTAGTGTGGCTAAGGGTTTATCAATTTTGTTTACTTTTTCAAAGAACCAACTTTTTGTTTTGTCAATTTTTTGAATTGTTTCTTTTGTTTCAATTTCATTGATGTCCCCTCTGATTTTAATTATTTCCTGTCTTCTACTACTTTTGGTGATGATCTGTTGTTCTTTGTCTAGGGCTTTGAGCTATAATGTGAGGTCATTTATTTGTTTACTTTTCATTCTTTTATCGAATGCACTCCATGCAATGAATTTTCCTCTTAGCACTGCTTTCATAGTATCTCAGAGATTTTGATTTGTTGTATCATTGATCTCGTTGATCTCTAAGAATATTTTTTATTTCCCCTCTAATGTCTTCTGTTATCCATGCATCATTCAACAGCATATTATTTAATCTCCAGGTGTTGGAATCATTTCTGTTTATTTTACCTCTGATTTCTAATTTCATTCCATTATGATCTAATAGAATACAAGGTAGTATCTCTATCTTTTTGTACTTGCTAAGAGTCGCTTTGTGGCATAAGATATGGTCTACTTTAGAAAAGGATCCATGTGAAGCTGAGAAGAAAGTGTATTCACTTCTTTTTGGATGGAATATTCTATATATGTCTGTTAAGTCTAAATTAGCAAGTGTGTTATCGAGCTCTATGGTTTCTTTGTTTAGTTTTTGCTCAGAAGATCTGTCCAATGGTGAGAGGGGTGTGCTAAAGTCACCCAGTATATTGTGTTGTGGTCTATTTGGTTCCTGGAGTTGAGAAGGATTTGATTGACATACGTGAATGCACCGTTGTTTGAGGCATAAATATTTATGATTGTTATGTCTTGCTGATTTATGCTTACCTTAAGGAGAATGAAATGTCCTTCTTTATCCCATCTAACTAATTTTGGCTTGAAGTCTACTTTATCTGGTAGGAGGATGGAAACCCCTGCTTTTTTACTGAGTCTGTGTGCATGGTATGTTTTTCCCCATCCTTTCACCTTTAGTCTGTGGGTATCTTTTTCAATGAGATGAGTGTCTTGAAGGCAGCATATTGTTGGGTCTTTCTTTGTAATCCAATATGCCAGTCAATGTCTTTTGATTGATGAGTTCAGGCCATTAACATTCAGGGTTATTATTGAGAAATGATTTGAATTCCCAATCATTATGGCTTATTGTTGGTTTTTAACTTGACTTGACTTCTCATTTATTTGGCTATACCTTTAGCGTAGTTCCTCCCTATGTTGGTTTACATTGTTGATCTTCATTTCTTCCTCATGGAATATTTTGCTGAGAATGTTCTGTAATACTGGCTTTCTATTCTTTTAGCTTTTGTTTATCATGGAAGGATTTTATTTCATCTTCAAATCTGAAGGTGAGTTTTGCTGGGTATAAGATTCTTGGTTGGCATCCATTTTCTTTCAGGGCTTGGAATACATTATTCTAGGCCCTTCTAGCTTTTATTGTCTGTGTTGAGAAATCTGCTGATAACTGTACTGGTTTCCCCCTGAATGTAATCTGATTTTTTTCTCTCGCAGCCTTTACAATTCTCTTTATTTTGTATGTTAGGCACTTTCATTATAATGTGCCTTGGTGTTGATCTGTTGTAGTTTTGTATGCTTGGTGTCCTGTAAGCCTCTTGTATTTGATTTTCCATTTCATTCTTCAGATGTTGGAAGTTTTCTGACATCATTTCATTGAATACATTATTCATTCCTTTGGTTTGTATCTCTGTGCCTTCCTCAATCCCAATAATTATTAAATTTGGTCTTTTCATACTTCTTGTAGGCTTTGTTCATGAATTCTTACTCTCTTCTCTGTTTGTCCAACTTTGTTTTCAAGATTAAATATTTTGTCTTCATTGTCTGATGTTCTATCCTCCAGGTGATCTAGCTTATGCTGTCTATTGAGTTTTTAATTTGGTTTATTGTTTCCTTCATTTCAAGAATTTGTTTTTTTTTTCAACATCTCTCTTTATTGAAAAGATCTTCTGCTTTCTGCCTCTGTTCTTTTAACTGTTGAGTACTGCCATCATTCAATTTCTGCTCTTTCTCTCTCATCATTTGCTTCTCTGATCATTTTAATTATATACATTCTGAACTCCCTTTCTGACATTTCTTCTCCCATGTTATCACTGGACTCTGTTGATGCAGTATCTAGGTTTGTTTGAGACACTTTCTTCCCCTGTCTTCTCATGTTATTCGTGTATCTTCCCTTCTATCCATGAGAATCTGAGGTATAGCAGCTTCCCCCCTTAAAACAAGTAGCGTCCCTGCAGGTTTCCAATTTCTCACCTCCTAGTCTTCAGTAGCACTAGACCATGGACTGGGGCCAGACTGGAGTAAGTCTTGGCCTCTGGGCTCGGCCTCCCAGTGTGGGAGCCTTAAGTGTGTGCTCTATGTCCGATTCCCCCACACTGAAGGCTCCAGCTTCTACACTGTGCCTGCTGCCCCCTCAGAGGCCCTATAGGCACACTCTGGGCCAAAGTCCCAAGTGGGGAACTCTCACCTGTCTGCGCTGGGCTGACCCTATTGTCTGTCTCTGGTCTGCTTCCCAGACCTGGAACTCTCAGGGGACCTGGCTGAGCTGAACACAAGCCTCTGAGCTGGGCCCCCCAGAGAGGATGACCCAAGTGTCCTCTCCTCAGTGCCCACTTCCCTCGCTGAAGACTCTCACCTCTGGGCTGTGCTGGCCGCCCTGTAGAGGACCCACGGGAGTGCTCTGAGCCCATGTCCTGGATGGGGAACTCTCACCCGTTTACACTGAGCTCCTTGGCAATATATTGAAACTACAATAATCATGCTCCTGAAGCTAAGAAGCAAGATTGGATCTACATGGAATGGAAGGAGGGTTCTCAGGAATGTTTCAAGGGGTTCTCCCCCAGGTCTTTTAGCATAAAGTAGAGGAAAATAATATGTTTTTCTGTTTTTCATCCTTATCTTGAATATTTTGGGATTTCTTTGATGTTTTGATATTTCTTGATATCAAATTTTCCAGTATTCCCTTTTTCAGTTACTTTAAATATTTCTATGTTCAAAAGGAATCAAAAGGTTACTGAAGTAGGGTAAAAAAATGTGCTAGGACAGCAAAAAAAAAAAGGGGGGGGTAGTATTTTGTATTTCTCTCGATAGTAGAAATGTTCACAAAAAATATTTCATATACTATACTTTACTCCAAATTGAATAGCATATTTGCAAAACCAACAGCTCTGATCTGGTTAACTTTAAATACATAAGAAAACAACCACTTAAAAGTAAGAAAATTAATTACCACAAAAGTAGTCTGGTATTAGACCTTACATTAAATTTGATTACTATATTAAAAATAATTCTCTATTTAAATATGAGCTTTCCTTATAATGATGGCAATTCTTTTAGACAAAGGCCTAAAACAACAACTCAACTAAAATGTTTTATGCTAGAAAAGTGTCTTTAGAATACTTTGAGAGTACATTTTAAAGAAAAACAGATAAACTCCCCATCCATGGCCAGGAGAGAGACACTATATGCTTTCTCGCCACTTAACTACATCATATTTTTAACCATCCCATCTGAGAATAGCACAGTTATGTAAAAATGTCTGTATTGTTTTTACACAGCTTTCTTGGCTCATTGCTTTAATTAAGGGCTACTTCCTCTGATGTTAGTGAGTCCATAAGGTTTCCTTTTGCTCTCTTACTGTACCTACTGAGTTTTCTTAACAGGATAAGAAAAGTCAAGGATTTAAGAGGGGGAGAAAAAAACCTAATATACAGATAACAGCTATAGAGATAATGGAGGACTAACTTTTTTCATTTTTAATCACATGAACTAGATAAATAATTTAGGACTTTAAATATATAATGCTTTCAAAGAAAGAAAATGGACCAGGTTTCCAAAGATATTGATTCCAAAGTGCTGTATGGAGTGGCAAAGTATTAAATTTTAAATATTCTGATCTTAATCTTTACATTAAGGACTATCTGTGTATTGATTGGAGCAGTTCTTTCTTCTACCAAAGGCCATTTATAGATATCACTAGCCGTCATTCTGGGAAATGCATTATTGCACTATCATTATCTCCCCACATAATCAAAATCTCCCTGAGTTTGTTTTGTATGCTCTTTAAAAAACACAAGTCTGAAATATTGTCCTAATTTTTATAAAGAAAAGTTTTTGTGTATTGATTTTTCATTGCATTATTATAATGACTATTCAATTCTGAATTTGAATATTAAATTTGGAAACATATTATCTTTAAAAGGACAGGGAGTTAATCCACATCACTAGTTCATCCTCCAAATGAAGAAGAGATGAGCAAATTCATAATAAGCTTCTGTCTCCAGTTCTTTTAGAAAACCAAGATGTACAATGAAATGAATTCTGGATTTGTCTGCTGAACACTGTGTATGCACATGTCTTTAATTACTGAGACTTCTTTCTTAAAAAAATGTTTGAATGAATGGATCTCACAAGTATTTACAGTTTTGATGACAGCATCACATATAAACCCACTGTAGCAGTAAATATGCCTACAAGTAGAAAGGCCAGTGGATCAGATTCTCTATTTTCCTTTGCATGAAACGTAAGTACCATGGAAAATGTCACTATATGATTGATTTATTGCAAAAGTCATCAATAAAAAGGAGCTGCATTAATTTGTCCTGAACCCTTAGGACTAAAACAGTTGGTGTTTCAGTGAGCATCAAAATTTCTATGTGCTAAAGTAATAACAAAATAAAACAAAAAAGAAACAGAGAAACTTTTAAACTTACAAGCATGTTGAAATACTTCCATAAACTATGTTTGGTAGCAATAAGATCAAAAGGATTGTCACTGAGATGATAAATTTGTAAATTTTGTCCTTTGTCAAATCATATCATTATCATCCAAGATTTTTCTCTTCCCTATTCCAGTCCTGACTCTTGCTTTCTTACCTCATTAACTTGCTTTTCTCTTTTGTCATGAAAACTCTCAGGGGAATTTTCCTTGATCTTCCTGACTGGATCACATGCACTTTGAGATCCACATAATCCTTCATTATTATATTCATCACAGTCAAAAAGCCATATTTTTTTTCTGCTATGCTTTGATTACTTTCTCCAACATTCACCAGATAGACTGTAAGCTAAAAAAGGGACAGAAAATATCTCTCTACACCTCCAGTCCCATCCCTTTGCTCATCAAATCTCCACATCTAAGGAAAGTAAACTCGTTGGATAGAGGAGCAAACAGATGAAGAGATAAACCAATGAAACTGAATTTCAAAGACAGATTATGAACAATTAAGTCTTTCTACAGGTCATATAAAAATAGGTTGACCTAACATAAAAAGTGTTACCTCTTGCCAACCTGTAATTTGAGAGATTGGGAAATTGAGACTAGGAACGTTTATACAGATGACTAGTGACAAAGATTGCTTGCATACTGTCTTACACATTAGTACCAATTATTTATTTATATATTTATTGTTCCTTGTCATAAATATTACATACATATACACCCTCAATTCCTCCAAAGGACTTCCTTCTTTAAGAAGCACTTCAATAAATGTCTCACAATGCTTTTTTAGTGTCTAAGCATATTTTATATAAGTGTGAAATCCAGCGGTGAAGATATTTTAATACCACCCTATCTGTCAATAATAATATGTATTCAATGTGAAATAAAGATGTTTATTTGTTAAAATCCTAAGTGTTTGAAAACTGTATTTTCTTTATAATCTTTTCTATAAGCTGCTATCACACTCAAAAAGGAACAGAATACTTGCCTGACAGATCTGAAATTCCATATATTTTAATATATGCTGCTACCCGGCTTTGTGCCATCTAATACATTTTAAATAAATGTTTCATCTTCTCTCTAAGCTAGGAGGTGATTTTGCCCTGAAGGGCATCATTTTATGAATTCAATAGCAAATACTATAGTAGGCCTAGAAGGAGCCTGTAGGGCTTTTCTTGATCTGTTCTTGAATCTTCAAACAGGAGAATATCATAACCATTACATAAACAAGTATGGCCCATGTGCTGATACCTTAACGATTTCAGGAGAGGACTAATGAGACCTAAGCACTAAAGTTTAATCATCTCTAAGCCTTTACTTAATTCCCTTCCTTCTGAGTTTTGTGTGAATGCTGAATGCAAAGGCAATCTTTGGAGATCTGGAGAACAATATGAAGAATGAAGAAAGTTGTGATAGCAGTTCAGCCATTCAGCAACCACACTTTTCATTGGGAAAAGCAGAAGCTTGCGGGCCTACTGTGGGAGCCACAGCCTACGAGAGTGTTGTGATTTTTCAAACTAAAAAGAGAAAGAAAGTATTACATCCTCTCCCAAATACCAAAAATGCACAGACATGAATTACACACTAAATCAGAATCTTATATTGTATTTTAAGATCATTTCCCTCTGTCTGATCTTTATCTGTATTTCCTGAATAAATTCTGTATTGATTTTTCAAATGTATCTGATTTTGTGTCAAACTATGACAATGCATTTTAGACTTTGTTTCATTTCACTCAGTTCTTTTCCTTTTATAAGTTACAACTCATTTATGAGAATAACACGAATTCCATCTTTGCTATAGTCCTCTAAATGATGAGTTCAGACTTCTATATTTTTCACATTGTTAAAAATATAGAAGTTTAGTGACAAAAATCTTCACCTAAAGATGAATTCAATGTGCTCTCTCAGCATTTAAATATACATATGAGTAACAACGAAAAAATTCCCTTATTACCTACAAAATCAAACTAAAACCCAAAAGGAAAAAAATATGTTCCCAAGTCTGAACCTGGAGTCAGTTGTGTAAACTGGTACATGCTGGTTACTTGGAAGAGAAATTACTTGCAAATCACATGATTTGCAGTACAAAATCATGTGATTTGCAAGACCCCTTTTTCAAAAATTTAGAAGTTCAAGGTGATAACAGTCATATATTAAACCACTTATAAGACTCTTCCAGGCATGGAATACTGTGTAACTGAATAGGTGACAGACACATATAACTGGCCCTAACCATAAATGTTATTTTACATTAATTACTAAGAATAACTTCCTTAACACTTTTTCTTTTTGAAGTAGGAGAGTATTAGTGACCCTAAAGAGACTCTTCTTTGGTTCAACTTGACCTTTATCTGTCTGATATTTAAACTTTCCAGATAAGACTGGTTAACTTATGATTCTATTTAATTATTAAACTGGTTGATTAAATAAAACAAATGACATAAAAACCTTCATTAAATAAGAAAGTTAACACTGTTCTCAGAAAAGTAATAGAAATGCTAGAGAAAGATGAGGCTTCACTGTGTTTAGAAATGTTTTGCATTGATAGATCAAAGACACTCAAGGAGTTAATAGTCAATAAAAGTATAAATGAAAGTTTTGTCCAAGCATACATAATGAATTTAGTGAGAGCTGGGAGAACTGAGATGTTGAATTGAAAAAGATCACTGGCAGTGGAAGCAAGTGGGTAGAGAGATTTTTGGCTTTTTTTTTTTTGTTTAGCTATAGATACAAATAAAATATAAGAAGCAATGTGCCAATGTATACATAATACAAATAGCTTGTGGGTTTTTTTTGTTTTGTTTTTTTTTTTTTTTTTTGCAATGCTGGGGATTGAACCAGGACCTTACTCTCTTAGTCTTGCTACACAAATGTTTTAGCCCTAAAATATATCCCTGCCCATAAAAAACAGTGGCTTTTCTTTTCTGTTGTTCTTGCTGTGATATTTTGTGCTTTATACTTAAATGTAAAGCCTGTTAGCTAATAGATTTCTTGCTCACATAATCGTGGTATAAGGATATGGCATGGTATAGACCAGCCTTATCTCCTATTTAATGGTGATGTTACTGAGCCTAGGTTACTATTGCTCCTTCAGGGAGTCACCACGAATCACATGGGTGGCTGACTTCAGAAGGGAACATATAAGATTTTCAAAACTAGAACTGCGTCAAGGACCTTTCTTGAAAGTAGGATCTTTTTTTTTTTTTTAAAGTTTTTTAGTTGTTGATGGACCTTTATTTTATTTATTTATTTATTTATTTATTTATATGTGGTGCTGAGATTTGAACCCAGTGCTTCACACATGCTAGGCAAGTGCTCTACCACTGAGCCACAACCCCAGCCCGAAAGCAGGATCTTACATAGAGTTGAAGCAGTATCGCAGTGATAGAGTTCTTAGAGGCACACAGAACCACAATGAACTTAGAAGTGAAGTCTCTCAGAACTCTCCAGTCTGATCCTAAAACCTGCTGCCATTCATTGAGGATTTAAAACATGATTTTACTAAATAAATTTGGCATTTAATCAGTAATATTTTGAATAAAAAAGAAGGTACATGATTCACTATGAAATAGAACCTGTACATGGAACAAGTATAAAGCACATTCATAAATGAATCCATGTATTTTAATTATGTAATGACTTAATTACAGTTAACCCATTTCTGGGAGAACTATACTTGGAGGGATGGGAAAGGCAAGGAAGTCTCATAAACTGTAACTCCCTGAAATGATTGAAAGTGATCAATAATTGTTGTAACTAATGGAGACTTTTTAAAAGTAGATCAAAACTCCATCTTCAAAGCTATAAACTTCTATTAGTTCTGAGGTCTATTTCATAATGACTTTCCCCTCTCAACTAATATATCCAACATTAAAGAGAATGAAGTTAAATTTTTCAATAATGTGCACCCAACAAATTGGGTTGTGAAAGATACTTGGGAGGGAACATTTTAATTTACAGAACTGATCTATAAAATAAAATGGCACTTTAAAGGTGGAAGTTATTGGTTATCTTTCATTTAAGAGATATGAGATTCTTCAATGAAACATCTCTCTGCATATAACTGAATAAAATCCCCTTGAAATACCATTTTTGTAGTTGTGGTCATAGTGGTTTTGGGGGGATTTTATTGTTGTTTGAATGGTTGTTATTTTCACAAAAGCAATCTTGTTTTGGGATAATTTTCCACTGGACTCACATTTTACATATCTTGCAAGGAGAGACCTTGATTGCCTTTCTTACAAACTGTATTTTGGAGGATGTTTGTATGTGGTGAATGGTCTTGGAAGATATAAATCGTGTTTCCCTACAGAAATAAGGCAGGCTTAATTACAGAGTAAAAGAAAGGCATGCATGACCCATGACACATAAGATTGTTTCCCTTCGCTCAAGTATCCTCTATCATAATATAACCCATGTATTTGTAAATACTACTAGGACTTCTTTGTCTTGTTCTTGGGGAAATAAGACTCAAAGAATGAGAAGACAATATCTTTACACTGCACTTTGATTATTACTCTGGGTTATCAAGGCCTCATCTCTGTTCCAAAATTGTGTGACTTTTGCTACCAGTCATGACACTCTGTCTAGTAGGTTAAGTGGTTATTTGAAAGTGATGTTATAGTCTGTTTGGGTTGCTAAAACAAAATACCACAGATTTGGTGACCTCAACAACAAAAATTTATTTTCTCACAATTCTACAGTCCAGAGGTCCCAGATTAAGCTATTGGCAATGTTGGTTTTTACTGAGGCCTCTCAATAGTTTAGACACAGCTGTCTCCTCAGTAGATTCTCAGATGACCTTTTGCCTACTCATGACTGCTACCTCTTCTTATAAGGACATTAATCATATATAATTAGGGCCCCATCCTTATACTCATTTAACCTTAATTAGTTCCTTAAAGGTCTGATTTCCAAAAATACTCAGACTGGGAGTTTGGGCTTCAAAATATAAATGTAGAGCAAGAGGCAATTCAGTCCATAACACAGGGTAAGATCTCAGCCCTTCACAGTTGTTGACCTCATGTAAGTAACCAAAACATCCCAGTTATTTCCTGACACCTCTTCCCATTTTTGTAGCCTTGTGTTTGTGTGTGTGTGTGTGTGTGTGTGTGTGTGTTTTATGGACAATATACACATTATCAATTCTACCATAGTAGGAATTGTTACATTTGGAAATTGCTGATTATAAATCACAAATTATACAAATAACTACCTAAAATGATAAAGTATTCTTAATTTTCAGGACAATTCAAATACATGATAAATTTAAAAATGTTTACACTGATGGTCACAACTCACAATATGTCATTATTATCAGGTACAATATATATATACCTTACATCTACAGAGAACTTAAAAAAATGTTCTCTTTGAATTCTCAGAATAGCCCTCTGAAAGCTGTAGAGAGTCATTAATACTGAGACTGAGATTATATAATGTTCACAGGTTTATATAGAAAGTCAGTGTACAGTAAGTTTGTAAATTAAAACTCGATATGGTGCCTGCTAGCCTTGCAATTTATTCATTAAACTATTCATTACTAAATACAATAATATCCTGCCAGCATTTGATCAATTCTCCAATACAATTTTATTAGAAATAGTTTTAGAACTTCAACAAATAGCGTAACATTTCAATAGCTACTGCTATTGTGTCCTGATGAAAAGCTTATCTCTGAGGTCAGCCTGCCTCTCTCAAAATAAGTTACCTATTTTGAGTTCTCTGTACCCTTTTTATTTGCATTCCAGGGCCTTTGCATTTGCTGTTCATTGTGATTGTAATTCTTTCCCTAGGTTCTTCAATGGCTGGCTTCTCACTAGTCATGTTTAAGCCAAAAATGCCATCTCCTCAGAAAGGACTCATTTGATCAAACCACCTAAAACACACAGCTTCTCTACAGCAATGAGCCTTTATCATTATCACATTTGGTCTCTCAGCATACCTGGATCATTTCAAACTGTCAAGAAGATAATTATCTAATTTGTGTATTTATCAACTTATCTGTCCTCCTCTTCTTTAATATGTGTAGGGGGGGCTTCTGTTTTGTGCACTTCTGTACAAACAGAACACTGAACAATTTTAGGCATATATTTGTAGAATAATTGAATAAATATTTTCATTAGATCCTAACAACAATTTTCAAACAGATACATTTAATTTTAGATGAGTAAACTGAGGTTTAAACAACTAAGTAGTTGTCTGAGGTTCCCCAAACAATAAATGTTAAAGCTGTAGTTCAGTCTTTTCTATTTAAACCCAGGCTTTCAAAACCCTCCCTCCATCTGTAAATTGGATACCAGCTTCCCATCTGCAATTTCTTTACTCCCTTGTTTACTCTGATTCTCTGAGCCAGAACTCACAACCCCCAGGAAGAGTCTACTCTTAGTTCACACCAGGACTGAGAAATGGGCTGAATGGAAGGAAAAAGAGAGGACAGACTCTCTCACATCCTGGGACAAACAGATTTTAAAAGACTCATGAGATATCAAATCCCTTCTGCATTTCACACGATTTTGGACCTATTATCAGTGCTATTCCTAGTCATTCAGGACCTTGTGTGTCTCCTTCCAATTGACATTAAGTACCCACACTGGCAGTCAGCATAGGGCCCTCTGGGATTGAGAGATCCCCCCAGTTCAAGTCCACATGAGAATTATCAGGTCTGTTTTGCTTTGACATCTTAATATGTAAACCAACTAAACATTTTCATTATAGCATTCCCATTCCAGAAAGTGCTATGACTGAAAGAACCAAAAAGAAAATTACAAAGGAGCCCTGTTCATAATACAGGCCCACAGTGTAGATGCCCATGGCAATGTAAGGTAGGGTGAAAGAATACCTTATCTGTTCAGGATAGAAATTTTAGATTTATTAGAAGATTTTGTGCTGAATATGTCCTAGGGTATCCATCTTTTGGGCTTTTAAATGGTCAGTGAGGCTTTTTAACAAAATACACTCATGGCCAGTGTAATAATTTTTCAGTCAATGGCAGACTACATATATGACAGAGATTCCTTGTGATTATAATGGATCTGATGAATTCCAGGGCACAGTGATGTGGTAGCCTTTGTAATATAGCTGCAGAATGCAATGTTCATGTGTTTGTGGTGAAGATGAAATAAACAAATCTACTCTGCTACCAGCTGAATTAAAGAATAACACATAATAATCTACTTAACCATGATTCTAAATGACTGTTACTGATTTTATGTATCTATTATACTGTATTTTTATTGTGTTTTAGGGTGCATTCCTAATAGTATACTGTTAAGTGGTATGTCATGTTATATCAGCAACAGCCTCACACATCTCACATTTATCTCAGTTTTTGAATGCATCAAGAGTCCACATCTGTGACTGACATAAATCATCTAGGTTAGTGTAAGCACACTGTATGATTTTTGCACAACAAAAATCTTTGCACAACAAAAATGCATGTCTCAAAATTTACCTCTAGAATTAGGTGATACATGACTCTATTTCACTAAAGTCCCTCAGGGAAGTCATGGTAGTTGTTGATCACACTGTAAATGATTCCAAAAGTATTTTCCATTAAATAGTATCATACTTTATATATTTTATCTTTGTTATTCAACACCAAAGAAGAGAGTGCCACTTGTGTGTCTAAGGGGTTATTTTGAATTAATAGTCATGGTTCTAAATCTTGAGTTCACATATAACCACAATAAAATAAGATTCGTTTTAGAGAAAAATGAAACTCAATAAGAAAGAAAGAAAGAAAACCAAGGCCAACAAAATGGTACATATATTTATAACTGTACAACCAGGCTTATGGCATAATGCATTACAGTTTCACAAACAATCGATACAAATTATTGGATATAAAATTACTTTTTGATGACCACTGTGAAAATACAAGCTGTTCAAGTCATTTCTCACACTATTATTGATTTTACTCTATTTTTTCTATTGCATTTTTAAAGCACTTGATGTCAATTTTTAAGTCTCTAGTCTACAGTAAAGTACTAAGCAAATTCACATACACTGGAATTTTCCAAGGGATATCAAGGAAGAAGGGATTCCTAATAGAACTCCTCCTTTGAATTTCCCATTCCAACAAGCATCTCTCATTATTAAAGATGCAAAAATGTCTCCAAAATCATACTTCCACTAGCTGTTTGAAGAATAACCATTTGAAGTGGTCTCAGCATTTTATATCTTATAGCAATTTTATTTCATCATTTTCTATAAATTGTCTTTTTACCATAGTGTGACACTTGCTGTCCAATTGTTTGCCACATCGATAATAATTTTAACTGTCAAACATTAAATCACATACAATTGTCATACATAAAATCATGCAGGATTTTAGTTTTTATCTTATTAGTATTTAGTATTAATTCAGGATCAATTGAATTAGATACAATTTGAATTAGATACAATGCCCCATTTTGACAACTGATTATGCTGATGACTATTTTTTTGTGGTGCTGGGGATTGAACCCAGGGCCTTAAGCTTGCAAAGCAAGCACTCTGCCAACTGAGCTATATCCCCAGCCACATGCTGATGACTTTTTTACCAAGATTTTTCAGGCAGGATTTCCCAGGAAACCCTAGGAAATGGAGATTAGTATAAACAAACATTACTAAGGAGGGCTTTTGGTTAAAATATCTGGGAAGAAGTAAAAGAAACAGAGTTGGGGAAGGGGGGAATTTGGATTACCATGCAGTTGCAAGTAAGGCCTCAAATGATTCTAATAGGAGTTTTGAAGCTAAGATGAGCCTTCAAACATTGCTGCAGTTATGGAAAGGGCAGTCAATGCTTCTTTATAATTGCATCAGTGCCTTTCATCCAAAAGCAATTTCCTCAAGTAACAGATGAAAGAATTAGTGCCTAGGTTCTGACAGGTATGCTGTACTATGCCATTCACTATATGAAGTTTGGCACATTTCTGCATCATGAGATGATGCAGCCTAGACTTAATCATATGTTAGAGCTTTTCAATATCCCCATCATTCCTACCTTTCTTGATGCCACTGCTATGAACATAATTCCTACTTAGCTCTTTCATTCTGTCCACTGTTGATCTCTCACTGAAGTTTCTGTTACTATGTGAACTTAAGTTTTTTTGTTACCTATTTCACACCTATCTCAGCATTACAATTTAATTTTCACATACGCAGTAAATCTAAATCAAATGTGAGGCAAACCAATGATTTTTTTAAAAATTTTTTTCTTTGTACACGCCAAAAAAATTTCCAAAGTAACCCTAAGCCCATCACATGTTTTGAGTTTTTCCATTAGTTTAAATATATATAAAGAAAGAAAATCTGATTAACTTAAACAATTGAAAATTTAAGAAATGCTTCCTTGCAAATTTAAAGTTATTGCATAAAATCTAAATATAGACTTTTATCTTTAATGAGTACTTTATTGATTTATTCTCATTATTTTTTTGATTACATTATTTTTTAAATACTATTTCATAGTATTTATTGATTTAGTCTCATTATTTTAAACTGCAGATTAAACCCAGGGGTGCTTTATCACTGAGCTATGTCCTGAGACAGAGTCTCACTAATTGCTTAGGGAATAAGTTAAAGACTGGTCTTGAACTTGTGATCCTCCTACCTCAGCCTCCCCAGTTACTAGGATTATAGGAATGCACAACCACACCTGGCTTATGCCTACTTCTTTAGAGTCCAAAATTATGCTCTGTTTTCCTATTCTTCTAATATGCCTACTTACTCCATTTCCTCCATGGAATATTATCTTTGTGCTACGTATTGTTATCCATTACAATTTTCATTATTCATTCTATAATGTTCACCTGTCTCCCAAATAGGTACATAAGCTGAAAATAAAATTTTGAGTGTCCTTTCCTAAAAAAATTCTTTCATTTTAAATATTTCTTTTGATGTGAGTTTTTACATTAGTAGTACACAAGTTGATAAAAGTGACATGAAAATTTATTCATTTTAATTAGTACTTATGCAATAAAAAGTAAACTTTATTGAAAATGCATTTCAAGTAAGATGGTGTTTTAAAAATTTTGCTCAACAACACATGGCTGGACATTAATGATTGCTACAACAAAACATGGTTAAACATCAGTTGTATCCTATGTATTGATACGAGTCCTAAAAGATACTCTGCAAAAAATATAATGTCAATGGACATATTCAGACTATCTGACTACATAATTTCTAACCATTTCACGGAGAATAATAATGTGAAGGAAAGGGGCATATAGTATCACAGATATGAAATGTATGGAGATTTATCTATTTACCTTTTCTTTGAATAACAGAAGACAATATTTATACTTATCTGGATATTGGTACATTAAATTTGCAAACTTTTATGCTTCAAATCATGTCTTATCCCCTCTTTGATTATTTAAATGGGGACTATAGAATGAAAACTTTGAGATTCTAATTTATAAAGTATACCTGGATCATTACTCTTGTAGACTAGGTGAACACCAAACAGGAAAAATGGCCTATTCTTGCAAGATGTGGCAGTAGGATGTCCATGGGCAATCAAGTACATACACTGAGTTGATTTCTAAGCAAATGGAGTCTTTTAATTATTCCAGAGTTTGATTAACTAGATTAATAACATCTCCCTTGAGTATGGGGGTATAAGACAGTTGGTGCATGATAGGAAATATAGGACAAGGAAATGGAAACAGGCAACAGGATAGACTAGTGACTATATTTAAGCAATAGAATAAATTTTATATCTGTGTCTTCTGCATCAATTGCTGAGTTCCTTGTGGTTAAGAGCTAATTCCTCATATGATTTTGGCATGAAATAAATGTTCTAAATGTTTTTTCAAGTTCGTTCTCTCTCTCTCTCTCTCTCTCTCTCTCTCTCTCTTTCTCTCTCTCTCTCTCTCTCTGTAACACTCTGTCTCTTGGGCTGGGGTTGTAGCTTAGTGGTGTGTGAGGCACTGAATTCAATCCTCAGCATCACGTTAAAAAAATAAAGCAAAGGTATTATGTCAACCTATATCTAAGAAAAAATTTAAAAATATTCTGTCTCTGATAGGTCTTTTTAAGTTTTCTACATTTATTAACTTTTTTTCTCCTTTACAGTTATATGGATTGACTTATCTGTCACTCAATAAAGTAGACACTTAAGGTGTGTTAGTCAACCTTTTGCTGCTATAACAAATAACTTTTTGGGCTCCTGGTTTTAAAGGTTTCAGTCCATGGTTGTTTGGCCCTATTGCTTTTGGGCCTATGGCAAAGTAATACATCATGGTGAAAGCATAGATAGAGCAACCTCCTCACTTCAGGGTTGCCAGGAAGCAGAGAAAGAGGAAGAGACCAGAATACTAAAATCTCCTTCAAGGGCACACCATTAATGGCCTAAAACCTCCCATTAGGCCTCATATCCCAAAGGTTCCATCACTTCCCAGTAGTGCCATAGGCTAGGGACTAAGACTTAAATGCATTGGCCTTTGAGAGACACTTATCCAAACTACAGCAGAAAGTACTGGGGATGGGGGGGACACTAAATATAAGACATGATCACTGGCCTATGCAATCCTAAATATTCTTAGAAAATTGACATATAATAATTGAAGGAAGAATAATGTACAGGGAAAATGAGCTGGTTTGAGTGTCCTGTGTTTTGTGGCATGATGAGGTGGCCTTTCTACCATCTGAAGTTCTTCAGTTAACTCCCCATTTTATTAGAAAAAAGAGCAACTTCTCATCTATATCTACTCTGCTCATTCTCTAACTTTTCCCTATTACCCAGTATATTCCCTTTCTATTTGGCTCCTAAATATCATTTGAGGGCTTTCAAAAATATCTTTAGTTCCCATCTTCCTTTTTTTTTTTTTGTTTTTCCATGAGTCTTTTTTGACATGCTTTATCCATAATACTCACAGCCATGTTAGATACTTCTCCTCTCACCCCCATACCACGTGTTCCTTTGTCATGGTTCTTATTACACACTGTGTAAATTCCCATATCTCAAATCCCAAGACTATGAAGCCCAGGGCCATCCATGAACTACTTACTGCTATACATGCAACAATTAACATATTGTCTGGTAAAGAGTCGAAGCATAATAAATATTTACTAATAAATTTTAAAATGAAGTTAAAAAGGGTGGCCAAATAGAAGAGGAAAACTTAACCCTTTAAAGGGTGTATGGGGATTGTAAAAGAGGCAGAGAAGGAAGGATTTCTTAATTTATTCCTTAAAAGATCACTATAGTACTCTCTAGAAATTCATTCTAAAGTCAATATGAGAACAATAACAACTTGGGCTTTTTGGCACACTTAAGTAATTTATTGTAAGTGAAACAACATAACTATTATCTCCTTATACCCAAATAACCCCATGCCTTCCAGTTCAGAACCTCAAAGGGAGGGAAATAAGTTTGAACTCTGAGACTAAAACTTTAAACCAAATGTGTCATAGGTCACACTAGCAGTAAACAAATTCAATATTAACTGAGGACTCTGTGTGTACCCAGTCTGTTTCAGACATTTATAGCACTTAATTCTAGGAGGATAAAAACAAAAAAAAACATGATAAATTTTATGCTTCATTTGGGCTCTGACTATAAAATGTAAATACATCCGGTTGATTGAAGTGTCCAGATGTTTTGGTGTGATATAATAACATCCTTAGACTACCAAGTACATCACAGTGATAATTGTACTTTAAATAGCTGGTAGAATTATTTTATTGTTGACAGCTCTTGAACCTAATTTGGGTGGGATATTGTTCTCCTAGAATAAAACTATCTGCTGATTCATTTTTCTTGCAGAATACAATAAAATTCAGTCATGCCTCCCTCCAGCTGCTTCTTATTGAAACTCTGTTAAGGTCTGCAGATATAAAACTTTCATAGCTACACTAGCTATGAGATTACTAGAATTCTTTTTTATCTTTGCCACTGACCAGTTGAATGACCCTGAACAAATAATTCTCTGGACTCAGTTCTTTCATCTGTCAAATTCAGATATTGGCTTGGTAATTATCAAGGATCTTTATAGCTCCAAAATTCTATGACATTATAATTTTAAATTCCATCTAAAAATGACAGTATTGTCGCGAACTCCTTAATACATAACTGAATTCTCAACTAAGTGAAACACTGGTGTGTATGTGGATTGTGATTCTCCCAAACATAAAAGAAGAGACAACTGACCTGATTCTAAAGGCTTCTGTAACACAAGACACCATGTTCCAGTATTCCTAGACATAGACTCTCATCCTTAGTAGCTTCTTAAATGTGATTAAATTAAAAGTAAAGAGAATTGTGCATTCTATACTTTTCCCCTGTATATCTTTCTTTGTCCATTTTAGTTATAATACACAACATTTTTAAAAAAAAACAAATAATTGGCAAGCAAGAATGTAGTCACTTGGATATATATTTCTGGCTATACCGTTTGTAACAGTGATATATTAATAATTGCTATCATTTGTGGAGCAATGATTGCCACACACTTTGTATTATAATATCAACACTATGTAATACAAATTATTATTTCCATTTTTACTTATGAATAATCTAAATCCCAGAGGAACTTGGAAATGCTAGTAAGAAACAGGGTATTAAAAACTATTTGGAGCCTTGTAATGTCTCTGAATAGTACTTCTCAAGGGATCACAGAACTTAATAATGATGAGCAAATGTTTTTCTAATTTTCTTAAGCCTAATGTATCTCCATAATAGAAGTCAAAGACCAGAATCCAGTAAAATCCCTCTTTGCTTTGTTATTGCCTACACACTTTTTGCCAGAGCTCTGCCTCTGTGTTACTGACATTGCACCTGGTATTTATGATACAATACATTTTTTTTTTCCAGTTGGAAGTTTAAGAAAAGGAGGAAAAGGAGAATCAGGGAATTGGTAGTTCCAACATAATAATCATTATAGTAGTGATAAAATTTCACCTCAAATCTCTAGCAATCTTCTTAGAATGTATTTTAATTTTCTGAAATAAAATGTATTGGTATATCCAGAAATATATTAGCAGTTCTACTTTCTTAGAGCAGTTTTATTTTAAAATGAATCTCATTTATAGGCAGTGATTAAGTGGGAATCAGCAATTGATAGAAATCGCAAAGAAGGAACAAAGAAGAGATATGTTTAATATTAGAAAACTCTTTAATCCATCACTAAAACAAATGGCAGGAGGACACTAAGGAAGTCTTAAGCTTAACAACAGTTGTTTATTAAAGAGCAATATTCATCAGAACTCCTACAATGAAAGCAAAAAGTTTATTTTCATGAGACCATGTAACTGAAAAATAACCATGGCAGGACAGTAATATGCTGATAGCCATCTACTTGAGTAGATAAAATTAGAAAGACTTATTTTTATCACAACATTAAGAAGTGCTGTGGTTTAGATATTAGGAATCATCCCACATGTGTGAGACAACGCAAGGAGGTTTAGAGGTAAAAATGATGGGGTTATGATAACCTTAACCTAATCAGAGTGTTAATCCACTTGAAGGGATTGATTAGGTGGTAAATGTAGGCAGGCAGAGTGTGACTGGAGGGGTGTGCCTTTGAGGGTTATATTTTTGTCTCTGGTGAGCAAAAGCTCTGTATGCTTTCTGTTGGTCATGTCCTCAGCTGCTTTCCTCCTCCACATCTTTCTGCCCTATGTTCTGCCTCACCTTGGAGCCAGAGCAATGGAGTTGGCCATCTGTGGACTGAGACCTCTGAAACTGTGGTCTCCAAGTAAACTTTCCTTCCTCTATGTTGTTCTTGTCAGATCTCTTGGATACAACAGTAAAAAAATCTAACTAAATCAGGGAGAGACTTGAGGGATAGTCCTATTTTTGTAAGATTTTTTATTCAGAGGTTGCGGTTCTTTCTTTGAGGTATACTTCTCACTTGACATATTGATTAGGAATTCCTATATTTGAAAAATCTGATGCGAAGACCAGGCTGAATAGACTCTGTGATATCTTCACAGATTGCTCTTTGACTGAATGCACATAGCTCCATGTGAACAGTCAAAATCACACAGACACTTGGGCCACAGACTGAGTCTGTGTGAGAACAACTCGTCCTACATAGGAAGATTTTGGTGGTCCCATCCACAAAACACAATTTACTAATCATAATCTTGAGGTAATTGGATAAAACAATAAAACAAAGCCTGGTATTTCATAGTGGTAAATTATACATTCCATTTTTCACATGGCTGGGTTTAAAACACATTTTAAAAACACCATTTCACCTCAGCCATTTTGTTACCACATATATGACAATGTGTCCAAAAAAACCATAGAACTTTTATCTTGTTCTATTACCCAATGATATCCAAAACACATAAGAGGGAGAGATAAGTGTCTGGAATTTGTGATGTTTAAGCTGCTAGGAAGTAAATATTGAGTAAGAGTCAGGGCTAAAAACAGTTGTAGACTAATATACCCAGAATGGAGGATTCAGAAATAAATTCATGCATCTTCAGCAAACTGATGTTTAACAAAGACACTAAAAACATACACTGGAAAAAAGATAGTCTCTTAAACAAGTGACTCTGGGAAAACTGCATATTCACATGTAGAAGATTAAAATTATCTCTCACACTATGCAAAGATTAATTCAAAATGATTCAAAGACTTTAATGTAAGGTCTACTACTAGAAGAAAGCATAGTGGGACTATTTCAAATACTAGCACAGGCAACAATTTTCTGGATAGGACTCTAATAACTCAGGGAACAAAAGCAAGAATTGACAATGAGAGTGTGTCAAATAGAAAGCATCTGTGAAGGGGGTACAGAATGGGGATAACTTTATCAGTTGTTCATCTAACAGAAAATTAACATCCAGAATTTGTTAAGAACTCAAAAAAAAACCTTAACAAAAAACAAGTAATCCCATAAAGAAAGGGCAAAAGAGCTAAACAGACTCTCAAGAAGTAAAATAGTTAATAAATATAAAAAAAATGCTCAATATGTTTAGGCAACAGGGAAATGCAAATGGAAGCTACATTAAGATTCCACCTCACCATGTTTAGAATAAATAACATCAACAAAATAAAAAATAACAAATGCTGCTGAATATGCAAGGAAAGTGGAATCCCTATGCATCATTGGTGGGAATGCAAATTAGTACAGCCACTGTGGAAAACATCATGAGGTGCCTCAAAAACACTAAAAATGGAGCTCCCATATGATCTAGCTATGTCACTCTGGGGCATTAATCTGAAGGAAGCATAATTGTTCAAAAGAGATGCCAGCATACATATATTTATCATAGCAATATTCACAAGAGTCAAAATGTAGAATCAGCCTAGGTGCCCATCAGCAGATGAATGAATAAAGGAAATGTGGTTTGTATATGTGTGTGTGTGTACATGCATACATATAAGGAAGGCATAAAGAAGAATGAAATCCTGTCATTTGCAGGAAAATGTATGGAACTAGAGATCATTATGCTAAGAGGGAAAAGTCCAACACATAAAGACAAACATAGCATCTTTTTTCTCATACATAGAAACTTCAAAAAACTGAATATAGAGGAGGAATAATTAGGGATTGAGAGGAAGGGATGGGAAGAGATGAGAGAGAGGGAAGCAAGAGAAGAAGAAAGGAGGGTAGGCATGATACACACATGTCATATACATGTATAGACATGTCAATGAAACTCACTAACTTACACAATTAATATGTATTCATAATTACAGTTATAAAAAAGGAAAAGAGAGAGTAAAGGCTGAGGTAAGGGCTAGATGACAAGGACATGAATGGAAGAAGAGTGCAAGTTATGCACAATATTTATGCATGAAGAATAATAAACATGGAACTAAACCTTTAGTGATTTATAGCTAACTACATGAAGGGTGATAACCACACCCAAAATTTATTCAGGGATGAAGAATGACCTTTGACATAAGAAAATAAGTTTAAATCTTAGCTTTACTGGTTTCAATTAGTGTGACTTTTCATAACCTATTTTCTCTCAGTATCAGGATTTTATCTAAAAAATAGGGACAATAATATCTGCCTTGGAAGGGAGCTTATTGTAAGGATTAAACATATTTGTAAAGTATGTGGTAAAATATGTGACACCAAGGAAATCCACATGTAAAATAACAGATATGAAAATTTGTACCTCATATGTGTACAATGAATCAAAATGAAGACTGAAAAAGTAAAAAATAAAAATAGAAAGAAAATAGGTACATATTTAATTGGAGACATTTAATACCTTCAGTGACATAATTATCTTGCATTACTGAGAAAAGGACTGTGATGCTAGGAGATACTTCATTCTCAGATTACTCCAGAGTTTTTGAGAATGAGGAAGGAAGAAATATTCAGTCACTTTGATTGTTATATAGTGCTCTCATATCAATAAATTTATCTGTTTAGCTGACATCAGATGAAATCTGGAAAATTTATCTGGATTATACAAAATTTGCAATTTAAGTCACAGAAGAATTTATGCAGTCAGGATGCTGAGGGTGGTGGATTGGTGCTATTAATTTTAAAGATAATGATACCTCATGAATATAGAAGAGAGACAAGAAGTGTAGAGGAAGGAGACCAGGGGGAGAACAGAAGGAGGAAAAAATAGAAAGGGGAGTTTCTGGATAATTAAATTGCCCAAATTACATTGTTATAGTGTATGCATGTATGAATACAAAACAATGAAGCCCACTATTATGTACAATTATCATGTTCCAATACAAAAATGTGGGGATGAAGATAATAAAAATACCTAGTATTGACAAACTACTTATTGATTTCTATTTCCTTTTCTAAGTATGCTTATGAATTATCTCATTAATACTGACACAAGCCCAAAGGGGTGCTAAAACTTTTCCTTATTTGTATATGAAAAAAGCAAAACACAGAGAGAATAAGTAACACATTCAAGGTTTCATAACTAGGAATGTGGTAGAGTTGATATTTAAAACCATCAGAATAACCTCAGAATCTCTAGTCTTAAATTGCTTGCTGCTTCCTGGAATTATCCTAAAGATATCTGTAATTGTTCTTTCCCCTAATCTACATATTTAACCATAAGCAGCTCCTAATTTTAACTTCCATTTTCAATCTTAGTCCAAGGTTATCAACTTGTGTAAGGACTCCTAAAGTTGCTTCTTACTGAAATCCTTAGAGGAAAGGAATCACCTGTCAGGAAACCTGGAGGAGAAATTTCACTATAAATTTAGACATGAAATCTAGGTTACATTGAAGAATAAAGCATTAAGAAAGGATATTCAAATGACCTAAAATATCACTTAGAAATCACTGTTTTCTTCATAATCATTGATTATTTTCACTCTCTCCTACTTTTACATATTCTTCATTGATTCTTTAGTAATTGATCCCAGGGAAAGAAGGCATTAGGGGTTAGGGAACACAATATCATGTGGTTGGAATAGTCCTTTCCCTGGATGCTTCTGGATGTCATTAGTACCATTGCTGGTGTTTAACTTAAAAAAATCATTTTTTTAACTTTAATAAACACCTTATTTTGAAGCTCACTTAATGCATATCACAGCCTCTCCTTTGCATGACCATAAGTAAATAATCTTTCGGCTCAGGATTTTATGGTCCACCAGTATTAAGGATGCTTTGTCATTTCAGATAGTCACCATTAGCAAAAATCATTTTAGGATAACCTTAGACCAAATTTCATTTGTGGGGTCAAATCCAGTGTAGACACAGGTTTTCTTCGTTAAAACTATTACAGTATATGTCTCTAGTTCACCAGGCAGGAGTAGCTCTTTCCATTTAAACAGTTAAGGCCTAAATATCAATAAGTATTTATTATTACTTAGACATCTGACAAGTCCTATAAATTATCTCTCTGAGGCCCCATGAGTATTGCTTGAAGTGAAGGAGAGGCAAAGCACTGTGAGAGGGGGGAGGAAAAATAGTGCCCAATAATAAATGCCCTCTAAAAACTTTCCTGAACTGTCTTCTTCACCATCTTCTATAGACATTTTATTATCTACACATGTAATGGACAAATAGTAAGTAGTCAAAGGGTGGAAGCTATGTTTTGTGCATTGTGGAAAAGCTGTAGAAGTGCACTATAAACAGGAAAGATCTAACAGTGTAAAGATCTAACAGTGATCACTTTGCTGTTTTACATATATCTCCCTGTCTATAAACTCTTATTTCAAGGCCTATCCCAAATGGATTATTTTTCTTTTCATCTCTTATCACTTGGTCCATGGTTTTGACATCTTCCATTTCCGACTAAAATTTTACTAAAACGAAATCCTGTTTTCCCATCTGCTTTCTTAAGTCAGAAAAAATATGGAAAGAAAATAGATAACATACTGTCTTTAGAAAAGTCACTTTACTTCTCTCAGTTCAAGTACTCCATTTATCAAAGACTACTGTTCTTTCTCCAAGACCCAATTGTCTTATGTTCTTACTCCATTTGAGTCTTTTTTCTAAGTCAAAAGTAACTAAATATTGAGGGTTACAAATAGAATCATACTTACATGCCTAAATCCGTGGGAAGAATTACAGTGTTAAAGAAGTTGGCAGAAAACAAAAGCACTTTGAGATGATAGAGTATATATCTGTTTTCTCTAAAATTATGAAAAATTGACCACTAGTTATGAACATCAGAGAGTTAACTTAGAAAACAAAGCAAAAACAAAAGCATTTCAGTTAACTGTATCAATTATTACTTAAACTCTTGACTAAAACTCTATTTTTAAAATATCAAAACATAATTTTTATGTATGTTTTAACATTACATTGATATATATTATATATACATATATCACACACTTTTATTTCACTTAAAATTTATTCATCATTATGTAGATAAATGATTTGGATAGAAAATTAGGGATGTTAAATTTTACTTGAAAACACATGCTCCCAAAACTTTAAATTTCTTTTTTATAAAGACAGTAATATAAA
The DNA here is from genome assembly GCA_020662805.1 of Glaucomys volans. NCBI lineage: Eukaryota > Metazoa > Chordata > Mammalia > Rodentia > Sciuridae > Glaucomys > Glaucomys volans. The sequence goes on along the minus strand of JAJEJO010005165.1, from coordinate 537,219 downwards.
ATAGTTGAGTCTCCATTGTATATTATCAACAATCATATACCTCTCTGAAATTTAATTAGGGTTACTTACCTTAGAATGACATATTACTAAACCAAGTAAGTAACTAGAGAACATATCTTTTCATTTGGCCAGCTAGAACATTTACTTTAAGTCCACCTCTTCTATGTAAAGTACAAAGAGCTCCCTTTCTTGTTTTTGGTACCTGTTTCATTTCATACAGAGGTTTGATGTTGCATCTTAATTTTCTAACCTTGAGTGCTGGGGTCTTCCATATATTTAATGAAGTCTGCTAATAAATCTTCAGTTCTCCTCGAGTAAGCAATCCTACTGCAGACTCAGCTCTCTCTCCCTTGACTTTCCTGGAGCCCAAATAAGATTTGTGCTCTGACAGGGTGAGCATTTACTTTATCAGAAAGCATATTAGGGTAGGCATGTCTCAGCATAATGTGCACCAGAATCAGAGAGGATGACTAATTTGTTCTGCTATTAAAAGGATAATAAAATGATTTAGGCATGTAGATATGAAACAGCCAGCACTTTACAAATTATATGTAGCATATTTCATCCTAAATCTAGCCAAGTCCAAGAAACTTTTATGTATTAAATGACATTTACAGGAAAGACAAGACTTTACCCAGAACTTAGAAATGTTTACATAAGATGAGGTGAGAAGATCATAACTAAGAATTATTTAAAGTTAGTGTCAGTTATATGAATTTTTGTAAATTTTTTTATAGTAGCTTAGCTTTACCCAGTTTTTCCATGCTGAAAGTGTTTTAAGGACAGTACGCTTAGAGAATCCATATGAACCAAAGCAATAAAAGACTGTTATTAAACTGTTATTCTAAATCATAACTGGATGATCACTTAGATAATTGTTAATATATATTCATGTGTGTACACATATTCCTTAAAAATTGTGTTTAAAATATTGTCTAATGCATCTGAAATAGCCACTCACTGCTCGTATTGTACATTGGTAAATTCTTTCTTTAAATCACTGGAAAGTATATGCAGAGAATCTTAAACATCAAGCATTTTATAAAATGGCAATTCTACTTCAGAAGCCTAGGCAAATATCCTGAAAAGGTATCAATAACCTATAGATTAGTATTCTCATCACAACATAATTTATAATAATCCTGCAAATATCAAATATTTGTCAAAAGAGGAATAATTAATGTCATCATAATGTCATAGAGTAGAATAGTATGCTGTCATTAAAAATGATATTTTAAAAGTTTTAATTGCACAGAGAGAATTTTGTATACTAAAAATTTTTAATAAAAAAAGGAAAAACAGTAATAGATGTCTTGTGGGAGCAGTTATAGAAACCAGTCTTTTCAAGATAATTACTTTGTTCATCATTGATTGAGAAATTATTGGTCTCTTATTATAGAGTTTAGTATTTTCTGTTTTATAGTGAAAATGTGTCTCTTTTGCAATCAGAAAAGTAACGCATTAAAAATAACCAATGTATACGTTTGCTAGTATGGACAATCACATTGCACAGATCCCATTTCATTAAATCAAAATGGTAAAGTTTTCAAGGAAATTCTTCAAAATTAAGTAGGTAGTGAAAGCCATAACTCTAGAAAAATGGTTTGAAAACTACAGGCAATCTTGCAGATCTACTTTTAAATCCCTTGCACTTCAGATGTGTCTTTACCTATGCTGCTTATTGATAGGGTTTTTTTTTTATAAAGAATTAACACGTAATTGTTAAAATATTTAGATTTAGAGAAAAAATATTTGGATTTTTTTAAATTAAATTATTCCAGTGATTGATTTTTTTGTTCTTAGTTTTCATGTAGTTATTTGTCTCTACAAAACCAGTGCTGATATTTTTGTATGAGCAAGAGAGATTTCAAAGTGGATTTAAGGGCCAAAATAAGTAAGAATCAAACTTCATCATAGGTTTTCTGAATTATAATTTTTGGAAAAGGTTTAAAATTATGACACTTATACAAATATAAAAGAACTACATTAAGGATTTTCTTCCACTTATCAATAAGACAACTAATAAGATGTTAAGAGTGGTTTCAATAAGAATTTGAGTTGGAGAGATGGATATTCTCTACTGATAAAATTTGATTTCACGACAATAGTGAGGAATCATTTGCCTTGCCCTCAGTTTTCCAGCTTACCCTCTACTCATAAACAGTGTGGAATGTTCTAGCAACAAAATGCCAACCAAAGATGCACACCCTTGGAACCAGAGAATCTCTGTAATCTCCATTGCCTGTTTCCAAGTCCTAGACATTTTTCCTGACAGCCTTAAGTATTATTTCTCATGGATTTAGATAAAACATTACAAACTGTCATATAAGAAAAATGCCCTTTATACTAGAACAAAATTTCTCTCCCCCACAAAGGTATTTGAATTTCATCTTCCATATATCATATACTAGCTTGTTTGTCATCAGCCTATGTCTCTGAGTTGTGGTCTACAACTTTCTTAACTTTCTCTCTTTGATTATAGATTACACAGGAACTGATTTTGATGATTACCTATGAAAGATGGAGAAATTTGGGGTGGATGGGTGCTGTTTCCCAATGCTAAGTATCTCCTGCAGGGACTGGCATGAGTACATGCCAAATAAATATGCATGGAATGAAATGGTAGACCAAGAAATTTCTTCTGGGTTAGCGAATTTTGATTCCTGAGGAGAAAGTGTGGAGAAAGCCACACTCTCTGGAAATTGAGAATAAATCTTTTAATCTAAAACAATGAATAAAATGTTACTCTAGAAGATTATTCAATTATAAGGAAAGTTGCCACTGAGAGAACAGAAAACACTCTCAGACAAAAACGAACCAAAGAAGAGTAGTCCTATTTCAAGGCTGAAACTTGGCCACTACAGGACAAGTACCCATTCAAATTATTTCTCCTCTTTTGCAGTATTAGTGTAACATTAGTAATGCTGGAATGACTTGAATGAGAAAGAGCAGCATCACTGCCAATGGTATTGACATCCAGAAACCATGGGAGAGTGGCATCTTTATCCCTTCAACATCCAAATAGAAAGGTGGATAAAAAACTAGATATAGATGCTGGTTCACAGGGAAGCAGCTAGTCCAATTTTAATACTAATGCTTTGGATCATAGTCAAATACCTCTGTGATTAGGTTCAAATTTTATTTTCCCCATACCAGATAATGTCTAGGGATATAAAAGCTATATGCATCTCATAAGCTTTCCCTGGCCTATTTGGTTGAAATGACTGGGCCTGAGGATTTATAGCCACAAGAGTGAAAATATACAGCAAGCTAGTAGAGTTGGAATACACATTGCATGAAAACTTCCACTACTTGTGGTTGTTTCTGTGGTCAAACCTGAAAATGGACCAGTCATGATTTCAGAGTCAATAAGCCTCCAGTGTACTAGTGGAACGAATCAGAATCTGAGCAGCTGAGAAACTGCTAATGAAAAATCTTATCTTGTTGACAGCACATGAAAACTGTGTTTTTAAATTATTGAGTGTACTAAATGCAAACTCAAACACTCTGTATCCCCTCATGTTCATGTAGATATGCTGAATTTCCACTGAATATGGGTTATGTAGTCTCTGTGTCAATCCCTTAATATTGGCTTTTTGCACTTGTATTTTTAAAATACAGTAGAAAAAAAAACTCTAAATGGGGATCATTTCAATTTATTTATAATCTGTCTAAAACACCTGGGAACATGGCAGGCTTTATTCTCTTTCAAGAACACATAAATGCTTTCATCTATATTTTCATAGATTAAAATTGCTGCTAACCATGAGAACTTAACATTATAGGATTGTCACAAATTCCTAACAAATTAAAATTTACAATGTTATCTTTAACTAGGAATGTGAAACAATTTTTAAAAACATGCACAAAGCTTTCCAAATTAATCCTGAAAATTTGACACTATATTTAAAGTAGCGTTTCAACTGGTCTTTTAAAATCTTTTAAAATGTGTCCAGTAGCAATTCTGTTCTAATGATGCCATCTTCCTTGAGAACCCCCAGAAATCTCCTCACCAAGTTCCTTACCTCATGACCTACCTCATGCTTCTAACCAGGTCTATAGTATTCTCTCACTGTGACTCCACATCCCTTCTTTCATACATTTCAAAAGGTGAACAAATATATTGTACTATTCATGGGAATGCTATGACCATTCCCATCCCTTTCTGATATATGTGTCTGTTTCCTCACTGTTACTCTGATAAGAATTTGCCATCATGCTCTTGTTCATTCACTCCCTTACATTTGTTTCCTAGTCACTTTAATAATAATATAATTCTTTCTCCGATAATTTCATATTTGGGGTTCTAAATGAATGTTGAGGGAGAAAGGAAGCAAAAGAAGAAATAGAAAATAAAAACACTCACTTGCTCTTTTCAATCTATAAATTTGGGGCACTGGTGATATATGTATTTAAAACTCCTGCCAGCACAGATGCATCATCACATCAGTGCTACACCTGCCAAAGAAAAACAGCCTAAATCTAATTGTGAAGAAACATCAGACAATATCAAATTGAGAGTCATTCTCCAAAATATTTGGCTTATCTTGATAAAGTTCAAAGTTGAGAAACAAAGCATGAACAACTGGTTTACAGTAATGAAAAGAAATATAGCAACTGACTATAATGAGTTACCCTCCATTGGAAACTAGACTAGAAAAGGATAGCCATGAACCTGTTATTGGAAAAATTGACAAAATCTGAATTTGAACTCTGGATAACAGAATTATATAAATTCTATTTATAGTTTTTTTTAACTGGTATTGTTATTGTATAAACTAAAATTTGTGTTCTTAGAAAATATACACATTTATTTGGGGGGTAAGAAATCATGGAATGTCAAGCATATTCTCAAATGTTTCAAAATGATACTATAATATATAGTAGGAATAGAGATAAAATATTAAGTAAACCCAAATGTAAACAAATTCTAAATCTGATTCACTGGAGAACTTGCAGCCACAACGTGAAAAAGGGCCCTCTACTCCTCATGTGCTGGTTCTACACAGGGACATTCTTCCTTGATTAGACTGGAGTCCAGTGTGGGCACTGGAAGTTCAAATATTCCCACAGATAATTCTAATGATCAGTCAAGGGTGAGAATCACAGATTTTTAGAGGATATCCTGGAGTCTGTTAGTTTTTTCTTTAAAATTTAATGACAACTTCTCAGCCCTAGTTAAGAACATTTAGGTGCTATAACTATAGTCCTCGAGTTTTGAGTATGTTCCAGTCAGTGGGATATACAAACCCCAGCAGAAGAAAACTTGCTGAGGAAAGCAGTTTTGTTTGGTCTTGTTCTTCTTCCCTCCCTATTATCTTCTCCCTCATTCTTGCAATTTAGTACCTATTTTCCCTCATCACTTCATTTTCTATAGTCTTAGGTTGAATCCATCATTTCCTTAACTTTACCACATACATTATTTCACATTAACATTCATTAATTTTCATGCTAAGACTCCACTGTACTTTATTCATTTTCCAAATCTTTCCATTTCATTCATTTTTACAAGCCTATTTTGGTGGCAATGGTCAACTGCATTTGCAGGCTATTTATTATTTAGGGGAAAAAAAAGACAATTTTCCCCAAATACACATTGTCTTTTGAAATAATCTTCCAAACTCTAAATAGTCAAATAAAATTCATAAGTAGTTTTGTAAAACTACTAATGAGAAATGGATTCTGCAATAATAATACCTAACCAAGGAGTCAATAGCAAACTGCATTGCCTAACAGCTTTTCTCAGTGAGTTGAGCTCCCTTGGAAATTAAGAGCTTCACCTTTGCAAACAGACACGATTACATAAAATGAACTATCATACTTTTATTAGTATCACCATTCAACCAAATGGGTTTGTTTTCCATCCAACCTTAACTTTCAAGTTAAAAGAAGCTGACTTCCAAATCACAGAAGCTGACTTGGTATGAGGTCATCAAAATTTGTGACAGCAGAGAAAATGGTTCAGTCCAGGAACATTCATGTTCAAATCTGGACATTATTAACTTTGAACGACAAATAAGATCAATAGAAACTCATGTCTACAAATAAAATAGGTTTACACAAACATGCCCCCACACATATGCCCTCTTAAAAAGAATAAATGGTCATACAATTACATGGCAAGTTTTTAAAGAGATGGTGCCTACTATTCTCTAAGTCTTCACTAACCTCACTTCAGTTACTGATATAGTAAATCAAATAGTTTTGAATTGAGACTCTAAATAATTGATGACTCTCATGTTTTGGCCAGTGATTATATTTTTATGCATGTAAACATATTATTAAGATCTACTTGCTCTTCAAAAACTCAAAGAAAATCAGCTAAAAGATGAGGTTAGGTAAACAATCAACATTTTTTTACTTGTGCTTTTAATTTGTATTCCAGATTATCCACAATAAATATTCAACTACTTATTCAGCAAAAAACTATAAATGTCATTCTTTAAAAAATAAAAATTATGCTTCCTAAAATATATATATTAGTAGGAATATTGACAATAAAAATGTCTTGCACCTAATAACAAGATACCATATACATTATAATATATATATTTTTATTAAAACATTTTTATCAACTTGTCTTTCTGGGAAAATATACATATATATATGTATATATATGTATATACATGCCCCTCTATTTAGGGCTCTGAATACTTATGGATATAAAATATTTTAATCAGTTCTAAGGTAATTTTAGTAATATACATATGGCTACTTCACTTATTTCAAATTTCATTTTAATCAACAAGTAATGGGAATTAGCTATGAAGATAAGTATAATGTAGATGAGGGAAATCATTTCATTTTCATTCATTAAACCAAAATTATCAGTTTTTCTAACTCTAGGATATATGACTTTATATATCTACATAAGCAATAATTTTGCAATACAATGTGAACCATTTCTCGTGAAGTTGCACATTTTTTTCCTGCATGGTATCTGAATTCTGAGTGACAGTGTTGTATGAAGACACTGAAGTAGGCATGTCATTTATGATGACAAACAGACCCAGATGGCTTCTTGTCAAAATTTAGCTATGGGACAAATTCACATGCACAAATTCAATTTCATATATTTTATAATAATATGATCCTGTAACTTCATCTTGGTTACAAATAAAAGTTGTAGTTTGTCTTGATTTCATAATCCTGATACTTTTCTGAACAGTGGCTTTGTTGGTGCTCATACCATTGATTACAATGCTGCAGCAAAAAGTATAATGTATTTTTATATTTTATAATGTACCAAAATGTAATTTTTATATTGTATAATGTATTTTGATGAGTAAAGCATCTAATTATTTGCATTTTCTTTCTATTTTCTGCCTGCTCTATATTGTGTTACTTTATTACTCTCTTTAGTGCAAAACTACTATGCTTCACAATTATAGTTTATTTGCCCACTAATAAATATTGCAATAAATAAACTAATCTTAGTTAATAATTACTAATGTAAAATTGTCTTCTCACATATAATCTTTAAATTACTGAATGGCTTAGTGAATATTCTTATACTTACCTACATAGAGCTTAGCCATGGCATCGTAAAGTAAGGAAAAAGTTATATGAAGAAAAACTTTAGACATTATATAAATAGTTTGAAGGATTTACATTAGACCTCCTGCATGGTAGAATAATGTCAAAAGATTTAGTGGCTCATTTTCTTATGACATACAATATACATAGTCAATAAATCATCTGGAAATTGAATCCATGTATATGTAAGACCAACATTTACATGAATATTTTCAGCCAAGGTTCCCTAATTCATTCTGAAAATATCATAAAGGAATAAAAAATGGTCTCGTGTGGGTTGAAAGCATATGTTTGCTACACAGAGGTAAATAAAGCCAAAATGATTATGATGTATTAGTGTTGAATATAAAGAATAATATTAACCTTAGTTACAGGATGTAGCTTATTTTCTTGAGCAAATGTGATCTCAATTATGAATAGCAAAAATCATAAAAGAAAAAAGATATAAATTAATTTTTACTGATTTCTTTTGAATTGTAAAGAATAGAGAAAAAAATGTACATGAAAATTAAAATGCCTGATCCTCCAAAATGCATTGTATTCCATAAGAAAAAATTCAGTCTAGCCTGAGTCAATCACAGGAAAAATTCACTGGCTCATGGATCTGAAGAATCAAGGAGCAGTCTTGTTTGGGAAGCCCCTGATTAATTTTATGTTAAATATTTCTGTGCTATCCTTACATGGCTTTGTTTATTCTGTATGTCACCTTCAACTGTAAGCTGATTAACTACTACGTCAAGATGGAGGTAGAAATTTTCAGAATCACATCAGGACTAAGCATAGTCAAAGCACAAACTCAGTTCATTCTTTCTGAGGTAGTTTAATAGGCCTGAATGAATCATTGCTCCTAGGGACTGTCATTTGAATCACTTTAGCCTAGCTTAGATCCTTTTTCCAGAACCAACCACGGGGACAAGAAAAATGGTCTATGCTTCTGAAAAATACAATTAGACATGGGACAAATCAAAATAAAGCCTTGTGTTTTCTTGTCATGTAACAAAAACCAGAAAAAAAGCTTTGGATTTTTTTCCCCCACAGGGCTATCTCCCAACATCTCACTTCTACCTCATTTAGCTATAGGATTTGCTCATTATCCTTGAAATTCAACAATGTCACTAGTACAAGTCTAGATGAGCACCTGTATCCATTGTTTTCTTCTTGTCATTTCGATCTGACAAGTTTAATCTTTCTCAGTTTAGAGAATTGTAGTTTTATTATTTCATTTATTTCCCCTCCTCCATATGCTGTGTTGTCAGCTTTCCTACAGCTATATCATCATTCTTTTATATTTTGTTTATTACAATCATGTTTGTTCATTATCTTTGGAGTTCTAAGAGAATTTCGTGAGTGACGTTTCTCTGTTTATTACTTTGTATTCAATAGTATCATCACAACTAATGGGTAAGAACTGCATTGTTTAAAACATGAACAATCTTGTTTTATAACAAAAAGCAACCCTTGCAGGTTGCATTATGTTTCTTTTACTGGTACTCAACATAATTTTAAATATCATGTAAACTTCAAGCTTTTCATATATGGTCACGTATGTGTACTCCCCCCCCCCCAAAAAAAAAAGATGAAATTGTCTCCTTTATGTTGTACAGGTATATGAATTTTAACACAAGGGGAAATTCATATTGACAGTCACTGAAATCAAGATTGAAAATTATACCATCACGCCAAAAACCTCCCTCCTGCTGTCCCCTTGTATTCACACCCTACCCTCAATCCTTATGCCCAGCACCACTGATCTTTGTCATCACCACGATGATGCATTTGCTAGAACGTAACCATTAAATATGTGAACTTTTGAGATTGGCATTGTTCACTCTGGGGAAAGATTTTGCCCTCCATCCTAATGTGGTGTGTATCATATTCCATTTTATCATGTTGATGTTCCATAGTTTATCTATTTCTCTGATTCATACCTGAGTTCCACGTGGGGTAGTTCCCACACAGAGCTGTTATAAACATTCATGTTTAGGTTCTAAGTGATCAACAGTTTTTCTTTTGGGTACTCAGGAGTGGGATTGCTGGGTCGCTTGGTAGTTAAGAGAAACGGTGCAACCGAAGTAATGCTTTTCCACCAACAAAGAAAGTTTCGTGTACTATGCATTCGCCCAGTCCTTAGTGTTGTCATGGTTTTTATTTTAGCCATTCTAGTGTGTATGTTCTGGTATCTTCTTGTGGTTTTAATTTGCATTTATCTATTGACTAATGATTTGTACCTTTTCATGTGTTTGCTTGGCATTTCTTGTACATTCCCTGTGAAGTGCCTGTTCAAATCTTCTAACCAATTTTTCAGTGAAGAGCGTTTTCTTATTGTTGAGATTTGAAAATTCTTTATATATTCTGTATTTTAGTCCTTTGTTGAATTTGTGAAAGAACTGTAAATATTTCCTTCAAGTCTAAAGGTTGTCTTTTAATTTTCTCAAAAGTGTCTTTCACTGAGCAAAATTTTAACTTCGTTTTACTGATATCTGATTATCATTTTTCTCTTATGAATTGTGCTTTCAGTGACATCCCTAAAAGTGCTGCCTAATACCACATTTTCTCCTCTAATCTTTTCAAAAAATTGTATTATGTTTGTGTTGTTTTGTGTGGTGTGTATTATGCCCGGGGCTCTTGCATGCTAAGCATGAACTCCATCACTAAACTACTGGCCCCTGTTTTCTATTTATATCTGTTATCTATATAGAGTACATTTTTGTATGAAATGTTCGAGATTTTTTTCTTTTCCTTTTCATTTGGATGACCAATCATTTCAATGCTATGTAACAGGTTTCCATTATTTCTTTTGCAACTTTTTAAAGACAAACTGGTTATGTTTCAATGGGTCTATGCTACACTCTATTCTCTTCCTTTAAACTACCTCTTTGCCAAAATCACACTCCAAATTATTGAAGCTTTTTAGTAGTAATCCTCAAAATTGAGCGATATGATTCCTCCAACTTTATCTTTTTAAAATTGTTTTTTCTTACTCTAATTCCTGTGCTTTTGTGCATATTTTTTATAACTTTATTTTGTTTATTTCTTTACATGGAGTTGAGGATTGAACCCAGTGCCTCACATGTGCTAGGCAAGCTCTTTCTCTTCCTGAGCCAAAACCCCAGCCCTTGTACACATATTTTTGAATCAGCTTGTTTTATCTATAAAACTCTTTTGGACTTTTCATTGCAGTTGTTTAAGTCTATAGATCAATTAGGGAGAATTAGCATCATTTCTGTGTTGAGCTTTCCAATGTATAAAATAATATAACTTTCCATTAACATATACTTTTGTTATCTTTTATCAGCAATTTCTGATTGCTGACAAAAGATAACAAAACAGGGTTTTTGATAACTTAATACAGAGTTCCTGAAATGTTTTATTGATTTATGCCTTAGCATTTCATTCTTGTTGGAGTAAATGGCATTGTATTTTTAATTTTTTTTTCAGTTATACATTGCTATTATATAGAAACATGAATATGTATTGACCTGTCTCCTATAACTGCTAAACTCAATCAGTTGAAGTGTGTGTGTTGTTGTTTTGTTTGTTTGTTTTTTATTCCTAAGGATTTTCTACATAGACATGGTGTCATTTGTGACTGGGTGTAGTTGTATTTCTTTCTTCCTCATATGTATGACTTTAAAAGTATATATTTTTCTTCTTTCATTGCACTGTTTGAAGCTTTCAATGTTGAAGTAGTGAGAGTTGATATACTTGCCTTATATCCAATCTTAGGGGGGAACTATCATATATATTTTTAACAGTTTTAGTACTATCCAGCCCTTTTATCTTTGAAGAGTTTAAGTGATCGTTGCTCTTATTTTTCACATGAACTCTCGGTTTTTTAAGGCAATTGCATGAATTTATCTATTGTTAGCAGATTTTCTATGGGTCCATGTTAAAAGCTTTCAAGTACAAATGAATGGTAGAAGGGAAAATATAAACTTTCCTGTGGAATTTGACTTCTGTTTACTGCTGGGGCACCAAAACTAACAATGGTGAGCCTCAATTACCTAAGTAAACTGATGGACATGATCACTGATCTCAGTAATCAAAACAGTACATCGCCTTGGAAGACACCATGACAAACTATGCCAAACTTGAGCTGTATCTATGTACTGTCAGATATATTGGAATGCATATAAAAAATCACATAAAAGCTACAGCTAAGAGATATTTCTTTCAATATGTGACCAAATAGATTAAAGGAGAGTGTATATCCATACAGATTGGGTGCATAACATTTATGAACCTATAGAAATAAAATAATTTCTCCCCACTGATGATTCTTTATACTTAGAAAGAAAAAAATGAGTATGTTTAACTTCTACACTCAGATGGAGAGATTTATTTTCCCCTTTGTTTGGTTGCATATGAACTTTTTATAATTCTTTTACCATTTCAAGAAAGTATGTGGGTTGAAAATTAGACACTAGCTAAAGACACCTACAAATCATATGCTCAATATTTATTGAAGATCATTATATAATTAATAGGTAGACAAAGCCATATGGCAGTTATTATTTTTGTTACTTTTCTTCAATGGTCAACTCATCACTAGTAAATTAACTTTTGTAGAATGCTTAAAAGAAACAAGAACCAATCATTTTCTGTCCCTCAAAATATATATATATATATATATACATATATATAGTAAAATTAATACACATCAGTTTACATATTTAAAGTAACTAAATATTTTTAAATATTTATTTATTCAGAGTCCTGGCAAAATAACAGTTGACATAGATAAGCATTAGGTATGTAACATTCATTATTCTATTCTCTTTACTTTTTATATATTAGATTACTTACTAAATAAATTTTAAAATATATATATATATATCATTTTAGGAAATTCCATGATTGCTATAAAATATTTCTAGCAATATCATATGAGTGGACATTTTTAATAAATCTAATGTGTTTGTATAAGTAGAATCATAAAATGGTACCTAAGAACTATTTAGGACCACACAGAAACCAAAGTTGAAATTAAGAAACTTGAGTATAGCCTGAGAGTCTTGGTTTAGCAATGGGTAGGATGGAAAATCAACCACCAGATGAATAAGATAAAGAAAAATTAGAGATTAGTATAAAAGACATGAAAATCTGTTTTTAAAATTGTGAACAAACTTTGTTTAACCAGTATGAGGAATTGTTAACTTATTGTAATATTTTAAAGTCAGAGGTTCTGTTGTTCTATGGTATCCACTTACATTAAAATTTAATTATACATGGGTGGTAAGGCCTAAATGAAGTGATATAAAATGGCTAGATGCTATTTTTGATTCATAATACCATCTAATTATTGAACATTCTATCAATGGTACTATTTGTTACATTTCAATTTTGACCAACTGCTTTATTGGCATAATTCAATTTAATGCTCAAGTTTATTTGTTTATAAGAGAATATGACACACTAATTGATGATCAACTTTAAACAGTCAGTCTAATAGACAATAGAAATCATTGTCTATGCCTACAGGAACAGTTTAAAAATAACAACTAAAATGCATTGAATACTCTCACTGAGCCAGAAACTCTACTGCATGGCAGGGACCAGAATTTCATTGAATACTTACCACAAACTATAATGTAAGTATTATCATTATCTTTATTATATAAATAAGGAAACCAAGATTTAGATATCTTGCCTTGCACACAATTTGAAAAGCTAACTTGTGTTTAAATATGGAAATCAAAGTACAGAAGACTGACAAAGAATGTGATGATAGTTTTACATTTCCTGGTAAAAACTATAACATTTTCTCATTCCTAAATTATACTGTAATCTTTGAAAGCATCATAGTAAAAATCAAAACCCTTAGGAAGTTATTAAAAATTTAGCACTCTCTGCTCATGTGGGAGTATAGATTCCCACTTTCTGAAGAGATTATTATAGATGTGCCTAGAATAAAATGCAAATATCACACAGAGTGGGTTGGATATCTCAGTTGGGTTTCCCTAAAACTTATTGCCTTAAAAGCTTAAATATAAGTGTAAGTGTATATTCAAGTAAATGTAGCACTCTGAAAGATCATCTTAATGCAAGTTATCAAAATCATGAAATGAAATAATTAGCTGTATATGGAGAGCCAACCTGGGTGAGAAGAGCATGAGATTGTGGAAAAGATGAGCCTAAAAGAATGGAAGAGGGCTAACAAAGCAGAAGACAGGGTTTTGAGTACAGGATTTATTTTTAAAAAATTGTGAATTCTTTCATTCTGTAGGAAACAAATTATTTCCACTTAAATTTCATTTTAAATGCAGAAATAGATCATTTTTAACATCTTTCTATTCAAAACCTACCTTCATGAAAGACTCATATTGATCTAAGAAAATCTATGCTCTAAATTTCACGGAGAGGCCTAGAGCATATCAAACTTGATGCAATTCAAAACATATTTCTTTGAAATTCCATCTAATTCAGGGAATAATTTCAAAGATTAATAATTAATTACATAAACAAGTGTCTCAAGAACTGCCAAAACAATGATTTGTGTTTATATAACTATCATTTGTATTAAAATGTTTTCTTTCTAATGATTTGACTTCCAGTAGTTACTATTCAGAAAAGATTACATAGGAATCATGTAAATATTCAACAATAACCACACTGAAATATAAGCTCTTCTGACATCTGGAAATGTACATCTTGGCTCGGCATATCCTATTTCAGTGCAGTGCTTGGACGTAAGTGCCTTGAGACCCAGACAGGAAGGAACCTGGCTCTGAGCCTGGAGTTTCTTAGAACTAACCCAGTCCCCATCCTCCTCACCTCTTGAGCTCCATTGCTTTCTCTCCAAGGATGAGCACCTGGTACTCTGGGTCAAGGGATCTTGCTCACTCAATCCACATCCTCTGGCTATGTAGGACTTCCTGAACTCAAGATTTCTTTGGTAAAAATGGCCCAACATCCAAGAGTGAACCCTTATCTGGATCTTTCTTTCCAAGAGAAGTATGCATTTAGTGTGGGCATCCTATGCTCCACTGGTGTTCAAGATCACCCTCAAAAAATCCAAGGTGCAGCAGAAAAAGGTGTGCTGCAGAGTTCGTGGATTTACTGGGTGTCTAACTATTCTAAATTTGAACCAGACTTTATAGGAATATATGATTTTGAGGTATATGGTATGTTCATTTCATAAATATGTTAATACAATTAATCACTTAAAGAATTATTATCCACTGTCTTAATCAGTCTAGACTATAAACACACTCTTGAAATTACAGAGGAGTAGTACAATGAATATTTCTTTCTGATGCTATTGTTATGTACTTGATTTCTTTTGCCTGACAGAGATTCAACATAGGTCACCTAGTTCCTTTGCAGGAACTAGGGCAAAAGTATAAATGGAGACTTACATATCATATGGGGTCAGAGGCTAAGAGCAAGGAATGACAGGGAGATATTGGTCAAAAAATGAAAAGCTTTCGTTAATCAAAATGAGTAAATTCAAAAGATCTTGAAAAGC
Organism: Glaucomys volans; assembly: GCA_020662805.1. Classification (NCBI taxonomy): domain Eukaryota; kingdom Metazoa; phylum Chordata; class Mammalia; order Rodentia; family Sciuridae; genus Glaucomys; species Glaucomys volans. Next base: position 522,215 of record JAJEJO010005165.1, on the reverse strand, counting down.
AAGTCATATTGTACAACAACATGACTAGTTAACAATACTGAATTATATACTTGAAATTTGCTAAATCTTGTGTTCCCAGCAAAAACAAAAATATATATAATGTAAAGAATATATTAATTAACTTGACTGTGGTGATTACTTTATATATATTTCAAAATATCAAGTTGTATGCAAATATTTACACTGTCAAATAAATATGGGCAAGAGGAAAAAATTAAATATGAGAAAAATATATAAATCAAAACAATAAAGAGTTGAATACATTCTCCTCCTACCACAGCCAATAAACCTTTATAAGAATAAAAAGGAGAAAGCATGGATACAGATATGGATTTGAAAAGTTGGATAATATCTATAATTAAGTTTATTTTTCATTGCTCCAACTGGAGTATATGCTAATGAACATGTTATGTGTATGGAATACAATTATGATATAAATATTTTGCATATTTATTTTATAAAAGTGCTTGCACTTTAAAAAATCACTAATGTTGACACTATATTCAAAATTTTAATATAATATGACAAATTTTAGATAGATAATATTTTTAATACTGTACCAGTATTTATTTGCTTTAACTGTATTGCATATTGTTTGTTATTTAACCATATTTTTCAGATCCTATAACTAATCGCCTGAGCCCTTTCTATGCAAGAACTATTATTTCGCTTTGCATATTGACTCAATAGCAATAAATGTATAAATTATTGTTATTATTACATTATTATTTTAGCAAGCAAGCTCCAGGTTTATCGCAAAGTAACAGAGATACTGAGATAGACTTCTCCAAAGAGAAGAGGACCCAGAGCTGGGAATCCAAATGTACAAATTAATAATGTGAACATTTTAATATTGCAAAATGTACTTTACTCTTCAAAAACAACTAAAGCAAATATTGTGGGAATTCCTGAGGAACTCAGAATCATGAATAAGAAGAAATAAGGAAATAAACAGAAAAATGGATATATAGCAATTCTGAAAAATGATACTTCACAGTATAATTTTAAAGGAAGGTATATTTTGTTTTGATATGTTCACCTTCAAATTAACACAACAGCAACACAATCTACAAACTCTCATGGTATATTAGTAAGGTTCAGGCTTGTTTTTAGGTCATGGAGGCAGATAAATATGAAACAGCATTTCACTGGTGCTTGAGCACTATTATCTGCATTAGTAGAGAATTTATGGTTATGGGTAGTGTTCTGCCACTGTGAGTACAGAATCCTGAGTGATGGGGAAATCCAGGAGCCATTTATTAAACACACAAATAATAAATCAACTGAATTAATAAATATTTCATTTCTAATAAAAAAAAACACTCTAATACTTTCTTCACTGACCCATGTGTTCGAGTTATACTATGTGTCCAAATATTTGGAAGGTTTTCCAGTGATCTTTCTCTTACTGACCTCTACTTCAATTCCATTGTGATTAAAACATATTTCCTATGACTTGAACCTTTTTAATGCATTGGTACTTACTTCAAAACCCAGAACATATTCTACCTTGATTGATCTTCCATGTGCTCTTGAAAAGAATGTAGATTCTCTTAAATTTACTTGGACCTAGAAAGGTCAAGTAAGTGGACAATTTTCTTTCAATATTCTTTATTGTTACTGATGTTCTTTCTAATAGTTTTCTCAATTTAGAGAGGAAGGTATTAAAATTTGCAATGGAAATTATAGACTTCTCTACTACTCCCTGAAATTTCATTAGTTTTTGAGTCACTTACTTGAAGTTCTGTTATTAGTTCACAGATATTTATAATTATGTACTTTTAATTATTTTGTTACCCTGGAAAAAAATCTTTGCTTTTAGTAAGTTGCTCCAAATTTATTTTATTAGTATTTGAACTGTACATCCTTTCCCACTGTTTTAACCCATTGCTGCCTTTATTTAAAGAGAGTTTCTTGATGGTAACATATATTTGAGTATTTTATCCACTCATAAAATCTGACCTCCAATTTACTTTGTGAAATGTGATTACTGATATATTTTATTTTATTTCTATGGCACATGTTTTATATTTGTCCCATTCATTTTTCAGTCCCACTTTTTTATTCTCTATTTTTATCACTAGATTATATCTCCTTTGTTAGTTAATTTACTATCATTGGCTATTTTGTATTGTCTATAGTTTTGTTATTGCTGACTGAAGAACTGTTGATACACATTTTACTTATCACTTTCATATTATACTACTTCACATAAAGTATAAGAAAATTGCAATAGTATATTTCCATGTCTCTGCGTTCAATCTTTATGCTCTTACATTTATCCAGCATTCCTTTTTATATGCTATGAGAAATTACATATTGCTATTAAGTTTATGTTTTCAAGAGCTTTAAGTAAGAAAATGTTATACATTTATCAATGTAGCTACCATATTTCTTTGTTTCTTTGTGCTGATTCTTATATCTACTGGGTATTTCCATTTTTCTTCTACCTAAAGTAATAAATTAAATATTTATTTTAGTGTTCTTTAGGAAATTTAAAAAACAAAATCTTAGGGACTGGAAGCTATGTAGAGTCCTATTCTTTCATCTGCCCCCAAATGAAAAGTGATTAATTTTAATCTTAATAGCTGAATAATTGTCAACGGTTGATTACCTGTTTTTAAAAGTTTTTTGCCATCATCAGATATATGACTTTTATAGAGGTTATTATGGAAAATGCTACATGAACAATTATCTCTCTATACATACATATGGATTTATAATAAAAATCTGTTTAAATTTGTTAACAGCAGTTATTTTTAGGATCAGAATCACTAGGTACACACCAGAATCAGGATCTCTAGGAATAACCATATTTTATGATTAAAGCTCATTATTGCTATATTATTTCCTGATGGTTTTTTAACCAATTTTTACTACCATCAGCTCTGAGACCAATAATTACATCTTAATTTCATCAGTCTTGAGATAATCTTTGCAGATGCAAAATAGCACTTGACATTGATTTAGCCAAGATTTCTTCAATTCCTAAAAAATGGTGAATATATGCCCATGTAATTATTTATTGACTCTATCTTTTACTTGATTACTCATCTCCTTTTTACTTTTCATTTTACTGAGCTTTCATGTTTTCCATAATGCTTATTTCAAATTTATTTCCAATTTACTCTTTTTTTCCTGTTTGACTTTTTATTTTAAAGAAGTTTTCAGTACATATTAACAGTCACATTCTTTTACCTTTGTGGGAAAGAGATAAAACTGTTATTTTTTTCACTGATCTGATAACTATTCTTTTCCATTTTTCTCATTAGAAATAGTATATATAATGATAAACTGTACAAATTCTTTAGATGTCTATTTATATTTTGATATCTGTTTCTCATCACTATTCAATTATCCCAACAGTATATATTGAATATTTTTCATTTTCTTGTTTGTCTGGCAAAGCTTTTTTAACAATCTAACCATCTGGGTATCTACCTAGCTTTTGCTCCAATCCTCTACACAGATGGAGGTTTGCTAATGTTGGCAATATAAATACTACTGCCATTTTGCTTTTTTTGATCTTTAACTTCAAGAAAGTCTGCCATCATATTCACTAGTTAATGAATATACAAAACAGAATCATTTTTGTAGGGTAGGAAATAATTCAAACATTGAAACCTACCCATAGCCACATGGAACTCTAGCCTTTTTGTGGTCCACAATATGAAAAGGGAAAAATTAAGGGGTGTTAAAGGGGTACTGGGGAATGGAATTAACCAAATTATGTCAGGTACATATATGAATATGTAACAATGAATTGCTCCATTATAGTAAATTATAATTCACTAATATAAAAAGGGGGAGAGTAAACCCAGCCATCTATTAGTGTGGTGTATTTCACTACCAGACACCAAATTAATCAAAGAAAGTCAGAAATTTTTTAGTTAAAGTAAAACTCATTTACTTCCTGAAATCAGAATGCCCTGTATATTAATGGTTTAATAAAAATTTATATTTCCATTTGTTTCCAATTTTCAAGAGTTTGATCCCAAGTTTTACATTTTTACAATTCAAGTTGTCAATTTTTTCACACCTCCAGGTTTAATATTCAGTTTTATCCAGTGCTTTTTCTAAAGTTGACAAGTATATAAACTGAAAAAAAAAATGAAAAGAAAAAGTCTATCCATAAGCTCTCATTATAATTGTCTTAATGAGTTGGTTAATACTGCTTTACATTAATTTCTTTTGATGACTCCTGCCAGATTCTCAATAACTCTGAAATAAATTATTAACACATCCAGATCAAGAATATAATACAAGATTAATCATTTTTTCAACAACTATGGCAAAAACTTGTTGATAGCTTTCCATATAGACAAATTACTTTCTAAAAGGCAATACTACTATATTTTGATTTAAGCATGAAGCAACAGTTACAACTTTGAAGAGATCACAATAGCTTCATGTTTCATAAGAAAACACCTTCTAGACATTATTAAGATTTATCCAGTTGTGTCAAGATAGTCAAATTATTCTCTATACATCAAAAATAAGCCTTTATTAGAAAATAGAAATTTGAGCTACATAAATTAGATATTATTAAAATATTTCATAATATAAAAATATATAACAATGAAAACCAAAGTACTGAAGCAACTGTGGCTAAATGTTAAAGTATGTTGAAGCTCAGTGACATATATCTATATCTATACATATGAACATACAGATATATCAGTTATATAATAATTTTCTGAAACTTTATATAAGAAATATTATAAATATGCAACAAAAATAACTATTTTGTGAAAGGCAAAATATTATTGGAAACCCTGAAAAACATTCTTGTTATGAAGGTCCCTATCATTTAAAAGATGTATCATGATGAGATTGAAGATTTGGGTTTTAAAAATTTAACTTTAATAAAACTCTTCTGGCATGGTAGATGGGATATTAATCTTCTGGTCATATGATAATAAAAAGTATAAATTAAAAAATAACCAGTTAACAGTAGCAATATAATTGACAAATTTGGTCCTATTCCATAAGAAAAGGAATGCTATTACTGAGGCAGAAAAAGAGAAGTGGAGTTTCTTCCATCAGAACTCTGGGTCACAGTCACAAAAGTACATTCCAGTCCAACATGCCCGTTGAGTGTGCTCAACTTTCAATGTGCTTCCACAGAGAGTAAAAGTGGCCATTCACCAGGTCCCAGAAATGCTCGTTTAAACTGTCCTTTACACCAAAAGTTTAGTTTCTAACTCATTCCTTTATTCCATTTCACATTTTAGTCATTGGTTCAGAGGGTTTTTAGGATTATATTTTATAATTGGTTAGATGGAAAATCATGTTTGTTATGAAAGTTGGTAACAATTCTTGCAAAATGCAGTTATGGTAAAGGAAAGTGATTTTTCAACATTTTAAGGTAGACTATTGTGATATATCATGGTATTTAAGGTAGACTATTGTGATATATCATTTTTGTAATGAAAAGCAAAAAAAAAGTTTATTTAGAACTGAAAGATATTCATTTGATCCTGGAAATGAGAGTATGAGGTTGGAAGAAAAAAGTCATTTTATTCTCATTTTACAGATAATAATCCTATAATTTGGATTAAGAGATGACTGAATAAGTAGTTCAGCAGTTCAGCACTTGCCTAGCAGGGATGAGACCCTAAATAAATAAATAAGATAATAAAACAAATCTGAGAGGTTAAAATATTTAGTTTTAGGTTTAAAAATTTATAAATGAAGAAATAAACTTCCATATTATGAAAATTTTGGTGCATTGATAGGGATGGAAATGATAGAATATATAAAATACAGAGATTGAGTGGTGTTGCTTAGCTCTTAAGAGCAAGGTGGGCCAAATACAATAAGTAGCAGGTTTTAGGTGATACCCAGAGAAGTCTGACCCACAGAGATCTATCAAGATGGTTGAGATGGTAGGAGAATATAGTGTCATTAGGGGCAAGACTGATGGGCACCCAATAGGGTTCTGCTTGTTCCAGAAAAAAGAAGTCAGAACAGAAAGTAAGGACAATGAAGTGGCAATCCCAGTACAAACACTGAGGAGAGGATAATCTGTGGTAACAACCCTGCAGCACTTCAGCAAGTACTGTCCATAATGACTCCCATTCCTTCCTTTTCTTCAATACCCCAGCAGTTATATAGGATAATGGATCCCCAGTCCTTTCCCAAAAGAACCTGTTACCATTTACTTGGTTAAATATGCTCTGAGTAAAGGAGAATATACAGATGTTTTGAGGGGATGTTCATATAATACACCTTAACTCAAATATCTCAGAAAGGCTATCCTATCTCCAAAGCACTCTGAACAATCATCCTAGGACAACTGCATTATGATTAACTCCCTCTGCCCACACACCTGCCCAAACCCTTTCAATTGTTGCTGCAGGTACTCACCAATTAGCTTCCAGACAAATCTACATTTTAATATCTGTTTTCTGAGAAACCCAACCTAAGGCAGATATTAAGCTTAGGTATTTGAATGAATTCATTAATATAAATATCTAGCATTTGTATTTATCACATTGTCAAGGCTAAAAGATTATTTGATCTAGTTTTATTGAGGAAGTGAAAAATGCAGTCATTCATAAATTTCTAAGGAAGTTTTATACTGAGTTTTTAGGGAGGCATTTAGAAAATATATCTATCCTAAGTATGTACACATTGATCCAGAGATTCTTCTTTTAGGAATATGTACAGAATCATGAATAGTGCAGATGTAATTTTTCATTTCAGTATCATTTATAACAACAGACTAGAATTCTATAGGAATAAAAAAGTTGTTTTGTCCACATGGTTATATTTTGCAGCAAGTACTACACACTACACAGCTACATGATGTGTGTTTATATATTGAAATAGTTATTTAAATGACCTAAATTTCAAGTGACTGGATATATATAGTTGGAGGTATTATACATCCAAACTTAACAAAGAAAACAATCACATTTTGTGCATATTATAATACCATTTAAACTATAATTTTTAGGAGATTTTACTGGTTTTTGTACATCTTACACATTCCTGATTATTTTTTCATGAAAACTAAGAATAGTTACTTTATTAAAAAAAGAAAATAACAAATTTGGGGTCAGTATTTTGTCCATTAGTTCTTGATCTGTGTGTTCAGTTAGTTTAAAAAGTCATCATCAATTTTTCTTATGTAACATCTTGGCCTTCACGGTGTATAGGAGAAAAGTAAGGCAAGTAAAAGTGGGTTATTCTGAAAGAAAGCAATAAATTAACATGTAGATTGTTGTACAAATTATAGGTAGCACAGCAATAGCTAAAAAATTCATTTATCTCATTTCACAATTTTCTTATAGTATTTTCCTTTCCTTTTCCTCTTTTTCAATTCATTTTGGCCTTTTGTCTATCCTTATGATAACAAAGCTTTTACATTGATAAAATGAGGCAAAATACAGTGCAGTGGTTAGCATATAGTAAAATTGTACTACATATTATTTGTATGGATTATCAGCAATCACTTGCATTGTTTAACCTGGTTGGTGGAACATAGGGTGGACTTTCTGTCTGTAAGGTTTCCATGCATTGTCCAATAATTCCCTTGCAAATAGAAGTGCAATCCAGGGTTTGGTGTTCTCAGAATAATGTGCTCTTAAATCTTCCTGGCACTAACAGCATAAGTACTGACTATAAAAGTCCCAGTCACTGCCCACAGCAGTCCAGCAAGAAAATTGCTTATTGCAAAAATCCTTTGTGCATGTTGTTCGCCATGACAGACAGGAACAAGAAAGAAACAGAGTTTCAAGTACATCAAATTATGGCAGATATTGATAGAATAGAATACACAGGCATAGTTGGGTGACGAAGGAAAAAATGCCTCAGCAGTTTTAGAAGGAAATCTCTCAGGCAGGCAAGCAATGGAAGCGCAGGAGCCCCCAGAGGTTGCAAGGCATGAGAAGAGATGGATAGTCTAAAGAGAAAAGCAAAGTGACACACAGAATCAAAGAATATTTTATCCACAGAAAGAAAATCAATGAAAATGATGAACTGCTACTCAAAGGAAATCAACTGATTATTCCCGTTTCACCAAGAAGGGGGTGGGCAGTGCTACAGATAACCCATCCGGATGCACAGGATGTAGGAAGGTGAGGAGGAAACCTAGATGTGATCATTTAACTTCTATTCTTATTCTAGTCCAGCATTTAAAACAAAGGAACACTTAAATGTTACCTTTTAAAATTAATTACTGCATTACAGAGCTGTGGATTGCATATATTTTCTAGTACTTCTTTAGGTTCTGTTTTGTACATTATATTTTCTAGTACTTCTTTAGTTTCTGTTTTGTACATTATAAATAAAATATTCCAAAAATATTAAGGACCTAATAATGTATATGCAAAATTTTAAATAATAAAACAAAGTACCCAGGTAGTTACCAATTAACTTAGGAAGGAGAACTTTATCTTTATCTGCAAAGCCATTTGAGATCACCTTCCTGAAAACATTCCCTCTTTATTCCACCAGGAATAGGTGGCTACTCCCTTGATTTAATCATGTAATTGATTTCCTTTATACCTCTGCCAGTTTTGAATATACAGACAACATGTCATTCAGTTTATTCCCTTTCACCCTCTGACATTTTTATAAATGAATCAAACTACTTGTGACTTTCATTCAAGTTAATGGTTTTAGAATGTACACATGTTTATTGTTTAGAGTCTACTGTGCAGTATTTCATATTTAATCCGTTCCATTGTTTGGTGTTTGATTATAAATCAAATTTTTAAAATTAGAAAATTAAAATTCTATAAGTTAATTGTCCAAGTTCATATCACTGCCAGAATTTTAATCACTCCTTGCCTGGCTTTAAATCATGTATTTAAATCATATATTTATGCATATTTATACCATACATTCCCTATATTAATACAGAAGATTTGGGCAACGTAATGTATTGAGATATTCATTTTTCTTTTGTCCTTCTTACATGGAATTTGCCTCACTACAAGTTTCTTTATATTCAAATCCTTTTTCTTATGATGAAGACGTTGGACCATTTGTATGCGTCAGCTACACCTAGGAATTTGTTCGAGATGTAAATCCCCAATCCTTATCTCAGAATTAGTGAATCAAAAACTGGTGGCGAAGCCCAGAAATATATGCCTTATCAAGCTCTCTATTTCTGATAGTCACTAAAGCATGCAAACTACTGATTTAGAGGAAGATTTCACTCTATAATACATTAAACAGAAGTTCATCATAGACCACCTGTCTTCCTGATTTTGAGTTCCAAAAGTCTGGGTTGTATTAGAATAGAATATGAATTCTCAACAACAGAAAACACATGAAGTTCTGAACTTCTAATTATGGGTATCCATGACTTTGCCCTAGAGAGAAGTGGAGAATCCCTTGGTGGCACATGCTGATTGCAACAGTTAACTCTAACTTTTCTTCCCAGGCTCCAAAATGATTACCAAATGTGTAACAGAATTAGAAGAACTAGTAGACTTTGCTGTCCCACAGTCTTGGCCAATAATATTTGTTATATTGAAGTATTTATATGTAAAGATCATGATGTTGTAGGCAGGGGGTTGGGAGAGGCCCCTAAAGCCTGAAATGCATCAAGATTGAGTGTGTTCATGGAATGCTATTGGAATCAAGAAAAGGAATATTGTGTGGGAAAAAGCTTGTACCTACTATAAAATGAATTTCACAATGTACACTGAAAGAAATAAAAGCTCAACACGTTGTGATGAAAGCATTTGAAAATGTCCTCTGTATCTTTTCTCTCAAATACACTTTTGAAGGAAGAAGGATGCCAACACCTCCTCCTTTCTTTGCTAATAAAACCTCAACAAACTAGCAAATATTTCTACTTGTGCTATAAACATAGACAATAATACAGACAATACTGCCTGGAAAAGCAGAGCTTTAATCTTGTAGTTGCATAGATAGTTTTAGAAGGCATAAAATCTAAAAAGAATCTTTCAAATCTGCAAAACTACATAGAGTCATTGATGTTTTTGGAAATCCCAAAGATTCAGGATTATGTGGAGAAAATAGTTTAGATTTAAATTATCTTATTGACATGTGTAAGGCAGGTTTTGGGCAAATATTGTATAAAACAAATTCCTGGGGTAAAGAGTGACTTTGGGATTGCCAAATAAAACTTTGGTAAAAAATCAGCTTGCTGTTCATTCAACCTAATTCTCCAATAATTATAATAACAGTATTAATTATAATAGCTAACATTTTTTAAACACTGGGTTGAATTGTTTTAAGTGTCATATATTAACTAGTTTGCTTAATATTTAAAACTAAACTATATCCTATGAGAAAGCAAAACATGTTCTTATGAAACCAAAGAATTATGGGTTTAAAAATGCAAATTAATAGTATTTAATTGTTTTCCATGTTTCTTAGTCAATTATTTACTTATCTCAACTTATAACTCAAATATATTGAAAAATAGGAATTAAGAATTCAAATTAGATATGAAAATAAATCCAGATACATACTTAAAACTTAAGAAATTAGAATTAAGCTATTTGAGGATAGCTTAAAACATCAGAAAAAATATTCACATTTTCAGTCAAGATTAGTTGAGACAGACCTGGCAAATAGTGTGAGGTTCAGTGCCCCACAAACTCCACCTATCAACACAACCTTGGCTGTGACCCAGATTCTGATCCACTGGTCCTGTTCACAAACAACCAAAGGTTAAAGAGGGCAGTGTGATATTTGCCATCTCTGATTAATCACTTTTCTATACTTAGTGGATAATATTAGATATTATTAAATTGTTTATTTAGTGAATAAATGTGATTTAAAAGGAGTGTAATCTCGTAAATTAGAAACTGAGTTGTATGTATAGTTAATGTGATTATAAATCATGCTAATGAAACAGAATAAATGGGAATAAACCTATTGTACTGTTTGGTATAATCATTGAAAAATAACAAAAAAGAAACTGGGGGTAATGGGGAGAATGACAGATTGCTATTTATGGAATATAGCATGCCAGTTTTGCAAAATGACATGAGTTTTGGAAGTTGCTTGCACAACAATATAAACACACGTAACACAACTAAAATACACACTCATTAAAATGGTAAATTATGTTATTTGTATTTTGCCACACTTTTAAGAAGAGAGATTTTAAAAGTCTACCTTTTCTCTATGTAGCTCTTAGGAGCTACCTTTCTTAACTTCTTTATGAATGGAAATTTCAAGGAGAAAAGAAATGAGAGAATCAAATACATATATGTTGACTAGCTTTCCCAATTACCTATGGTGGGCATTATAAAACTCTCATTTTAGATATAAAATCAATTTAAAAAGTATTAAATTTATCTAATATAATGAAATAAGTGCTAGAATTGATATGCAACCATGAGTTGAGGGAAATGCATGTTCTTTTTCTTATGCTAGAGTGCTTTCCTAAATTTCATATGGAATACAATTCTATCAGACTGACAAAGATTTATCTTGAGTACATACTCAAGAAGAAAATAATGAGTATCGCCAAGTTGAAAATTCAGTGGATTTCAAATAGCATTGATCTGACCGATAGTAATTATAAATCTCTTAAAGTTAAAATCTATCAAGAACTTAGGCATATAAGGAGTTTCTCTTTATTCTCAAGGATAGTAATTAAATTCAGTGAATCCTGTAAAATATATAATCCACGCCAGAAGTAGGAGGTCACAAACACAAATCTTCACTTTTATTTTTTTCCAATAAATGGAATGATAGGTTCCAATGCAAAAATGAATCTTCTGAAGGAAGACTCCTTTCTTGTCAATAAGAGTACATACAGTACTGTGGATAGGAGCACAAACAACTGTGGTAACATTTGCAAGAAAAAAAAGTGGGAGCAAAATATCAGGGAGAACATTTGTGTGTAAGGTAGTTACACCTAAAAACCATGTACACATCAGTCATTATTTTTCAATCCATCTACCCATCTGTCTACCCTAATACTAAGTTCTCTGAAATGATTTCAGTAATTGCCATCTTTCTAAAGAGAAGCAAAAGAGTAACGTTTGGTTGAGATGAAATTGTTTTGGAGAAGTAGTCAGTTTTCATCCTACCTCAGAATGGTGCTAAAGAGGATGCATGGATAATAAGGTGAAGAGCTAATTTACACAGAGAACTCAGAACAGTTGTGACAGTTTCCTAAAACAGACTTCCACTGGTGCTATGACTCAAGTGAGCTTTAAGAACACTAGTGTTCAACTGGGTCTATAGTGCAGACTACTAGTCACTGTTAACCAATAAGAATGCTTGTTTGCAAATTGTTTCCTTTCATTTCCTGAAAATGTTATTAGAGCATATCAAGATTATTTGAATGATGAAAAACCCAAAGTCTTACTTCAGGAGCAAGGCTAGATTCACAACTGTTGAGCTAAGAGTTGGATGTAGGCATGGTATAACTGTGAGAAAGGGTAATACAGGTGAAGCTTGAGAATAAATGTCCTCAAATTTCTGTAGATTAACGTTCTCATGAATAATGACTACACATTAAAGACCCTATATTTTCCAATATTTGAGTGGAAAAAGAACTTTTTGATAACAACGAAGTATTACTCTGCTAGAAAGTTTCTGGATTATGAATATAGTTGCTATGGATATAAGGTCATAACTTCTTTATATTGGTAACACAATACAAGCATATTTCCAAAGTAATCATTAAAACATAGATCACAAATACCATTGATGCAAATATATGTTAATGGAATAAGATTGAAGCTACTATAACAGCAGTTAATGTTAAAAATCAAGATACATGGGGAAAAATCACCAACAATTTTAAATACAACTGAGTATAAATTCACAAAATGAACTTGAAATTTAACCTGTCCCTCAGATCTCCAGTTTGAAATGTGTTCTATAGAAGGAACAATCATATAATTAGGAATGAGGCAGAGAGGGGGAGAGAGAGAGAGAGAGAGAGGGAGAGTGAGTGTGTTTAGGAAGTTCAAGAAAACTATAAATCTCTATGTGTAATTTTTGCTGAAGTATAAGGTATCTAATTATTAATAAATTAGCAATTATAAAAGCAATTATTTATGTCTGTTAAAGATCCAGCAAGAAACATGGCACACTCAAAAAACATGATAGGAGAATATGTTGAAAGAAATATTTTTTAAAATGTGGCCAGGTGCAGTGCCAGCTGCTATAATCCCAGCAGCTCAGGAGGTTGAGGAAGGAGGATCACAAGTTTGAAGCGAGCCTCAGGAATTTAGTAAGGCCCTAAGCTACTCAGCAAGACCCTGTCTCTAAACAGAAAATAAAAAGGGCTAGGATGTGGCTCAGTGGTTAAGTGTCCCTGGTTTCAATCCCTGGTGCCAAAAACAGAACAAAAAAATGTGAATGAAGGAGAAATAAACAAAGTGCTCTGGAGTGGCTGGGATCCAGGGATGTAAGGAATTTACTGCTACCCTGCACCTAAAGGTGCCAAGAAGGAGCAGATACCAGGACCCATAAGAACCTGAAGTTATAGAAGTAGGAACACCCAGAAGGAGTTGTAAATAGATCCTGGTAGGTATAAGAGCTTCAACAGTCGGTGGAGGTCTATGGCATGGCAAAGAGGAGGTTGGAGGGGTGGTACTTGAGCTCTCCCAACTCCCTCTCTCCCACCTTTGGCTGGTGCTTCCCTCTGCCCAGCTGAAAGCCAGATGGCAATGGAGCCTTGTTTAACAGCCCATGGAGTTCAGCTCCTGAGGCACAGAGCAGGTGGAGAAAGGCCAACCGTGAATCTTGAGGGACAAAAAAAGAATGATCAGCACAAATTTCTACAGTGCAGTTAGCTCTTCAAAGACCTTCCATATAAATCCTTTGAATTTAAACATCCTTGAAAGAAAAAGAGAAAGAAATGTGGAAGTTCAGTATTTTAGGATTTTTGTCCATCAAATGTGCAACAGAGCCAGTAATTCCATTGTCTTCTAATTCTACACATAACTATTTTTCAGACTATTTGAAGAAATCTGAATATAAGAAAATCAAATAAATAAGTTAGAAAGATGCTCCAGAATTCTTTCTTACCTTCCATGCTGGATTAGGGTAGGACTGGAGTAGGTAATAGAGATAAGAAGTTCAGATCAACCTTGATGGTTGTGTGTCTGTTCTTTCAATGGCCTGGAAGAATCAGAGATTCTGTGGCATTCTGGGTCAATCTTTTCAGACACCTTTTAGTATACTGCATATTGGAGCACATGGTAAATAATATAGGAAGAAATCTAACAAAATATCTTCCTATAGGGAAATAATTGCAGCTGTACTGGAATGGAGAACCCCCACTGGGCTGTGTTAATGGGAAGTAACTGAATAAACATATATGAGATCTCAAAATCAGAAAGACTTCTGTTCATGTACAATGAAAATTCTGGCTAGCCCCTATGCAACCAGGTGTCCTTACAAGGTTCAGAAAGCTCTTTAAGTCACAAGAAGTCACAATGCCTGAAGAAAGAAGGCAAAATTATCCAAATTAATATGGATTAAAGTAGCTATTTCTATTAAATTAGGCAGGTTTGTATGTGATTTTAGAATAGAATTAGGAGGAAGAAATAGTAAGCTCAGAAAGATAACAGAATTCAAATAAAACAAGTCCTTCAAACAAGTTCAGATTTCTTTTAATAGAGCACCCTGTTTGTGATGTATGTTTTGAGTAGCGCATTTGAAGCAAAGAGTGTGAGGAATTTGAGGCACCTTGACAAAGTTAGAGAGCTTGAATGATAAGCCAGAGCTAGTTCATAAATAATAGGAAACAAGAATTACCCCCCTCCTCATTTATTCTAGAACTGAATCCTAATAGTAAATCTTTTGGGGGACAGTTCTGCAAGCATTTTGCAGTCTTAGAAACATTGAGAAGCACATACATTGCATTAACTGAGGTAGAGAATTGCTATTTTTTAACGGTACAAGGTGCATACCATAAAGATGCTGTATCATTCATATGATTTGTAATAAATCTTTTGTATTTTTTTCCTCACAATAATTTATCTGAAATGGAAGCCAACACCTTCCAGGTTACTAAGCCCAGCTATTGAATTAATTCATGAGTTGGACTGGAAATATTGGCCATTCTTCACTATCAGGATCATGAATATTTTAATGTCTGAATAAAGATAAGAATAAAGTTAAAGGAACTCAACTTTGTGGAGGAGTCACCAGGAGAAACACAGAATTAGATGTTGCAGTTTAATTCATTTCAACATAATTGACATGATGACTAAAAATAAACCTTGTTGCAGGTGAAAACAAATACTCATATGAACATTGTTCCAGTTAATTCATAGAAAAATGTGAGAATGATCATCCTCTCATGACATGGGCCTTCCTAAGGAGAAATCAAGTTCTTTTAGTTCTGTAGGAAGATCCATGTAACTTCGTTACTAGTTGAAGCTTGACTTCATACCCAGAAGTCAGTTAAAAGATGAATTCAATAACAAAAAAAAATACATTTGGAGCAATTCCCCACAATTAAGGTAGATTTCCGGGGTATACAGAACCAGAATTGGATATGTGAAAGCATATGTAAATAACTCCCAGATAAACAGTGACATTTTGATGATTCTGGGCTTCTGCCAAACACAACAATCTGACAAGTCAAAAAGGAAATTGGAGAGTAGTTGACATACGTTTTCTCTATTCTCCAACAACTTTGTCAGTTTGCTTTTCCTGATATTGGAAAACATAAGGAAAAAGAAATATTCATAGAAAACTGGTAGGCAAAATGTATACAAATGCATGTAATATTTCACCACCAAACCCAAAGATCAGTGACTCAATTTCTCTAACTCAGTGGTTCTCAACACTGGCTGTGTATTAGAACTACCTGTGAGAATTTGAATCAGAAATTCTATGGATGGGAACTAGCAATCAGCATTTTTTTTAAAGTTTCCATTTCATTCTAATGTATTTGTTATTGGGGACTGCTATCCAAGGCACAGATGAAGAATTGTGCATGTGAGTTTATTTCCTACATAATCAGCTCTTCAAATTCAGGATTTCCAAATTCCTAAATGGAAAATAATGAGAAAAAAAATGTGACTATACTAAACATGTACAGATTTCTTCTTACCATTGTTCCTTAAATAATACTATGTAACAATTATTCAAAAACTCTTTACATTGTGTTAAGTATTATACTTATCTAGAGTTATTTAAAATATCAGGAACAATGTGGGTAGATTATAAACAACTACTACACCATTTTATATGAGAGATTTGAAGACTTGAGTGTGCCCAGATTTTGGTGTCCACTGGGATCTTGGGACCAATTTCAGGCACATACTGAGACACAACTGTACTTTCATGACCTGAAAATCCTTACAGGTAACTGAATTTCTCCTACTTCCTTTCATCAGCACAACAAAAAATGTAGTTATTATATCTATAGGAAAGATATTGCATTGATTCCTTAATTTAAAATGAACATTTAATGAAACTGTTGCCATGTAAACAAATCTTATATTTCTATTATTCTGTAGCCTTAAGCCTACCAATTCTTGTAGTCTGTTTACTCATTTGTAAAGTAGGGATGATTCTATCTACTTTATGGGGTTATCATGAAATAAAATCTATTAGCACATCAGAAAGTATCTAACGAAATGCTTGCATATAATATTCATGATAAAATAGTTGTCAACATATATTCATAAATGATAGTATTGAATGTTATTTTAGCCACAATTATAACAAGAGGCTTAATCATAATTTTTACTTAAAATTAATAGAGTACATGTTTATTAAGTACTAACAATAGATGGGTACTCTTCCATATACTTAGCAGCAACACAGCAAATTAAAATCCCTGTTCTTCAGTAAAATTGATTTTTAGGGAAACACTGATATAATCTAGTGATAAAGGACTAGGAGGTAAAAGAGCAGGGAGGTAAGGTGGAAGCCTTATTTTATAGGTTTTTTTCAGTGTCCATAAAGTTTTACTGAGACTTAGTCATGCTCATTTGTTTACACGTTTTCTGTGACTGTTTTTGCATTATAATAGTGGAATTGAAGCGTTATGACAGAAACTATAAGGACTAAAAAGCCTAAAGTATTTATTGTATAGCTCCTTACAGAAAAAAAAATGGTGATTCCTAAAGTGGATCAAGTAGAAGATGATCAAAATGTTAACAATACTGGTTCCTCTCATCCATGAGCAGAGATGCTTTTCTTAGGTAGAAAAACAAAAGGAGCTCTCCTGAGATGGGTACCTCTGAGCAAAGACTGGAGAGAATTGAGGAAGCCAACTGTGGCATTATCTGGAAGAAAGACATCATAGGAGTAACAGAAAAATGTGCCTGTGGCATTCATGTAGGCTATTGCAGCAGAATTCATTTACAGAAAGGGGGGAAACAATAGGAGATCAAATCAGAAAGGTACAGTGGGGAAAAGGGGGTAAGATAATCAAATAAGACCTGTGGGTTGTGATTGCTGCAACCCCAGGAATACTTTCAGGTGAATTTCTACTTCCTGTGATGCAAGTTTCAGTGACAGTTTCAATAGAATGTGCTGTGCAACTTCTGAAGGCCAGAATATGTAACTGCGTTGGTAGCTTCAAGCATATTTAGGATGAAGACTTCTCTGTCTTTGTCCCTAGATGTCAATGAAGGTCAGGATTCATGCCTCCACAATGAAATAGCAGAAAGCTTAGGTGGCTTATATCACTAGGATTCTGGGGCTATTCCCTCTTACTTATAAAATATCCTGACTCATACACAGTGCATAATAAGAGCTTGTGCTCTTATTCTGAGCCAGATAGGAAACTAGTGGAGATTTATGGCAGGTAGGAAAACAGTTTGACTTTTCTTTAGGAAAAAATCACTCCACTTTGTTAGGAACAGGCTATAGGGGCTCAGGCAAGGGTAGAAGCTCTCTGTGAGAAGAAAGTATTGAGAATGTGCTTATCTGTGCAGTGGGGGGCTCAGACATCTGAATCAAAGCAGAGTGAACAAAGCCGTCTGTCTGGCATTAGTCCTTGCATTGTTCCCACTTACTCTCTCCTTGCTTTGGCATTTCATCTTTAATTGGGACATCAACTTTTCACTTTTCCCTCTGTTCACCTGCCTATGGCTGAATACTTATACATACAAGCATTAATTGTAACAAAAAAAAATAAGTGACTGATTTAAACTGCACTCTATGACAGTACTCTAAGTACTCTATGACAAGTAATGGAGAGCTAACAGATAGCAAATCCTTTCTGCTTGCCCTTGAAGTGTCTCAATCTAGTGGAACCTCAGGACAAATACAATGAGTGTATATATTATTGTAAAAATGCCAATGATCTTTAAGAATTTGTGTGTTAGAGTAGTTAAGCAGAGGTTAACCAGATAATTAGTATTGATTTCATAGGGCAGGTACAACGTGAGCTCTGGGGATAAGAAGGGATTTTCATGAGTGAAGAGTTGGGAAGAGGTTTTAATAAAAAGTAAGTACATAGCTATCGGTGAGGAAGTTGTATCATACCACCATCATTTTCAGATAGAATATAGACCACTTCTGAAGAAATGATTTAAAAAAACTAAAGAAAAAAGTGATATAATTTGGAGAAAGAGTAAAGCAGTAAAATAGTGAAGGCCTTGAATACTGGAATGGAGAAAACACAGGACAAAGAGAATGCTTTAGTATTATTCTAATTTCAATCTGACTATGGGGTATCTAAAATTTTAATATACAATGATGAAGTGGGTGATTTAAAACGTGGTCATGGCAACATATCTGATTTGAGTGTATTTAGACAAGTCATTATTATAATTGCTAGCCAGAAAGAGGACATTAAACAAGAAATGCTTGCATTAAGGGTTAATAAGCATAATTTAGTTGAAAAAGAAAACCGTTGAAACAATGCTCTAAAGAAAATTATTAATTCTACTAAAAAATTCCTTGGTAAGAAAAGAGCTTTTGAATATTTACCAACACTAGTATCTTCAAGCAAATTTCTACAGTATTAGAACAAATGTTATCTTTTCCATTGGCATAATGTTCAGTTATAAGTCCAGTCTTCTGTAAAGGTCAAAAGGATTTCTGGAGAAAAAAAGATAGATTTTATGTAGTAAACAATTATTCAAAGGAAAATTAAATTAGGGGACATTCTAGAAAGGAACCGATATGACCTAGCAGTGCACAAGAGAATGTGGATAAAAAGGTTTCATGTGTCCTTTGGGATCACTTACATTGCCATTCTGAAATATAAAATAGTATAATTGTGTTAGCATAGTCATCAATGACAGACAATATAGAATATTGTGATTCTTAAACAGACATTCATATTGCATCCTGATGAAAGATACTGCCTGACTTTTTTAATTGTTTATGTGGAAGGTGTTTCATTCTGATGAAAAAAAACAGCAGACTTAATTCCTTTTAAGCAGATAAAATTGAGTCAATAAAATTGCAAGCCTCAAGACAAAGAATTAAGCACTAACTAAAGCCTTTTTAAAAAGATAGATTGTGATTTCGGTTCTTTAAAAATGCGGTTCTTTAAAATATGACAGTTTTACGTGAAAAGCAATACTGCTCGGAGAATTCTAAATTTATATTTCTGGCAAATGGTATTTTAAAAAACCTGGACTTTGAATAATAGAAGAGAGAAAGTGGAAGATACTATATGTACAGCCTATGTATTTGTTTATCATCGAATGCTTGATAATGAGACTGCCTGGGCTGTTGTTTTTGGTTTTTGTTTTTTGTTGTCTTTCTTTAATGATGGGTAGAGGAGATAGGAAGGGTAAGGAAAACAGGGAGGACAAAGCATGGTGCAGTGATGATTATCTCAGAAATCACAGGTGAAAGCATAGAACTATCCCAAGGCCTCCATGGCAATTTCCTTGGATCTTTGTGTGGCACAGAGGACACATGAAATGGCCCAGATAAAAGCTAATTGAGTGCTGTGATTTGTGAATGTCACTGTGTCAATACTGAGAATTGACACTTGGGGGTCTGCAAGGTAAGAGTGGGCGTTACCTTTGTATAGTTCATCGAACTCTGATATTTTCTATTTAAAAGTTCATTCTCCCAGACAGGTGTTTATTTAATATATAATATAAATTCTTATCCTAGACTTGTCTGTCTGCCAACTTCATATGCAATCTAGTGTCTTCTCTTTTTCCTTATAAGTCCGACCCGTCTACAGCAGTAAAGTTCCCTTGGGTACCATGGAGAAGCAAGGACACACACAATCCTCAGAATGCACTCATTCTGGTTTTGTCCACCCACGCTCAGTTTTATCTATCCTCATGTATGTGCAAAGGATTTCTGCTCATGTTTCCTTCTGCCATGGAAAGTTTGGTTGTATAACACAGAATAACCAACACATTTAATCTCTTTAAACATAAATACAGAGGCAGTTTCTTTGTCTTACCTGCTCTTTTGCTAGGTCATTGTTGTGGTTTGGATGTGAGGTATCCCCCAAAAGCTCACATGTGAGGACAATGCAAGAAGGTTCAGAGGAGAAGTGATGGGGTTGTGAGAGTCTTAACCTGATCAGTGAATTAATTCCCTCATGGGATTAATTGAAGGCAGGTGGGGTATGACTAGAGGAAGTGGGGCATTGGGGTCGTGGCCTCGATCTGGCAAGTGGAGATCTCTCTGCTTCTTGATCATCATGTGAGCTCCTCCTTTCTTCTGCCATGATATTCAGCCTCACCTTGAGCCCTGAGGCATGAAGCCTGCTGTCTATGGATTAAGACCTCTGAAACCATGAGCCCCCAAAGATACTTTTCCTCCTTTAATATTGTTCAGGTTGGGTCTTCTAGTCGTAGCAGTAAAAAAGCTGACTAAAACAGTCAGATAAACTGGAGGCCATACACATTTAGATATATATTGCAGCTGTAAAACTAATAGTTCATAATTGAATGAATCTGGTTTGGAATCAGATGTGTAACAATATGAATCAGAGAAAAGCAAACATTTTATGTAAATAGCCATACTTAAATATTTTCATCTTTCCATTTCAGATTGGTTTATATCACATATTTGTTTTCTTTAACAACACTTTAATAATAAATCCCACTGTGCCTATAATTATAATGCACCAATAAAAATAAACAAATATAAAAATAAATGGAAAAACAACACTCTAAGACATAGCAAACATTTTTAGTGTACAGGTATTAGGAAAGTAGAAAGTGGGATGGATTTGGCCTGTGTGAAATAGACAAAAACTTCCAATTGAAATACATTTGCCATAGTATTTTCATCTATGTAACTATGTCAAACATTTGTTCATAAAAATCCAGGAGAATTCTCTGACCCAGATATAGTAACAAAGACCCAATATTACCCTTCTTGTGAAACAACTAGAAATGTAACAAAACATGAGAACACTTTTTAAGCCTATGAGTACCATGAAACAAAGTGCAGCAATCAGGTGATTCCTGAGAAATGGGATATGAATCAGGTGAGCCTAAGCATTATCCTCAACCACTATCTGGAAGGAGTTTTCAGTTTGGGGAGAGAAGAATAACTGCTGTCAGCTAGTTTCCTGAGTTGCGATGTTGGAATTGGGAACCTGGAGAGAACCATGCTGCCAAAGTTCAGAGTGTCAGAGAGGAGAATATTGCACAGGCAGAGATCTCCATAGGATAATGTTGCAAAGAAGCACTTATCACATGGAAATACCTTGGAACTGGACATCCCAGCTGCCAAAGTTATGAACCAATAAATTTCTATTCATTATAAACTACCCAGTTTCAGGTATTTTGTTGTAAAAACAGATATTGACTAGGATATCTAGTCATGATAACAAAAATCTCTCAATAGAACACAGTAACTTTTTTATTCATGTAATAACAAAGATTAATGATATAAAAAGTAAAAGTGGGTAGAAATACGGGAAAAAAACAGAGAAATTCTTGAATATAGTTTGAAATTTTACTATCTGCTATGGTCTATAGGCTTGTGTGCCTTCCAAATGCCTATGATGAAATCATAACTCCCAGGATGATATTAGGAGGTAGAGCTGTCTGCAGGTGATCACTTCATTGATGGATCCCTCATGAATGGGGATTCATGCTCTTTAAAAGAGACCTAAGAGAGGTCCCTTCCAACGGAATAACAGAGCAAGAAGGCATCATCTGTGAACCAGAGAGTGAGCCCTCACCAGATGCAGAATTTTCCTTGATCTGGGACTTCCTACCTTCTAAAACAGTGAGAATAAATTCCTATTGTTTTTAAGTTACCTAAGCAATAATACTTGTTTTAGCTTCCCAAAGGTTCCATACCTCACTCAATAACTGAGAGAACAAGTAGATAAAAGATCTTAAGTATATAGAAGACTTAAATATCATTATCAACTGTATTGATCATTGACCTATTTCTCATTAATAGGATACCCTACCGAGCAATTCTGCAAGGACATAAAGAACATTTTCCAAGATATGACACATTATGGACCACATGGACTGAATTGCACCCTGCCCCATCCTCCTAAGATCATAGTTGGAGTTCTAAGCTCAAGTTAGACAATATTTGAAAGAGGACATTAAAGGAGGTGATAAAGGTTGAAAAAGGCTAGAAAAGTGGAATCTTAATTCTAGCGAAGTGTGTCCTTACAAGAAGAGGAGGAGAAATCAGACAACTCACTTTCTATTCACATACACAGAGGATAGGCCATGTGAGGGCACAGTGAGAAGATAGTAATCTGCAAGCAAGGAAGACAGGTATCACCAAACTTGTCCTGCTGAAACCTTGATCTTGTACATTGAACAACCAGAACTTTAAGAAAAATCAACTTCTGCTGTTTAGGCCATCCAGTTTCTGGTGTTCTGTTTTCAGTTCAAACTGTTAATGCCCATGGGAATAAAATTTTAAGTCAATTATAGCAATAGCTCTGGGAAAAATCCAAATAGGTAGAAACTAAATAATACACTTGTATCTAATCTATTTGTCCATGAAGAGATCAAAAGAGAAATTATGAAATAGATTTGTTGAATAAAAACAAAATTGAACAAAACATCAAAATTTGTGGGAGAGAGCTGAAGAAATCCTTAGACTAAAATAGGTAGCACTAAATATGAAAATTTACACAAGAAAAAATAGTATAAATTTTTGAATTCACAACTTCACAAAGTAATATGAAATCAATAAACATGGCTTACATAAGTTTAAAAAAAGAACTAAAAGAAGAAAAAGTAAATACAAAATGAACAGGAAAAAGTATGATGATAAATATTAGAATGGAAAATATCATAAAATAGATAAAAGTAAATTATAATTACAAAGTCTGGTTGTATGAGAACATAAACAAATCACTAAAACTCCAGCCAGAAAATAAAAGACAGAAATCATGAAATATGAGTAATTAAAATAGTCATATCACAAAATATTATATCTTAAAAGTAAAATAATGGGGAGCTGGCTTTGTAGCTTAGTGGTAAAGCGCTTGCCTCACATGGGTGAGGCACTGGGTTCACCACATAAAAATAAATAAAATAAAGGTATTGTGTCCATCTACAACTAAAAACATCTTTTAAGAAGTAAAATAATGGGATATCATAAACGACTTTATGCCGATAATTCTGATACCATACATGAAAAGAACAAGTTTATTAAAATGCAAAAACTGCCAATTCTTATTCAGTAATAATAGTTATTATAAATTTGAATTTGAACTTAAAAACCTCACAAAGAAAATCACAATCCTATATGAATCTACAAACTCAAAATTCTGAAGATAGAATAATCTCTATCTCACTATATGAGGTAAACTTATCCTAATACAAAAATCAGACAAATGTATTGCAAATGAATACAATGCTATTTTTATATAACACTATTTTTCATGAAAAAAGATGTAAAAATCCTAAATAAATTTTAACAAATGGAAATCTGTATTATATAATCTACAAGTCAACAATTTAAACTAAAAAGAAGTCATATGATCTTCTCAGTAGATATGGTAATAAAAAACCGGCATTAAGTCAACATCCATTTCTGAGTAAATTTTAAAAGCACTCAGGGAATGAAAAACAATCCATTAGTCTGATTTTTTAAAAAGCCACATGATTTACACTGTATTGAACATAGGAAACTGAACTACTTTTCCTGAGGAACAAAACCTGAACACCAACTTTCTCTACTCCCATATAACATAACAAGCATCGTAACCACTGCAATAAGGTAAGAAAAAGAAATAAAGGAAATTCATATTTTAAATGAAGAATTAAAACAATCTTCATTTACAGAAAACATAATTTCCTAGGTAGAAAATCCTATGGAATCTACGAAAATTCTCAGAGCATTAATAAATAAATGTTATAAAGCCAACTATCTTCCTAAGTACTAGCCATGAGTAAATAAAACATTTTTGAAAATACTCATTTGCCATAAAGTACAAATATGGAATATTTATGGATAAATCTTCCAGATTTGAAAATTGCAAATACTACTTAGCAAAATTATAAAAGATTTAAATAAATTTCATTAAATCATGCATTCACAGTGGAAGACTTAGTACTGTATGATGTCATTCTTACCAAACAGATCTATAGCTTCCGTATAATCCCAATCAAAATACTGGCAGTTTTTATAGTAATTGAAAAACTTATTATAAAATTTATATGAAAATGCAAAGGTCTTACAATATCCATAACTTTGGATTTAAGATTAATTTAAAGGACCAAAATATGGGATTTTAATATTTACCTCAAAGACACAGTGGTCAAGATAATGTTTTTGGCATCAAAACAAATAAAATTATCAACAGAATATAGGAGTGTAGAAATAGATCAGCAGGTACGTGGTCAACTGATTTTTGGTAAGTGCAAAGAGTATAGTGTTAAAATAGTTATCTTTGCAGTAATTGTCAGTCTATCTATATAGGAATTACTTTGATCAGTTGATCACAAATGATAAAAAATTTGTAAAAACTAAATTTAAAAAAATCTTAGGAAAACACGAGAAAAATATTTATGACTGGCTTATTCAAATTTGACATGTTTGACAAATTTGACAAATTTGACACTTAAAGCACTATCCATTTGACAAATTTGACACTTAAAGCACTATCCATTAACAAAATTAAAAACTGTACCTCATAAAATTTAATAAAACCTGATTTTTCAAAGAAAATCTTAAAAGAATGAAAAGACAAGACATAAGTATTTTGAAACTTTTGCTACTTATATACTAATAAAGGGCTTATATCTATAATATAGGATAATTCTGTACATAAAGAATTTTCAAAGTTCTATAAGAAATTAGCAACCCAATTATTTTTTCTTTTACAAAATAACTGTTTTACAGAGGCAACAGGGCAGAGGCAACATAAGGTTAAAATATTCTATCACTGACAATAAAAGGTCATTCAGAAATAAAGATTTAATGCCTCAGAAATTATAGTGTGAGTCAAAATTGAAATATTTAATTTATAATACTTGATTTATGTATGGTCACTCTGTCCTTAACCTTTCTTTAAATATTTTTATTGGTTCTTTTTAATTATACATGGGAGTAGAACCCATTTGATATAATTACACAGCTGGGAATATATCTTTTTTATTCCACAGTGTAGATTCATACAATTCATATAATCTTACATATACATAGGGTAATATTGTCCATCTCAGTCTACTATCTTAACTTCCCCTACCCCCTCCCATCCCATTTTCCTCTATAACATCCAAATTTCTTCCTTTTTTTCTTATCCCCCCCCCATTGTGTATCAGCATCCATTATCAGAGAAAACATTCGGCCTTTGGTTTTTTGGACTTGGCTTATTTCACTTATGATATTCTCCAACTCCACCCATTTACCAGCAAATGCCATAGTATTATTCTTCTTTATGGCTGAGTAATATTCCATTGTGTATATATACCACAGTTTCTTTATCCATTCTTCAATTGAAGGGCATCTAGGTTGGTTCCACAATCTAGCTATTGTGAATTGAGCAGCTATGAACATAGATGTGACTGCATCCCTATACTTTGCTGATTTTAAGACCTTTGGGTATAGACCGAGGAGTGGGAGAGCTGGGTCAAATGATGGGTTCATTCCAAATTTTTTGAGGATTCTCCATACTGCTTTTCTGAGTGGCTGCACCAATTTCCAACTCTACCAGCAATGTAGGAGTGTGCTTTTCTCCCCATATCCACACCAACACTTATTATTGCTTGTATTCCTGATAATAGCCATTCTAATTGGAGTTAGATGAAATCTTAGGGTGGTTTTAATTTGCATTTCTCCACTAACTAAAGATGATGAGCACTTTCTCGTATATTTGTTGATCACCTGTATATCATCTTCTGTGAAGTGTCTGCCAAGTTCCTTAGCCCATTTATTGATTGAGTTCTCTGTATTTTTGGTGTAAAGTTTTGTAAGTTCTTTATAAATTTTGGAGATCAGTGCTCTGTCTGAAGTATGTGTGGAAGAGATTTTTTTCCCACTCCATAGGCTCTCTTTTCACATTATTGATTGTTTCTTTGGTTGAGAAAAAGCTTTTTAGTTTGAATCCATCCCATTTATTGATTCTTCCTTTTATTTCTTTGAGCACTGGGGGTCATGTTGAGAAAGTCTGGTCCTAAGCCAACATGAAGAAGATTTGGGCCTGCTTTCCTTCTATTTGGTGAAGGGACTCAGTTCTAATTCCTAGATCCTTGATCCATTTTGAGTTGAGATTTATACAGAGTGAGAGGTAGGGGTTTAATTTCATTTTATTGCATATGGATTTCCAGTTTTGCCAACACCATTTGTTGAAGAGGCTATCTTTTCTCCACTGCATATTTTTGGCACCTTTGTCTAGCATGATATAACTGTACTTATTGGGTTTGTCTCCATGTCTTCTATTCAGTACCATTGGTCTGTCTGTCTATTTTGGTGCCAGTACCATGCTGTTTTTGTAACTGTTGCTCTGTAGTAGAGTTTAAGGTCTGGTATTGTGACACCTCCTGCATCATTCTTTACTGCCCAGGATTTCTTTGGCTACTCTGGGTCTTTTGTTCTTCCAGATGAATTTCGTAATTGCTTTTTCTATTTCTATGAGAAATGTCATTGGGATTTTTATTGGAATTGCGTTAAATTTGTATAGCACCTTTGGAAATATGGCCATTTTGATTATATTAATTCTACCTTCCATGAACATGGGAGATCTTTCCATCTTCTAAGGTCTTCCTCAATTTCTTTCTTTAATGTACTGTACTTTTTGTTGTAAAGGTCTTTCACCTCTTTTGTTAGATTGATTTCCAAGTATTTTATTTTTTTTTTGAGGCTATTGTGAATGGAGTTGTTTTCCTCATTTCACTTTCAGATGATTCATCACTTATGTAGATAAATCTATTTGACTTATGTTTGTTTATTTTATTTCCTGCTATTTTGTTGAATTCATTAATTAGGCCTAAAAGTTTCCTGGTGGAGTTTTTTGGATCCTCTAAATATAGGATCATGTCATCAGCAAATAGTGACAGCTTCAGTTCTTCTTTCCCTATTTGTATACCTTTAATGTCTGTGGTCTGTCTAATTGCTCTGGCTAGCATTTCCAGCACAATGTTGACTAGAAGTGGTGACAGTGGGCATCCCTGTCTTGCTCTGGTTCTTAAAGGAATGATTTCAGTTTTTCTCTATTAAGAACGATGTTGGCAGTGGGCTTAGCATAAATAGCCTTTACAATGTTGAGGTATGTTCCTACCATCCACATTTTTTCTAGTGTTTTGAGCATGAAGGGGTGTTGTATTTTGTCAAATGCTTTCTCAGCATCTATCAAAATATTCATGATTCTTAACCTTAAGTCTGTTGATGTGATGAATTACATTCATTGATTTCTGAATGTAGAACCAACCTTGCATCCCTGAGATAAACCCCACTTGAACAGGGTGCACTATCTTCTTAATATGTTTTTGTAAGAGACTTGCCAGAATTTTGTTAAGGATTTTTGCATCTGTATTCATCAGAGATATTGTTCTAAAGTTTTCTTTTCTAGATGGGTTGTTTTTGGTTTTGGTATCAGAGTGATACTAGCTTCATAGAATGAATTTGGAAGGGTTCCCTCCTTTTCTATTTCATGAAATACTTTCAGGAGTATTGGTATAAGTTCTTCTTTGAAGGTCTTGTAGAACTCAACTGAGAATCAATCTGGTCTTGGGCTTTTCTTGGTTGGTAGGCTTTTGATGGCTTCTTCTATTTCATTACTTGAAATTGATCTGTTTAAATTGTGTATGTCCTCCTGGTTCAGTTTGGGAGAATCATATGTCTCTAGAAATTTGTTGATGTCTTCAAGATTTTCTATTTTATTGGAGAATAGATTTTCAAAGTAGCTTCTAATTATGTTTTGTATTTCAGTGTTGTCTGTTGTCATATTTCCTTTTTCATCACGAATTTTAGTAATTTGAGTTTTCTCTTGCCTTCTCTTTGTTAGTGTGGCTAAGGGCTTATCTATTTTGTTTACTTTTTCAAAGAATCAACTTTTTGTTTTGTCAGTTTTTTTAATTGTTTCTTTTGTTTCAATTTCATTGATTTCAGTTCTGATTTTAATTATTTCCTGTCCTCTACTACTTTTGGTGTTGCTGTGTTCTTCTTTTTCTAGGACTTTGAAATGTAAGGTTAGGTCGTTGAGTTGTTGACTTTCTTTTCTTTTCTTGAATGCGCTCAATGCAATGAATTTGCCTCTTAGTACTGCTTTCATAGTGTCCCAGAGATTTTGATATGTTGTATCGTCATTCTCACTTACCTCTAAGGATTTTTTTATCTCTTCCCTGATGTTTTCTGTTATCCATTCTTCATTCATTAGCATATGATTTAATCTCCAGTTATTGGAGCAGTTTCTGTTTTTTATTTTGTCATTGATTTCTAATTTCATTCCATTAAGATCTGATAGAATACGAGGTAGTATCTCGACTTTTTTGCATTTACTAAGGGCTGCTTTGTGGCATAACATATGATCTATTTTAGAGAAGGAGCCATGTGCTGCTGAGAAGAAAGTGTATTTGTTCATCGATGGATTCAATATTCTATATATGTCTGTTAAGTCTAAGTTATTCATTGTGTTATTGAGTTCTATGGTTTCTTTGCTTAGTTTTTGTTTGGTAGATCTATCCAGTGGTGACAGTGGTGTGTTAAAGTCACCCAGAATTATTGTGTTGTGGTCTATTTGATTCTTGTAATTGAGAAGGATTTGTTTGACATACATGGATGGGCCATTGTTTGGAGCATGAATATTTATGATCGTTATGTCTTCTTGATTTATGGTTCCCTTAAGCAGTATGAAATGTCCTTCTTTATCCCTTCTGACTAACTGTTTCTTTTCTCTCACAGCCTTTAAAATCCTATCTTTATTTTGTACATTAGGCATTTTCATTATAATGTGTCTTGGTGTGGATCTGCTGCAATTTTGTGCATTTGGTGTCCTGTAAGCCTCCCGTAGTTGAATTTGCATTTCATTCTTCAGGTCTGGGAAATTTTCTGAAATTATTTCATTGAATAGGTTGTTCATTGCTTTGGTTGTATCTCTGTGCCTTCCTCAATCCCGATAATTCTTAAATTTGGTCTTTTCATGATATCCCATAGTTCTTATAGGTTCTGTTCATGATTTCTTACCATCTTCTCTGTTTGGGCAACGTTATTTTCAAAATTCAATATTTTGTCTTCATTGTCTGAGGTTCTGTCTTCCAAGCGATCTAGTCTGTTGGTGATGCTTTCCGTTGAGTTTTTTATTTGGTTTATTGTTTCCTTCATTTCAAGGATTTCTGTTTGGTTCTTTTTCAGAATCTCTATCTCTTTGTTGAGGTGATCTTTTGTTTCCTGTAGTTGCTCTTTCAGCTGCTAATTGGAATGGTTAATCATTGCCTGCATTTTTCTCTTAACTCATCATTTGCCTCTCTGAACATTTTAATCATGTATATTCTGAACTCCTTTTCTGGCATTTCTTCTACCATGCTGTCATTGGATTCTATTAGTGTAGAATCTTGGTTTGTTTGGAACACTTTCCTCCCTTGTTTTTTCATGTTGTTCATGTATCTTCCCCTCTAGCAATGCAGATCTAGGATATTGTAGTTTCTGCCCTACAGTGATCCTATATTTTTTGGAAACCTCTTCTTTAAGGGGAGAATCAATATTAGCAACACCCAGTACAGACCATATGCAGCTGTAAACCAAATAGCCCCTATGAAGAATATTGCTACAGTAGTCTTTTTCTTACAATATTGTTACAATATTGTCAAAATAAACAGACAGAATGAGTTCAATTATTATCTACAGTCTAACAAACAGATTTGCAATGAGGACTGCAGTTTCTAATGGAGGACAAAGAGAATGGGGAGGGGTGTAGGATGTAACTATTAATAGTGTAAGAAAAGAGTATGAAGAAGTTTTAGATCACAGGGAGAGTGAAAGTGTAGTCAAAATAAGTTAGTTGTTAGCATGAGAAAAGTGAGGAAAGCCCTTGAGGAAACAGGTAAACAAAAGGAAAGTAGAGAGCAAGAAAAGTAAAGAAATAAAAATTTAAAAGCTTTCACAAAGGAGAAAAAAATCTACACTGTAACAGTCATATACTATTCAAATCTCCCAGTCTTCAGTAGCCTGAGGCATGAGAGTTACCTGACAACTAGCTTCCAGTCTCCAGCAGGCATCTCAGGATGGGATTTACCCCACCTAATGACAGTTTCCCCTTTGAGGATAATCCAAGATGGCTGCACTGGCTTCCAAAAGTGTTGGCAAATGGGGAGATGCAGTGCAGGGTGTGGGCACCAAGTCTGTGAAGGGTGCAGTGGGTCAGGCCAGGCCCCTAGAGGTGGTGTGCTGTCAGTCAAGCCAGGGGTCCTGGAGGTGGGGTGCTTTCAGTTAGGCTTGGAGTCCTGCAGCTCCTGGCTTTTTTTCCCAAAATGGCAGCAGCCGCATGTAACCAATCCTGCAGGTACTATGACTGTGGACTTCCAGGCAACAACAGGCAGCTGGGGATCCACCAACAGTCTGCAGGCGGACAATGGGCAGATGAACTTCGGTTGGTGGGTGATAGGTAGGTGAAAGGCAGGGGATGGGCAGGCCAGAGGCAGGCAAACAGGCAAGTGACAGATGATAGGCAGTGGTCAGTGAGCAATCTGCACTCAACTGTAGTCGCTTGGCTGGTAGACTGCAGGTGATCGAGGTAGACAGACGTGGCAAACATCAGGGGATCAATGAAGAGTAAAGACTGCCTCACAGAGAAACAGATTTTCCTCTCTTTGAATCCTGAGTTATGGAGCAACAAGGAACGCAGCCTCCCTTTAGTCCTCCATCTTGGACCTCCTGTCCAACCTAAATTTATAGTTACCTACAAACTAATGTTTTAGTTTGGGAATCTCAGATTAAGTTTGAAATTTAATTTAAAATTTCAGTGACTACTAAGGCTATTTTTCATGCTTGCCTTAAAACTTGCTTTTAGGTTTTTTCCCCTGCCCACTTCCCCTTCAGCTCTGTGCCAAAACAGAAATTAAAATCAAAGAGTAAAAGACTATGACACATTCACTTACTTTATATACTTAGGTACTTATGTTTCTATTCTTAATATATTACATCTGGATTCACCACACTGAAAAACATAAACTACTTATGCCCTTGTTATTTGAAATATGAAAAGAAAGTGTATAACTACTAAAGAATTTAAGAGATAAACAAATTTCAAGTAGAAAATGATGGGTGAATTTTTGAAGACATACAACTATACCAGAGAGATTATTATCTTGCATAAGATTATTTTTTCTAATATTTTACTGGGTTTGTCCTCAGATGTACAAGAATAAAATATGAATTTAACATAATTGTATTTTCTTCTGAGAAAAATATAGTAGCTTATTCATTAAAAAAAGATTGTACTTGTGTATGTGTATACTTAGTCATTTACATCTGACTTCTCCTTTGTTGTTGTTTTTCATTTAGCAAAGGAAGTATTGGGAGGACACTTTTGGAACAAAGTAGATTTACATTTGTATCTAATACTTAATAACTTCTATTAATCATGGGTAAGTTTCTTCATCTAGAAAAGTTTTCTTCAAATGTAGCATGAGGTCATTAATCCCTAAGGTACTTGAGAAAATTAAACCAGTTAGCACATACACAGCATCTAACACATGCCTGATGCTCACAGAATGTTGATCATTTCTCCATGACTACTTCTTGCTTGAACTAAAGAGTTGAGGACTGTTATATGTGTTAAAAAACAAACTGAAGATATTAATGCATAGCAATATTTATAAAATATGAATTCATATATAATTATGCATGATACGCTATATATTATGATATATAAATCCTATATTATATATTATCATGTGATTAAGTATTATTTATTGCTTTCTAAATATTTTTGTCTGTACTTCATCAATTATTCAACAATTACTAACTGAGATAATAATGATGCCTTATACTTTTTCTAGTATTTGACTCTTTAGAGCATATATTAAAATGTAAACATCTGAGTCATTCTCAGAGATTTTCTTGTAGAAGTGTAAAATGATGGCAATTTCTTTTAACTCAATTATTTGGAGATATAGAAAAATCCAATGTTCAAAATAATCAGGATCCAAATGATTTTACACATATGATGGATAGAAGCATTGTTAATTAAAAAGAACTATTTCTGGCCTACTGTCAAGCTTTACTTGATTTCATTTCATCAGTTGCACAGGTGTTTTAACTCTACACTATGAGTGAAGCAAGTTTAAACAAAGAATAAATTCATGAAATAAAGCAACTAAGTTAGGTTTTGGAGCACAATGGCAGAATTGTTCCCCCATAAGTATCCACTGACAGCAATCATGATTGGCAGCCATCTATGGAGAAAAGTGTCTATATGGGACTTTGTGGGCTCGGTAGGAGGCTGTGAAACGCAGAAAAGTCTAAGATTGAGAAGGGCTGTTTTGAAATGGAAGACTTGCACTCAGTTGGCAGGTTTGCCATCTGGGGTTATGGCTGCAAACCTGGAAACAGTGTCATCCCTTTGTGGGAAACATTTGCCCTCAGTTCTGCCAATCCTTCTCCACTGTGATCCTGCACACAATCTCACTAATCCAAGGACCCCAAACAAAGATCCTTACTTGCCCAAATCGGTCTGTAAATCCTGGAAGATGTGTTTGCTCCTTCAGCTGCTCAGATGCCAATGCAAAGCTACACAGATAATTAAGAGTTGTGCAAGGATGCTACCACCAAAAGAAACTGAAAAAACTCAGACAAAACAAGAAAAAAAATACATTGTCAAAATGAGGGTTTAATAATGAATTAAAAACCATAAAAAAGAACCACACTCAAAGTTTGGACATGAAGAATACAATGGTATAAATAAAAAATTCAGTAGAGAGCTTCAACAGTAGACTCAAATCAGGGCCCTTTAATATAGGTTTCTTGAAATTAGGCAATTAGAGGAATGAAAGTAAAAAAGAATGAAAAAGAGTGAAGGAACACCAAGGATTTATGAGTTGTAACCTACAAATGAATTTGTGAATTATGAGAGCACCAAAAAGTAGAGGGAGAGAAAGAAGTAGAAAATGTACATTAAAATCTAATAGCTCCCACTCCTTGGCCTATACCCAAAGGACTTAAAATCAGCTTACTACAGTGATGCAGCCACATCAATGTTCATAGGAGCTCAATTCACAATAGGTAGATTGTGGAACCAACCTAGATGCCCTTCAATAGATGAATGAATAAAGAAACTGTGGTATATATACACAATGGAATAGTATTCAGCCATAAAGAATAAAATCATGGTATTTGCAGGTAAATGAATGGAATTTAAAAATATGCTAAGTGAAATAAACCTATCACAAAAACCAAAGGCTGAATGATGTCTCTGATAAGTGGATAATGATACATAATGTGGGAGAGGGGGTAAGGGAAGAATGGAGGAAGGATGGATTGTGTAGAGAGAAATGATGGGTGGGGAATGGGTGGGGAGAAGGAAAGCAAATAGAATGAGACAAATATCATCCTGTGTACATGTCTGATTACACAAACGGTGTGACTCTATTTCATGTACAACCAGATAAATGATAGTTGTACTCCACTTGTGTACAATTAATCAAAAAAAAAATTAATGGCTCAAAGCTTCCAAAAATTTGGAATGGATATAGACATCCAGCTCAAAGGATAACAAGAAAGATGAATTCGAAGGATACAGCAATACACATTATAATCAAAAGGTCAAAAATCAAACATAAGCAGTAGCAAACAACAGGCTCTCAGGGGACTTTTCAACAGTAACATTGCAGGCACAGGAGAGAGATGATCTGTTCAAAGTGGTGAAAGAAAGAGTTGCCAACCAAAAATACTATTCACAACAAAACTGTCTTTCAGAAATAAATAAGAAATAAAGATATACTAGCCAAACAAAGGTTGAAGGATTTTATCACCATTAGACCTGCCCTGAAAAATGAAAAAAGTTGACACAAAAGAATACTAAGACAATATGAAAATTTGTGAAAGTACAAAACTCACTGGTAGCACTATGTAAATAGTCAAATTCAGAAAGTTCTAATATTGTAATGGTGTATGTATATCACTTTACGATGGCATAAAAGCTAAATAAAATATTTAAAATAATGATAGAGATATTAATTTTAATTAATACACAGTATTAAGGGATTATGCATGATAAAGTATGATTACTAGAGCTGGAGTCAGTGGCAAACACATCTAGCCACCCTAAGTCCTTAAGTCAAGAGGAGAGCGTGAGCCCAGGCATTGGAAACTAGCCTGGGCAATGTAAGGAGAACTCATAACTAAATGTATGATAAGTGTGATATCAGTAGCACAAAATGCCAATAGACAGAAAACTAAAAGCATGGAGTTTTTATATGCAATTGAAATTAAGTTGTTGTAAAACTTAAAATATACTGCTATAACTATATTTTGTTTTATCCTCATGGTAACTACAAAGAAAAACCCTTCAATATTTAGGAAAAAAAATTAAGAAAAGAAACCAAAGTGTAACACCATGAAAAAAAAGTCAACAAAATCAGAAAGTGAATTAGTAATAAAGGAAGAAAGAATCAAGGTAACAACAGAAAACAATTAACAAAATGGCTATAGGAAGTCCTTATATATCAATAATGATTTTAAATGTAAATAGGTTATATATTCTAATTAAAAAAATCATAGAGTGGGTAGAATATTTTTTAAAAAAAGAAAAATCAAAGAATATGTTTACATTCTAGAAGGGAATCACTTTGACTTTAAGGATACATGTTGGCTAAATGTGAAGGGATGGAAAAAGATATTCCATGCAAATGGCAACCAAAAAGAGCAGAGGTGCCAACATTTGTATCAAACAAAATAGACTTAGTCAAAATCTGTCACAGGAGAAAAGTGGTAGAATTAAAAAGTGGTAAATCGATCAAGAAAATATAGCAATATAAATATGGATATGCCCAACTGCAGAACACTGAATGAGATAAGAAAAATATTAACCAAGCTTAAAGGAGAAATAGCAATATAATTGTATGGGACTGGAATACCCATTTTTAACAACAGATAAATCATTCAGACAGAAAATCAATGTGAAAACAGCAAACTTGAATGACACTGTGGAGCACATGGAATAAACCTGCAAATAAACATTCTGCCCCATGGCAGCAGAACACACATTCTTCTCTAACTAACAAAAATTATTCTCCAAAACAAATCAAATTTTGGGCCACAAAACAAGTCTTCACAACTTAAGTAAACTGAAATCTTATCAAGTATCTTTTCTGAACACAATGACGTGAAACTAGAAATCAAAACCAAGAAGAAAATTGAAAAATTCACAAATGTGTGGAAATTAAATAACATCTCCCAAACAACCAATGACTCAAAGAAGAAGCATAAAGGTAAATCACAAAGTATTTTGAGACAAAATGATGAAAACGTATCACACCAAATTTTATGATATGCCTTAAAAGCAGGGCTAATAGGCATGCTTATAGTGATAAATACTTATGTTAATAAAAATAAAATATCTCAAACAGCTTCGTATCTTAAGCAACTATGAAAAGAACAAATTAAGCACAAAGTCAGCAAAAATAAAATAAACAAATAAAAATCAGAGTTTTAATAAATACATTAGAAAGTGAAAGACAAAAGATAAACAAAGCAACGATTTGGTTATTTGAAAAGAAAAAATTGACAAAACTTAGGTGGACTAATGAGAGAAAGAGAGAAAGGGAGAACACAAATAAATAAAATTATATAAAAAAGGAAACAAAACAACTGATAACCATAGAAATACTAAGAATTATAAGAGAATATTGTGAATAACTACATGCTAACAAGTTGGATAACTTAAAAAATAATTCCCCAAATGATAAAATTTACCAAAACTGGATCATGAACAAATAGAAAATCAAACATATCAATAACATTTTAGGAGAAAGAATCAGTAATTAACAATATTTCAATAAAGTCCATGACTTTTAAAGAATTTAAAGAATGAACACTAATCTCTCTAAAACACTTCAAAATTTTTCATAAGGAGAAAATACTCAAAGCAATGATATCATTATTACCCTCTACCTAAATCAGATAAAGACAATACAAGAAAACTATAGACCAAATATCCTTGATTCACAGATTCAAAAATCATCATCAAAATACTAGCAAACTGGATTCAACAGCACATTGAGAGACTAAAACACCATGACCTAGAGAGATTTTTTCACTGGGATGCAAAGATGATTTAACATACACAAATCAGTAATTGTGACACACCATAATAGCATAATGAAAGATGAAAATTGTATGGTCACTTCAAAAGACAACAGAAAAAGCAAAGGTAAAGCACAACATCTTTTCAAAAATTTCAACCTCTTTCCATGCTAAAAGAAAAAAAATTCTCAACAAATTCTCTAAGACACAATGTCTCCCCAAAGACAATAATGACCAAAAGATTATGAAAATATTTTCATTCTGAGGGAAAGTATCTCAATGTAATAAAGGTCACATATGATAAACACACATCTAACATTATACTCAATGACAATAAGCTGAAATCCTTTCATTTAAGTTGAGGGAGAAGTGTGCCTGTTCTTACCACTCTCATTTAACACAAAACTGGAAGTCTTATCTTGAACAGTTAGACAAGAAAAATAAATAAAAGGCCTTCAATCTGCAGATTATCTCTGCAGATGACAAAATCTTATTTATAGAAAATTCTAGTCTCCTCCAGAAAACTTAGGAAGAGGAGCAAATTTCTACACACTGAAAACAAATGATCTGAAGAAGAAATTAAAGGACAACTCCATTTAAAATTGATTTAAAAAATTAAATACTTATAAATAAACCTAACAAAGGAAATGGAAGATTGATACACCAAAAAGTACAAAACATGATTGAAATCATATCCCTTGTTCCTGAATTAAAGAATTAATATTTTTTAATGTCCATACTACCCAAAGTTATGTACAGATTCAATAACATTCCTACAAAAATTCCAATGACAACTTTCACAAAAATAAAAAAATCGTACATTTCATATATAACCATGAAAGAAATTTCATAGCTAAAGCTATCTTGAGAAAGAACAACAAAGTTGGAAATATCACACCATCTCCTGATTTCAAATTATACTATAAAGTTATAGTAATCAAAAGAGGATATTACTAATATAAAACCAGATACTTTGATTTCTGGAGCAGAATAGAGGGAAAAGAAAAAAACCAATTGCATGTAGTCAACTAATCTTTAACACAGATGCCAGGAGTAATCAATGGGCAAAGGACAGTGTCTTTATTAAATAGTGTTGGAACAAGTGGTTGTTCACATATTAAAGAGTGGAAACTGACCTTTATACTACACACACACATAAATAAGCTCAAGCTGGATTAAGGACTCTAAGACCTAAAACTATAAAATTCCTAGAAGAAAACATAGGGGAAAACTCCTTGACATTGGTCTTGGCAATGATTTTTTG
Organism: Glaucomys volans; assembly: GCA_020662805.1. Taxonomy (NCBI): domain Eukaryota; kingdom Metazoa; phylum Chordata; class Mammalia; order Rodentia; family Sciuridae; genus Glaucomys; species Glaucomys volans. Next base: position 484,423 of record JAJEJO010005165.1, on the reverse strand, counting down.
GTTATGACACCAAAAGCACAAGCAGCAAAAGCAAAAATAAATAAGTGGTACTGCATCAAACTAAAAACCTTCTTCCCAGCAAAGGAAACAATCAGCAGAATGAAGAGACAATCTATGTAATGGGATAAAATATTTACTTAGCACATATACAACAAAGGATTAGCATTCAAAATATAAGGGACTGATTCATCAATAGCAAAATAGAAGCAGATTAAAAATGGGCAAAGGTTAAAGGACTGGACAGATATTTTTCCAAAGAAGAAAATAATGACCAAAAGATATATGAAAATGTTCTTGACATCACTTATCATCAGTAAAAGGAAATTCAGAGCCACAAAGAGATACCATCCAACATTTATCAAAAGATAAGTGATAAGACACATTGGTGAGTGGGAATAAAAGTGAATACTTGTGAAGTTTCTCCCTTAGAGAAAACAGTCTGGAAGTCCCTCAAAAAATTAAAAGTATAACTATCACATGATACAGCAATTTCATTTCTGACTCTACAATCAGAGATGAAATAAGTATTTCAAAGACATACTTTCATGGTCATTAAAAGACTATGCAAATACCCAAGATATGAAAAAGATCTTGGTCCAGCAACATAAAAAAATAATGGATAAAGGAAATGTGTGCATACACACACACACACACACACACAATTATTAAACATAAAAATAAAAGAAGTCCTGCCATTTATGACTACATGATCTTGTAGGTCATTAAGTGAAATAAGCCAGACACACAAATACAAATACTGTGTATGATCTCATTTATATGTGGAGTCTCAAAGAGTTAGACTCATAGAAGCCAAGAATAGAACAATGGTTGTCAGGAACTGGGAGTGAGGAAAATGGAGAGAGGCTGATAAAGGATAAGTTTGGGGGATCTAACTTGCAGCAGTGACTAATGCAATATGGTATTGAAATTTGCTAAGATCGTGAGTTTCCTGAATATCTCCTCTCACACACTTACATACACCCACAAGTTATAATTGTGAGGTGATGGATTTAATTAATTTGATTGTGGTTATTTCACAATGTGTATATATATATCTATATATATATCAAATCATCACATTATGTATCTTGAATATATATAAATTTTTTTTGTCAATTATATCTCAATAAAGCTAAGGGGGAAAATACTCCCAGTTTTCAGTAGAAAGAAGTTTTGAGAGAAATATTTAAAGAAAGAGAGAGCTGATGAGAGATAAATGAGCAACCTCCAAATTCTCAGAGTCATATCTATTGGATATTAAAAAATTCACAAATAAGTATAAAATAAATAAATATATGCACATATATAAAACTAGGGTGTTATGCACATAGAAAGATTACAGATAAATTTCTTTTATATTATTCTTTATTTGATAGCACTTTATATTTTTATTGTGACCTTTATGCCTTTGCAATATTTTTTGATTAATTACAAAAATTATTCAAAGCATGGTAAAACCAGGTAATGTTGATGATGCATATCCAGAGTAAAAACATTTTTTACAAAACCACTTTGGAAGCTGGTGGTTTTCCCTTTTCCTACTCTGTTTGCTAACAAGGAGGTGGTAGTAGGCTACACAGTACAACCCACTTCCAGTTCACACTATACTGTTGTAAACAAGTAGTAGTTACCAACAGCTTAGCAATTATAGCCCACGCAATTCATTACCCCTTTAACAGTTCTTTTGTAGCACAAAGGAAAAGAAAACATTTATTGACACCCAGGCCTCTATTGCTACAGCTATAAATTCTGCGGAGTTAACCACCCAGCCACCATTCAGTGCTGGTACTTGACTGCTCTGTTTGCTGCTGTTTTGACTAAGAGAATAAGTCATCTTCTAGAGAGACAGCTTGCCTATTTTCTCTAAAGCTGACTTTATTCTTTGAAATCACTGACTTATTTTGTTTGGTCATGTTTTAAAAAACCATGTCAATTCTGACTGTAAATTTGGAACCAAACATGAATTTTTAGGTCTTTTTTCTTTCTTTTTATTCTTAGTGAAATAAAATGTTCCTTCTCTGAGAAAAATACAAATATAAGAAGTTTTCCCAATATCTAATTTTTAAAACATTTAAATAAATCAATACCATATGGATTTTCTTTCCCTTACAATATATGTTTTAAGAAATCTGTACAAGAAAATGTCTTGCATTTTTACCTAAAACAAAATCTGACAAGAAATGCTCTGTTTCTCAATACACTGCACTTACTTCTCTCTCCAGGTGTCTAATAGCTCTTTTTGCCCTGCCGTAAATCATTTGTTAAGAATGGTTGACTACTCCAGATGGGGAACCCTGGCAACTGCAAGAATATGGAGCCTAGAACTACCAAAACTTTATCTGAATCAATCGAGTTCCTGAAATACTAGAGAGAGGGTACCTGGATAAAATTTAAAGGACCCGACACTGTTTTGATGTTTCCAAAGCATGAGAAAAGTCCTTTAATCTATCATGCTTCTCTTGGATATTGCAATAAATTTAAAGGAGACCTAAGTCCAGGAATATAACATATGGAGAAAGATCAAGTTGATTATTTCATGATATCTGTCCTGGCTGCATGAGATAGAAAGTCTTCCTACTTTATGGACCAAATTATTAATTTCATTTAAAAAAATCACACTGACTACGTGTGTGTTCTGTGCTTATGTGCCTTCCTTATTTCCATTCATTCCATCTTCCATCAGTCTAATAATAAGTATAAAAACATCTCTCTATAGCAGAAAAAGAGAAAAAAATTCCTCTGTCAGGCAGAAGAATGATAAAAATTTCAAAAGGAAGTAAGGAGTCCTGAGTTCTAATTCTGGCCCTCCCATCTACAGTCTTTAAGACTTTCTTATTCTGTGCTTTATTATGAATATTCAATAAACTCAAAGCTTATTTGAGATTTTTGAACAATTAATTAAAATCTTTATCCAATTCAATCCAATCCTGTGGCACATAATATCCATTCATTATCGTTAAATGGCAGTTATTTTTTATTATTATTATTATTATTATTATTATTATTAATGTGTAACTAGTGATGTTTCTGTCACTTCAGTTGAGGTGTAATGTGCAAAGGACACTTAATATTATACTGAAAGTACCAATACATCAGTGCAATAAAATGCTGCATTAGGTAAAAAGGAATACGGAAATCTGGTAGAATTCTGTCATTGTCCAGGTAAGACAGCTTGAGAACTAGAGTGATGTTATGTTGACCCATGTTCCTTACTCATAGTACATAAAAGGGACACTGAACGTAAGGCTGTTACATCATACGCACGTATTTTTCTTTTGCATTATGCCAAATAAGACTGCAGAACACTAAAAGTCTGAAAGCTTTACTGGATCTCCAGATAGACAACACCTGCCTTTCTGGGCTCTCTAGTTCCACGAAGTGTCAACAACATGTTTTTCTAAATGTTCCACGTGTACATACATGAATAACAACACCAACAGCAACAATACCATGCTTCCACCTTGATTCTCAACTCAGCAAAATTTTTGCTTTTATGCTTGAAAATATCATCTGCTTCCATAGATATTTTATACAGGAAACAGTCAGAAGAGCAGAGCAATTACAGTCATGAAACATATCTCAGAATTCCTGAAGTCCTTCAGATTTTTGTCCCTATTATACCGTGTGCATAAATATATGTATTCTGGGTCACAAGAGCCTGAAGCAAAATACAAACATGAAAATAAGAATTGTAAATATTATTTCAAACCCCAAATATCTTCACTGTGGTAACTCTCAAATACTTCAAGGAGTCCTTAAATCTTTCTCATCTGGACAATAGTCTTTGGGGGCACTGGTTAAAATTCTTTTTCCTTCTAGGTTTCTCCAGATGCAAACTCTTGCTTAAAGTTCTATTTCCAGTGCTCAGCACAAATCAGCTTTGCATTCACTGCCCACCAGTGATTCCTGATGTCTGCATCAAAACTGGCAGATCTCTTGTAAATAAAATGCCCACACTCCAGGAGGCAAAGTGGCTGCTATCTTGCAACTTCAAGGTTCTTACTACCAAACAGCTCATTAGTTCACACTTAGAAAATTACCTGTATCTGATCATTTATGACCAATTACATATTGTTCAACCTAGGATCTTTTATTTTGTGACAATTTCCCTATAGGATTCATAAAATGTACATAGAGGTTGGACCGAATTATGATCTGAATGAAATCCTGAGGTCAGAATCAACTTTCCCTCTAATTCTGACCCATTGTCTAAACCCTTACTCTGAGAAAGTCCCTTTTCAGAGCAAGAATTCTATACCAGGACACTACTTCCTTCCTCATTTGGACCACCACTATCTAATACCCCTGGACATATTTAAATACTAATGCAATTATAGTATAGGAAAAGTGTTTTCCTCTTATTGCACATGGTGTCCACCATGATATAGTATTGCAAAGAATAACTGTGGTTGAGCCATTGTTGATACAGAAGATAAAAATTGGTCATATAAAATGTTCTTATCAACATTATCAATGCTAATGTTATCATGAAAAATATGAACACTATAAAGAGCTATTTAAATATGTCCCTAATGTTTAAACATGAATTTCTTTTCTTACAGATGGAGCTCCAACTCATTTGTCTTCACTCCGACTGACTCCTAAGAGCTCCTCTACATTTTTTTTTCTCCTCCTCCCTGGTGACACTGCACCTCCCAATTTAGTAAACCAATGAATTTAATTAATGAGCTTTTCACTCTTCCTTCTAGATCATTAGCAAAGGTACTAAATAAAAACAGTCCTAGCACCTATCCCTGCATCTTCCCACTAGCTTCCTACTCCAAACTGTACATTCTGATGTATATTCTCTCCAGTATTTTAAAATTCTTTAGTCAAAAGCAGTCACAGGTTGGCCCATTTGTGTGTGGTTTAAAGAAGATAGTAAATGCATTAGTAGATTTCTATCACTTTGTTCCATCATCCTAGGATAGAGTATGAAAATGGAGAAAGTATATCTTTTACATAAAATCTATGTATTGTTACACATTCATCTTTTCATTAATACAAATCTAAGAAAAACTGCGATAAAGTCTGTCTTCTAGTTCTCCCCTTGTTGTCAAATCTTATCACTAAACCTTCTACATTTGTCCTTGTCCTCTCTTCAATACCCTATCATTACTATGTCCTCATATTTTTCTATTAACATTTCAGCCATAGGAAAAGATTCTGAAAATGAATTAATTTATTCATCCAAAAAATATCTGATGCCTTCTATATACCTGGCATTGTTCCAGGGATTGGACCTAGTAAACAAAAGAGTAGAAAAGCTGTGCCACAAAAAAAATTGTGTTCCAGAAATTTTTTAAAAGTTAATAAATTTATGCATGAAAATATGTCAGATGGTGATAAGCACTACTTAGAAAAAAGTAAAGCAGGTTAAGAAAGCATGGAGTGTCAGGTTGGAGAGAGGGACCTTTCTCAGATGTTATTTGTAAAAACACCTTCACCAACCAGGCAACTTTTGAGCAGAAAGTCAAAGAAAGGGAATGAGCCACCTGACTACTGGGGAAAGAGCACATTCAACACTGAGAGAAAAGTGCGTGCAAAGACTGAGTCAAGTATGGCTGGATTTAGGGAAAGCAACAGGACATGAGGACACTGAATCAGGTGAGGAGTGGAAGGAGCAGAAGTCAGGAGGATTAACAGAGGCCCAGTTTAAATAAGCCTTTCTTCACCTTGATAAGAAATTATGGTTTTTCCAAAATTGAGATGGAAGTCTGATTGAGGAAAGGAATAACATGATATGACTTGAAATGTAAAAAGAATATTCCTCATTAGAGTTTTCAAAATGGTCATGTACAGAAGAAGCACCTAGAAATCATGACAACATGCAGGTTCTGATTCAGAGAGTCTGGAGGAGAACATGGAATTCTGCATTTCTGAAAAACTCTCAGGTCATTTGAAATGTTTGATGAATGGACCATACCTTGAATAGCAAAGCCAGGGGCAAGAATGGTCCCCAAGGGTGGTCCCCAAACCAGTAGCATTTACATCACACAGGAACTTTTTTAGAAGTGGAAATTCTGAGTGGACTTACTGAGTCACAAGTTCTGGGGGTGGAGCTCAACAATCCATGTTTTTACAAGACTTCCAGGATATTCATGGTGAAGTTTGAGGACCAAATCTGTTGTATATCAAGAATAATCTGTAAGATGGCAAGACTGGAAGAACAGGTAAGAACAACTGGAAGAGTATGAAATAAATAGTAACTTGAACCAGGGTATTTTGGAGGATGTGATGAGAAGTAACTGAGTTATAGATACTTCAAAGACAAAGACAATAGGAGATACGAAATATATGACATTGAAGGAAAATAAAAGGAAAATCATGAGCTCTTTGTTTCAGTAAGTGGAAGAATGGAGCTGCCATTTACCGACTAAAAAGGAGGAACAGGGTGGACACACAAGAGACTCAGGAATTTCATTTGAACCTCTCAAATTAGAGATACATACTAGACATGTTCAAGTGAATTATGAGTAGATGTTGAAAATACAATTGTGGAGATCGTGGAGAGAAGTGTAGGCAAGAGATATAAAATTGAGAGTTGTGAGAGTTGATGGCATAATAGCCATCAACTATTAAGTATCAATGCAGACAGAAAAAAGGTCCAAGAAGCCTCAGAAGAAGCAATCCACAAGGATAAGCCAATAAAAATGAATGAAGATGTCAGTGCTTAAGCTGGCAGCTGTTCTATTTATTCTACTATTTTTGTCTAAGACAATCCATTTCTGGCAGAGAGATTCAGGGTTCAGGTCAGTGGAGAGAGGTTCTGAGGAGATCTTAGATAGGTCACCTCATGACTACTCAGAAATCTCTTTTGTCTTACCTTTAAATTTTTTTACATGCTATAGTTAAACATGATGAAAGGAATATGACTCATATTTCTGTCCTGTTCATAAATAGGACCATCCATTCAGCAGGAGTGTTAGTCTGATACTGCCTTCTTTCAGTGTAAAAACAAAGATAGTGTGTGACATGATAAACCAGTCACAATGACCTCATAATGAATATCTTAACATCTTTTCTGCATTCACTATATGTATCCAGCCCATTTGAAAAATATAGCTTTTGAGATGCAAAATCAGTGACTTTAAATGGAAGCCCTAACCTCCACATTTATGTCCATAGGAATACATTTTATGTTTTTAACTGAGAAATAATTTATATTTAAAAATGCTTTCAAGTAATAAAGTGTTTTCACATACATTGTCACATTTAACCCTCCAACATCTCTGTGATGTAGGCCAGGCAGGTAACATTATCACTACCTTATAGCTGAGAAAAATAAGTTTCAAGGTCAGAATAGGTGTTAATGAAAAAACTAAGGCTGGAATCTAGGGTCCCAGGCCAGGATACTCCCCATCACACTCTGCTGCTTCAAATACACTTCACACACAAATAGAAAAACCAAGCCAAAGTCCAGAAGATTTTCTTCTGAAGAATCAAGCAAGCATGATTTTACATCTTTCTCATTTACAATATCACATTTAACTGAATGAACATGATGCAATTTATATTATTTGAATCTACAAATTTAAGAATTAAACTACTACTATGCTTTTAATATATATGTGCAGAATTAGAATTAATTATATCAGTTTGAGAGAATGGTTTGAGCCAATTTGCCACCTCACAGGGGTGTTGTAAAGATTAATTAGAATTAATTAAGTTAATTATTTGAAAGCAAAAGCATTACAAAGGTGCTAAACATTGTTATCATCTCCCTTCAAGTCAGGTTTTGAGTTTAAAAAATGCAATTATTGATCAGTAACATATTCCTGAAAACAGTTCACTCTATGGACATTTTTAACTCTGTTCTTAAAGATTGGTTATCTCTTCTGTTGTGATTGAATCCCATGAATGAACACAAATTTAATACTAATCGAAATCTTAGATATTTTTATTCAGTTGAGGAATATGTCTGTATGGCTCTTATTTAGTTACCTCTCCACAGTCTTGAAAATGCAAATATTTACTTTCTATTATTAATCTCAGAATTTTTTCATAAAATATTCAAACTCTTACTTGACAAAAATATCTATCTGTGAGAGAAAAAAATATTTGCACATTAAGCAGCATTTAAAATGTTTAAGCATTTTTCTTGAATGTGGTTTGTTAACATAGTTTTCATTTCAAAATGTCAAAACTTACCAAAAAAACATTTAGCCTAACTGTAGATATTCCACCTAGTGATAAGGAAAGTTGCTTTTATGTAACATTTCTTAATGCATGTCAGTACCATTTAAGAAAACTCCATGTAAATATTTTCACATATCTTCTTTCCTTTGGCTAAATTTGTTTTCAATTCTACTTGCTTTACTTATCTGTGAGAATTCATTTTAAACATGTCTTTGAAGAAAAAATAGATCAATGCTAGTGACTGTGAGATATTGACAACAGCAAATTTTATGGAAAATTCTTATTAAAATCAGCACTCTAAGAGAATATTCAGTCATTTCAAATATAAATTTTTAAACAGTAATCATGTATGTAACTGATAAGGCAAAATACATTTCAGTAGGTATAACCAAAAAAGGAACAAGAATTAAGAATTTTCACGGTCAAAGAAAGCAAAGAATTGTGCATTTCTCTCATGTCAGAATCCTGTTTGTCCACCAACTCATCATGCTGTATGATAAACTAATCAATGGTTAGTTAATTTGTTTAATAGATTTTGAATAAATGGTCTGATGACTGATACCTTCCTCTGATTACTTCTAAGAGGCGAACAGAGCACTTTTTGTGGAATATTAAATGTATTGGCTACTTGAAATCTTTGAAAAAAACACACTTTCTGAGGATATTTTTGGGAAACAAAGTACTAAGCAGTGTTTATTTACAGATACCAAAATAGATTCTTAAGTTGTGGAAATTATCTGGCATCCCTCCCACATTTTTTGTTATTAATTCATTTCTTACTTTTCATAGTACGTATGATCAATGCCCAACGTTACTCAAAAGGTTTTTCTAGAACAAAGCAAAGTTCAACAACAATCTTGCTAATATGTATTAGTTTCTGGTGATTGCTATTACAAACTATTTTTTAAAATTGGGACATAGCATATGAAATTTTGCATATAAATCTTTATATGTGACATCATTAATTGACATGAATAGGTATCACTTTTCTTCCCATTTTTTGTTTAAATATCTTCCATGTATAGAAAACACGAAGCAACAGAAAGACTAAAAACACCATAGAACCATTCAATGTCACATAAGGAAAAAAATTTGAGCTCTTCCTATTATTCTGTAAGTTTAAATCTCAGTTTCCATTTCTAGGTCTTCAAAAGACATTAATAAAAATGAGTAGGTTGATTTTATAATTAGAGAATATGTGCAAAATTTCTACTAGACTATGGCACAGAGTAAGTGCCAACTCAAATCTGGGTTTGCCTCACAGCACACAAATCCTTCCCAACCTGCCACTCATCACTGGACATCACTGATCATTCAATTCATTATAAACACACAGTTTGAGACAAAAGTGAATAGTTAAGCAGTAATGGGGAATTACTGTAAATGAATCAATCCAAGGCTTAACAGGAAACACATTTCTATTTCCTATAATCTTGTCAGCCTGCTTCAAATAGATCACAGGATTAAGTTCTGGATGAATCATTATTCAACACCTCTTTCCTTGATTAATGTATTTATGAGCTTAATGCAGTCTTTGCTGGCATGAGCCCATAGAGAAGTTCGAAAACAACTTTAGCAGCTAACTTTAAGTGCTGCCTATTTCTCTGGGGGATGACTGTGGTTTCAGCATCATGGATCTCTTGCCACATGAAACATCTAAAATATTTAATCTCTAGGTGATTATATATTTTATTTGTGTATTTCTCATCTTTCTCAAAAATAGGATGTATGGTAGCAAATTATAGTGTGCATTTTTAGTATCTTGCTACACTTAATGGATTTAATGAAGTAATTGGATCCCTCCCAGTTAGAGATTAAGTCATCCACAGTCTCATCCATATCCCTGGAGCTTTACTCCAACATCTATATCTTTTCTGAGACTTTTAATTTCTTCCCTCTATGCTTTAAAATTCTATTTCCAGATTCTATTAGAAAATCTGACCTAGATGAATCCCAAGTATTTTCCAGCCAGCAGTCCAAAAGTGAACTTGTATCCTTACCCAGAAAATTCTTTTTTCTGACTTTCCCTTGTCAAGTTAACACCACCATTTAACCAATCACTCAAGAGAGAACTGGCATATATGATTTCGTCATTAAATTAGATCAGTTCTAACTCCTGAATCTCTTGAATTCATCACAGTCTGTAGCTTTAACTCAGGTTTTCCTCACCTCTTACCTGCACAATTCAAGTTCTTTTAACATAATCTGACTCCCTATTCTCATCTTCCTTTCAAGTTGAGTACCATCAATCCCTCCGTTGTGACTATGGATACGTCTTTAGAATAATGTACCCCATTGTGAACTGAGTTGCAATTCTAGATGTTATTAATAGTATCACATGAAAGGCAGGTTTTTTGTGCAAATAAATTGGAAAAGATTCTTGGTTAAAAAAGGGGGTTCTTTATTCTTAGGGTGACATGGCATTTCAGAGGTTAATGAGAACTTCTAGAATTCTATTAGAAAAGACATATGTAGCATCTTTAAGTAAAAAAGGTTGTGTGTGTGTGTGTGTGTGTGTGTGTGCGTGTGTGTAATATGGAGGTGGCAGGCGACTCACAGGATGTCATGAAAAATACTTCAGAAATTTTTGAAAAATACACCCTTAGACCACATTATTTACATATCATGATGGCCCTGACATGGTCTTTTAAGGCTGTTTACCTTCACCTCTTCATCATAACATGCTATAGTTAAATCCACCCTCTACCCTTAGGCTGAGAGTAAGTAGATACATGAGTTTTATTTTTAAAGTTCTAATTAAAGCACATTATTATGAGTAGTTAGTTGTTCCCAGAGAAAACTAAAACAAACTCAAATGATTGGGGAAAGAAAAAGTGAGAATACTAGCATTAAAAAAATACAAAAACAACTCCTGGAAACATAAGTATCCTTAACAAATATATCTTTTTTGTTGTTGTTGTTGATCAGACTTGAAAAACTAAATGGGAAACAAAGCTTATATGATTATGAATCACTGTCTGCTGGAAATCAAACAAGTTAAAATCAAAAATATCATCCTTGTGATACTAAAATAGAAATCAATGTGAAGAAGAGAATTGAATTCAATTTACAAATATGCAATCTATGTATAGCATAGAAATTGATTTCAAGTATCAGGCTAAAATATGCATCATTAAGATTTCTCTAGCTTTTTTTAAGTTTCTCCCTCACATTATTGAAACATCTGTTTTTTTAAGCACAAAAAAAGGGAAAGGTGATGAAGTCTGAGATCCATTTTGCAACTCCACAAACATGCTGGAGTAATGGGAAAACGCCAAGCTTCTGAGGCCAGAGTGATGTAGATTTAAACATCCGTTCTGCCATTACCCAGTTGTATAAGATGGGCATGTCAGTAGACTTTCCTGTCTTCAATTTCCAACACTGATTTTGCCTGAGCTTAAATAAAACAAAGAATGAAAAGCCTCTGGCTTGATCAGGGCACATAACAGGTACTCAACATTGGTGTTTCCCTTATTTTGAATTTTCTGATATTTCTGTGTTGCCTGAAGAGAAAGAAAGAGAGAGGCAGGAGGAGGTGTGGGGCGGGGGCGGGTAGGACAGCAGCAGGCATGTTGATCTAGCTCTCATAACCTTACCTAAATTCCACAACATCCAGAATCTAGTCTCTTCCTTAGTTTTGAACATTTTCTAAAGTCATTCTCACATTTTTAAAATATAAATGCAATAACCAGAACATTCTTCTTTAATTATTAGGCTATTTGAAGGCTATGTGATTAAATTTATGCCTTGAATAGAATATTAATCCAGCAAGTCTAATCTTGAAGAAACAAAAAATAATCTTAATTATCTTTGAACCTATTAGCTTTATGCCATAATATGTATTTCAAGGAAAAGTACAATTCTCTGATTTTAGAAAAGACAAAAAAATGTTTTCTTGATTTGAAAAACCCATAGTATCAGAGTATACAAGTGCACTAAATTCTGTTGGTTGTTTTGCTGATCAAATAAAAAACCAATCTAACTCCATGTAATTAACTTTTGACCTACCAGCATTAGAGAAAAATTAAACATTCAAAAATATTAAACAATTAATTAAGGGCAAAGCAACACAGGACAGTGGGCTTAAAATATCTAAAACAATGAAGTTCATATTGGTCTGGTGGAAAGAGCACCAGAAAGAATTAGTTTAATTTCTAGTTACACTCATATCAGCCATGAAACAAAAAAATCTTCAACCAAATTCCTGAACCAAATTCTTCAACATCTGTGTACCTCATCTTTTTTGGTCACAAATTGTAGATGTTCGGATTTACTTCTTGTGTGCAGATGTATGAGAATTAAGAGAGATGATGTACCTAACACTCCAGTACATGGTGCATGGTACATGAGAGTCTCTTAATCACTATAACCAAAAAAGGGGTGAATAAAATATGAAATATATTTCTCAGTATGTTAGGTAAGAAATATGAAATACTCTGTTACTCATTGAAATTATTTTTCAAGTACAAAGTCCACCTTTTTTAAAATTTTAGTTTTGAAACACAGCATTTCATTTCTACTGTTCTAGTTTCCCAAATCCAAGCCCAAAGCATGATTGCCCTTGAATAAAAAACTCGGATGCCATATCGTGAAGACTGATGTATAAGTTAGTTGTTTTTACCCAACTGGTTAAGTTTAGTACTTGACCTTTCAGGCTGGAAATAGAATTGATTTCTATTTTGACAGAAATCAGTCCCTGTGTATTTTCAATCTGTCTTCTATCCTGAGGCACCACATCACTTTACAGATACAATTAGAGTAGGACAGTACTTGCTACTACCATGAGCCCATTGGCCAGCAGTCCAGTTACATATTAGTACCCTCTGCGAGCATAGCTTCTGTGTATGCACCAATTAATACAGTTGAATATAGCATTCACAGAGTAATTATACATTAAAAAAAATTTCTGGTTTACATTTTCCTCTTCCTCTGTATTTCTCTACCAAAGATAGAAACTACTTTTTAAAATAGTTTTAATATTTTTTAATATGGTAAATGGTAGCTGCCTTATATATTTTAAATTTTTACTTTATTCCCTATGTTTTATTTTAAAAATATTTTAACTATTTTAATAATATGTAAGTTGCATTAGTCTTATGTGAGTATTCATCAACTTATGTAGGCAAAGATTACCTCAGAAGTCCTAAGAATCTGTAACAATCCTGAAAAATACACACTACATATCCAAGAAACAAAAACAACAAATAAAAAAAAAAAATCACCAAAGGAGGTTTTTGTATCTCTTTATAAAAAAGTTAGTGCCTGGTCAGTTGAGGATACTATCTTCAGATATAAAGTTGATAAAGTTGTGTTTTTTTTCAGTCATGTTTTTTACCTGAAAATTTGCTGCTCTAAATCATTAAGAAGTGCTTGAAAATATTTCTAACAGGCACATTGGTATGCACCTGTAGCCCTAGGTCCTTGGAAGCTGAAGCAGCAGCATTATTGAACCCAGGAACTGGGGGTCAGCGTGGGCCACATAGCAAGACCGTGGAGGCTTAAAAAATTAAAGTTAAAATAAATAAAAATCCTCACTGAATCTGTCAAATGCCAGATAGTGTTTAGTTGAAATAGGAAATCAGAAGTTAATAGATTTTGTTTGAAATGATTAAAAATTTCTGCAATAATTGTGTGCATTTGTATAACATTGTGTGAAAGCAAATAATATCCAATATTTAAAGTTGTAGAAGTTGTTCAATTTAATACAAAATATCTAATCACCTGAATATTTCCATCAACCGACTCCACAGATCAGCTTTCTCTGGTATTTAGCTAGCTTGATCCTTGGTACCTCCTACCTAAGAAGGCATCCTAGGTCATTTCTCATAGTGGTTTACCATAGTGACTCCCATTCTCAGGATGATGTATCCACTCCCCCAGTTCTTTTCATTCCCTCTGCTATGCCTCTCTCTTTCTCTTCCTCATGAAAAGCAGAAAAAGCTCAGGTGCCAAAGAGAGCAGTAAATAGACCCATAAACTAATTGTCATTGTAAGTAAATGGAGCTTGAATCATTTACAAAAGCACCAGGTCCCCCTCAGGGTTTCCTTACATTTTCTTTACAAATTGCAGGATGACATTTACACAAGAGAAAGAGGGGGTCTTCTTAAATGAAGAGAGACCACTTAGATTTTCTACTTCTTTAAGTTACCACTCTCCTGCCTCTTACTACGGTGAAGTTTTAGGTAAGCAGTCAGGTTTACTCTGTAGAATCATGAAATCCATGTAGCAATGTTAGGAAAAGTGTTCAATATCCTCCCAACTATATTAGCTCTTCTTTAAAATGCAAATGTCAATTTGGTTAAAATACTATAATTTAAAAGCTTAACTTCTAATTTTTCAGTCTATTATATTCAGTGTAAATGACAGTAGTTTATTCATATATATATTAAATGAGAGACAAAATAGTCAGAAAATAAAAGGAATATAAATGGTTCTCTTCTTCCGCAGTTTTATCTATTAACGGTAGGTTTTAAAAATCTAACATATATCTTTTAAATATAAAATTTCTGATTGGTTAATAATCCCCCAATTATAATTATTTCTTTGTACATGTTACTATAAAAATTTTTTCCTCTCCAGAATTCCTTAAGAGAAATAAAATTCCTTAAATAAACTCTTCCTATCCACCAAATTTCAATGCAATATTCTTTATTTTTACACATTTTACATTTAAATCAATAATTTCTTAGGTTTTACCACTATAAGTCAATTCAGAAAGTCCAGTATGTTTAGACTGTAAAATTTATAATTCATCCAATTTATTCATCCCACCAGAAATTGTTCAAAACTCAGTTCCCAGCTCTGATTACACAAGGACACACTGTAATCATTCCTCACTAAACAGAAAGGAGAGCAGTGGTGGGCTTTCAGCTCATGCTATTCTAAGGAAGTGGTGTTTCTATTGGTTCCAACAGTGCAATTTCAAACAAGCAGATGAATTAGATGTCTAGCAGGTGAAAGTTCATCCCCTCCTCCTTGATGGTTCAGTAGACTGATGACAGATAAATAACCAAGTATTACAGTTTCCACTGGAACATCTCCTTTCTATCCATTTGAATTCATATTTGTTGTTATAAGAGATATGGTTACAGGACCTGACAGTACTTGGCTCAAAGACACAGTACTACATTGATTTCCCTGACCTAAATCTCATCAGAGGAAGGGAGAAACGCCCAACTCACTAACAGATTACAGAAATAAAATGTTAAGGAATTTTCTAGCTTATAGTTTTTATGGAAATATTCTTTGCCCTATTAAAATCACATAATATTTTCCTTATTTGTTCCAGAAAAAAATACATTTTTGCCTTACTTTATTTTTCTTCTTCCTTTCTTTTTTTATTCTTTTCTTCTTCTTCTTCTTTTTTTTTTTTTTTTTTTTTTTTTCTTTTTTCCTTAAGGCTTCTTCACACAAAGAAATTCTCTTCTGGGATAGATATAAAAAGACTGGTTACTAACTTTGTGGTGTCATTTTTGTCCCAAGAAAGTGTTAGACATCTAAGAAGGATTTTTAAACAGATTTCCCTTACTAACCTCCCAAGGGTGCATGCACAAGCTTACCTTTTCTATTTTCTGTAGCATTGTAGTTGAAGCTAGAATTCTTCTCTCTCTTGCCCTCTAGTGCAGCTTGTCAAAATGACATTACTTATCCCTCATGCCTCCTTCAGAGTTTGTCTATTTGATGCAACAACTATTGTGCCTTTTGTTAGGGTTTATAATTTATCCTCCACCCATAGCAGACAAAGTCCTTAAAAGATAATGAAATGAAACAGGGCAAGAGAAAGGGAGACCTTCAGGCTAAAGGTACTCAGATTTCCAGAGGAGGGGGGAGTAGAGATGGAAAAAGTTTGTGCCACTCAGTTTCTAAAGACACTGCTACCTACTTTGGAAAAAAAAATAAAAATAAACAAATCAGAACTATTTGTTAAGGGAGAGCTTAACAAATAGAGCAAGAGAGCTTAAGTTGACAGTGAAGCAGGACCTCATCTGTCCTTGTTATATCTCTCATCACATCTGCAGCAAAACTGTTTCAACTGAAAAATAGTATACTCTTCTTATGGGGGGAAAAACCTGATCATATGATGCATGAATCATTTGGATAGTGTTATACTTCAATAAAAGTAAATAAGTGAGTGACTATCACAGATTTTTCTATTTTTCTTTGATTTTTATGTTTTATCTCTTTTTCTATTTAAAGTTTATAATCTTTGTGGCAAAATTAAGGTATGAATATACAATGGTGACATATAGTTTTCATCGGTCTTAAAAAAATGAGAGAAAAGACATTTCTAATTAAAGTGGTATTCAGTGTTTATCTCATCTGAGTCCCAATCTACATCAATCATTTATATTACCTTTGCTTTCTAAATTGCATTGATATGAATAAAATTTGTGTTTATATAATAAGTAATAGAAACTCAAAAGGATTGTTAGTAAAGAAAGTTGTGCTAAGCTAAAGTAATTATGCTTTTAGACATCCACTATAGCATTGATTCTCCATAATCCTTCTCATTTCCTGAAAATAGCTAAGTCGAAAGGTAGTGCAAAACACAGACCACAGAATATCTAATTCAGGTCAATGGGAGCTTCAGTTCTTAACTACTTGACCAATTTGATCAGGAGGCAATTACAATCCAGCCACTATATGTCTTAAGTAACTGGAAATTTTCAGTTATTTCTTCTAAGTTGTATCAAGGGTAAAAGTCATTTCCTATAACTTGAGACCAAGGTAATGGAAAGAATATTGCAAACATTTAGTATACATACTTCCTATCCTTAATTCTTGAAAACTGCTGCAGTTAATATAAATTACAGCTTTTGGTATTCAAGAGAGTGATTTGATGCATAATGATCTAAATCAAGTTTTCTCAGTCTAAGCACTATTGAAATTTTGGGTCAAATACTTCTTTGTTGTGGGAGACTCCCATGTGTATTAGAGTGTCTTCAGTAGCAACCTGGACTTTACACACTAGATTCCTTTAGCATCTCCTCCCCTTCCCTGTGCCACCATCCCCAGGTTTGACAATTGAAAAATGTGTCCAGATGTTAACAAATGTTTCTTTGATAAAGGGTAGCAAAATTCCTCTCTCTTTTGGTTGAGATTCACTGACTTAACCAACATTTTCACTTGTGTTAATAAGAAGAACTGCAATTAACAATGAGCATTAGGTAATACACTAGGCATTACACGTTTATTATCTCTAATCATCTAAATGATCTAATAAAGTATTTGTACTATTTTATAGATAACTAACCAACAGTATGAGAAACTAGTTTAATATAAGACAGTAATTGAAAAGTCAAGAATTACATCTAGGTCTAATAGACTTGAATATCAGTATTTTTTTGTTGCCTAATTCTATCAATCCTCTCCTACCACATGTTAGGATGATTACTAAACCTAAATGATAAATTAGTTTCTGGTAGTGTCACAGTTATTTTGGAAGAGAACCAGGATCTAAAGCAATTTGAAGTGATTTATCCAAAGTCATATGTAAGTGCAAACTGAAATACTTTGTCCTAAATATATAGCAATGTATCAGAAATTCTCAAATAATTCAGGCATAGCATTCATGAGGAATGATGGAACACTGTCTATTTAACTTCTCTGGACCAATGCCCAATTCTAGAAACTAATGTAGGACATACACTGCAAATTAAATGATCAGAGTAAGAGGTTTAAAATAAAACATGATCCCAATGTTTGTATGTAAAATTATTCCATCACCTCTGCTTCATGACCCAGAATTTGTGATGTAAATAATTTACAATAATATAAGTGAGATATCACCAGGTGTGTGTGCACCTAAGATAAATTTAGGTTCAAAATATGTGGCAAAACCCATAATGAGTTTCAGAGAAGAAAGTTTATTGTAGCTAAAAAGAGAGAGAAAAAAAAAACACACTTGATTTCTGACTTCTCTATTCTTTAAATTTATCTCCTCCCCATTCTTTATAAGTGAGAGTATTCAATTGATATTTATATGAAGGAAACTAATCAGCCATCTTTGTAACAGGCAGTTTTGGTTCTTTTTTTCGGTTGTTGTGAACACATATAAAGCAACATATGCACATTTGTTCATTGTTTTTTATTATGTTTGTTATAAGCAATTCAGAAAATAGAAGCTCATCTCTATGTAACATTTGCCTTATGACCCAAATATAGAATTATGTGTATTATTATTTATTCATTAATATGCTTGTATATCTTTAAAAGATTAGCTGAGCATTGACTATGGGTGACAATATGTGTTAAGTGATCTGTTTCAGAAAATGAGTAAGACATGTTCCCATCCACAGAATTCCATTGCATTCACCAAAGACTTTATAGTTTTCAAATACTATAGTGTATAAAGTATAAATACTTTAAAGTTTTTGGAGTAGATGAGACAGAGACCAAACATCACTATAACTAACCCTGTGATTTTATTCTTTTAAGGGTGATGAAGCTACATTCACATTTCCCTTCAGGAACAATCTATTCACATTGACCAGAAGATCATGAACTATAACTATGAAAGGTGTGGGAGACAAACACAAAATCAAAGAAAACCATGCACTCCCATTATTCACTCGGGTTTTAGGGTTTCTACCTGCTGCCTCAATGAGTCTCCTTCTACAAAACAAAGAAACATGCACATGCATTTAATGAAAAGGAGTTTATGTATGTTCATCCTTATACTGTCCATTATTCAAATCAACAAATGGAAAGAGCAGCAGAGAAATTGGTTAAAATGCCATGTTTCATTGATTCAGAATATTAGAATCAGTTCCTACTAAATGAGGTGTGTGTGTGTGTGTGTGTGTGTGTGTGTGTGTGTCTGTATCACCAGATTTCTAGCTGGAAGGAACCTTAGCTATAATGCAGTCTGACTGCTTTTGAATGATACCAGTCATGTGGACATGGATTAAAAGTTGCTCAAAAGAAATCCTACATGAAACATAAACACAAAAAACAACGCTCAAGTCACTCCGAGAATAGAGCCCATAGCTCTATATCCTCAAACTTCATAACTCACCCATTCACAGTGGGAATCTGCAGAAGAGCTAGTCTTCGAAGGTACACTGTTTGAACATTATCAATTCTAGTCCTGATCCTAGACAATGATGCCCAGAAAACATAGTAGGACTTAACTATTCTCATTCATTAGCTACATGCAGAAAGTGACTTAAATAAAAATCTCTCAAAGTTCATACTACTAATAATGATATTTACTTGTCTGTTAAAAAAACCTGCTTTTAGGGACAATATGCTTACCAGAGAACTCACAATGTTTCTAATCTCTCTAGAAGCAAATAAGAATGTTCAGCATGAGGAATATTTTCTACTTTCCTTTATGTTCAGTGTTAGGTGTGTCCCAGTTCCAATACCAGCCTAAACATTGTTGATCAAAGTATGAGTAATTAATAAGGCATCCAAAGTACAATTGATACCAGGAAGATCTCACAATGGCGTCATTTTCCCTGACTTTATATGATTTTATATGCAGGTTATTATTTGTCTTATTTTAACATTGCTTCATCCAACTGACACAAACACTAGCATTACTTGGATCAGTGAGAAAAAAAAATCACTATGGAATAGGCATCAATATAGCAAAGAAAGTAAATGCACACACACACACACACACACACACACACCTAGGCAGCGAAGACAAAATTTCAGCACATATTTCTGAATTCTGATGTATAATTAATTTAATATAATTTAAATTGTTTTGTTTATAGATGAATCACCAAAATGGAGAATAGGTGTGTAAGAATTGAATATGAAATTTAAACTAAAGTATTTTCTTAGAGAAAGAGAAAAGATAATTGCCAGGAGTTGTTACATCCTGATGTACTATAAAACTTTTACATTATAACTTGTTAACACCAAACAAATTATTAAATGGATGAAAACTCTTTTTGGCTGTCCCAGATATTGTATGTTGTTGCTAATGTATTAAAAAAAAAAAAAAGGAAAGAAGAAAGCCCTGAGCATGTGTATATCTATGTCTGTGTTTATAAATGTGTGTGTCCATCTGAAGCTCATGTATCTTTCTATTTAATGAGATTCCTCATCTGTAGGTTTATTAAATTACATCAGCAGTTAGCCATACGATTTCGTTCCCGACGTGATTTTAAGGAAAATGCTTTAAAGCCCTTTAAAGGGATAATTTCTCCTTAAAACCAGCAGTTTAAAGTCTGCCTGAATTTCATATAGGCCAGAAAATATAGCTGTTTTAAGTGTAGCACTACAGTAGTTAGAAAAACAAAAGACAATTTCTCCCCTATACCCAGAAGAAAAAAATAGAGGTGGTCAGAGAAAAAGAGAGACAGAGACAGAGAGAGAGAGAGAGAGAGAGAGAAAAAGAGAGGGAGAGAGAGAGAAAGGGAGGGTAAAAGGGGGAGGGAGATGGAAAAAAGGCAATTAAGCTAATGCAAGTTGGGTGTCACAAGGTTATAGATATTTCAAGAGCTGAGCAATTTACCGTCTGGAAAAGGAGAAGAGCTCTTGCATAAAATGTCCCCCAGTTCAGATTTATTATGCTTTTAGTTGTGTTATATGTGATACAATTAGCAGGAGGTGCCAATAAGGCGTTCTCTCAAGGACGTGGTCATCCCGTGCCATCTGTTATTAATTGCATTGTCCTTTCCACATCCAGCTAGAGGGGAAAAAGTTCTCGGAGAAACACCTGCAAATTCTCACCACAATGACGAGAATGTAAAAATACTTAAAACAAAGAAGGAAGGCTGGGTCAGATCTCTAAACTGCCCACCATGACTTGAAAAAGAAAGAAAAATATATGAGTACTGATGTGATAGAATCCTGTTCCTTGGATTGTTTTTCCTATTGTTTTATTCTGCTACATTGACAGCTTTTCAAGCAACAAAATACATTAAAATGAAAGTGAATAATTAAAACCCTACTCTAGAAATATAGCCATCTTCTAGAGGGCTTCGTGAAATTCAGATATTTAAATAGATTTTTTATTGAATCACAAAACTTTGACAAAAATTAACTGGAGCTTTTTTTTTCTTTCATATTTTGGCATTTGGGGTGATTCATATCAGTCTTAGTTCTAAAAATTAATATTCCTATAAATATGCAAATGCTTTCTCAATTTGGCACCTATTTTCATAGATATCGTCTCAAAATATGAATCATTAAAGGATGCTGCTAAAACACAAATAGCTATTAAAACAATTTAATTTCAAAAACACTAACTTACTTTTAACCATCTGTGCTGCCTGTTCTTTTCTGTGATTTCCAATCGACTTGAATCTTTGAAGCAGGCAGCTGCTACAGCCAGTCAGTCCTGTTTTCCGTTCTCCTGTTCAAATAAGAATGAATACTCCCAGAGCTACTGGGTGAAGCTCTAAGCACTTCACAGGAATGTTTTAAAACTCCTTTATGACCAGTATTTCAAAATATTTTCAAAAGTAGCATTGAAATTCTGTTGAGGGGCAGAGGTGAGAAAATATTTTGAAGGAAATGAATGCAATTTAACTGATACATTCCTGGAAGAAAAACAAAGTGTTTTGTATCTAACTTACAGTTTACTTGACAGTTAAATTACCTACCTCCTCTTATGCATCTAGTTGTATTAAATTCAACTAAATTATATTTATTGAAACTTGGCAAGGGAAAATAAAACCTTCGTATAAGAGTGTCCTTATGGCTAATGTAAGAAAAACATAAAAGCAGGGAAACATTCATTACACAAGCTTTCCAATACTAAATTAGAAAAGTGCTCTATGCTTGTAATATACTGTTAGATTAAAAATCTACAAGAAAATTAATTTCATGTATCAAAACAACAGCAAAACATCATTTTGAAATTTGGTTACAATTGATTCATTTTATTGAAAGAAGCAATTTCCTTGCACCAGCACCCACAGAAACTGCTCACTCCTGTGTAGTTAGCATGCTTTTCTGTTTGTATGATCTTCATATTTTGAACTTTTTGATTCTTTTGATATGTTTCATTTTGCCTTCATTTAATAAAATAACCATTTGCTGCCATCATTGCAGTTATTTATTTCTTTATTTTTAGAATTTAAAGTGCAATTCAATGGGTATATTACTAATTAAAAGATTGAGAATAAAATAATAACCTTATCAGAATGAATATGACAGACACAAAATGTCCCACTCTCATATTAGGTATATTAAATCAAATTGGATGTCAAAACTGCTTGATATTGCTATTTTCTTTCATTGGGTATACACTAATTGTTTACTATTATTAAAAATGATAACGAATATCAAAATAAGATATTGTATGCATGAGCACACTGCTTTAGTTGGTAACTACTTAATGTTGTTTAAATAATGATTTTTATTGTCATGGACCCTGAAACTATTAATCAAAATATCAAACTACTGAATTTCCTTAATTTCATTTCTTTTGCTTTCTTTCCTAGGTCATCTTGTTATTTGGTACTACTTTTAGTTGACAGCCGAGCCAAGCAACTAACTTTACAGTCCCAGAAGTGAATTAGTATAGACTGAGTATGAATCTCTCCTTGGAGAAGATTCACATTAGAGCAATGATCTGATAAATTATTCTCTTAAGAGCCTAGCCTGTAGGTCCTTAGTCACTGAGGAACCAGATCTTAGAATATGCACTGAATAGTGCATATGAAAGAGATGTGTGTTTTAGTCAACAGCAGCTCAACTAGAAATAATAATATACCAGGACAATCAAAAATGTTAAAAACAACCTTATATAGCATTCATAATTGTGCAGTGTAACACTGACTTATGCTAATTCACTTTCCATGCATTAACAATTCATGTGTGACCAGGAAAGATGTGATATATATTAGTTTAAATGGCAATAATAACATCTACCTCATAATCTACGATTTTTTTTTTTCTTTTTTGCAGTGCTGGGGATTGAACCCAGGGGCCTTGTTGCTTGCGAGAGGCAAACACTCTACCAACTAACTGAACTATATCCCCAGCCCATAATCTAGGATTAAATGAAAAAAAAAAAAAAAGACTCCCCTCTGGATTAGAATTCTACTTAGTGTCCAGGAGTTCCATTTACCACCCTACTTCTCCACCATAGGAAAATGTTTTTATAACTTTTAGTTAATTTTAAGGTCTCTCTTTCAAAAATACAGGAGTTTACATAATGGTATCCAAAAAAAGTAGCAATAAAATGAAAAGGTAAAAGCTCACTATTTCATATTAGAGAAGATAAAAGAATGGCTAATTAGGTGACTTGAATGTCTCTAAACTACTGATAAAATCAAGCTAGGTCCCAGTTTCTTTGATGAAGAAATGATAGCAATAAAATATCCCTTATCAAGATTCTGGACAAAAGAAGAACTCAATCACCTACAGCCTTCTTACAGTGCCTGTTAATAAATATAAATTCCTGTTAGCTGGGGTGATAGCAATATAAGTAGTTATTAATGATCCCATTGTGCACAACTGAAATCTTCCTGAGGTCTCTATTACATTCTGACCATGATATACACAAGAAGACATTTACAAATCAGAATGACTAAAACATTACTTCTCAGGAAAACTTATTCAAATGAAAACAAATGATTGTTTTTTCCCAGTAGTGTATGTAACCATTCCTGAAATCCACAAGCATTATTGTATAGAGAAAGTGTTGACCAGTTTTGTGATGTTCCCTAGGTTAAAGCGAGCACTATGAGCAAAAGCTAAATGCATTCAAATTTCATATAACTTAGGAAAAATATGTTCAAAATAATAATATTGATCCATTGGCATAATTTAAAGGACAACAATATTGGTTAAGAGAGTTAACTAAATAACTTTTAAGTCTAAATTTTTATAAATTACCTGAATCTTATGAGGGCAATGTGCCCACTTTCCTCCTTTGTCCCTTAATTTTATGAACATAAGAAAAGGATGAGTGTCAACTGGGTATTACATTAGATAGCATATGCTTTTAATAATATAAATATTTCTTGTGCAGCTATTATATATTATGTATGCCTGAATGTTGTCACATGTAATATTTCATTTATTAGCATGATATTCCTATTACTTTAACCATTTCTAGAGGTGGAATCTTAGGCACTAAAATTCTTGAGCAGTACCTGCTAAAGTTGGAAGTTAGAAATATGAGATAGCATGTTGAAATGAAAAAAAAAGTACTATTCGAAAAGTCAGTTTCATTGGATAGATTCTATGGATATGGATATGGATAGGTTCTGAGTGAATATTACCCCCAACTAACAGTTAACATGGAATGTTCACAGCTAATTTAACTTCTCTTCTGAATTTATTTTTATTTACCTTAGAGATATGTAATATGGATAGATTCTAAGTGAATATTGCCACCAACTAACAGTTAATATGGAATGCTCACAGCTAATTTTACTTTTCTTCTAATTTTATTTTTATTTCCCTTAGAGATAGGAGATATGTATTAAAAAGTTTTGATGTTGTCTGAAAATTTAACATACAAAACTGTCTTTTTCTAAGACAGTTTTTGAAATTTTAAAATCCTCCAAGAGTTTTTAAAGTTCCATTTTACATTTACTGCACACAATGTGTTGATCATTTTGATACAATGACTTCAGGAACAACATGGCAACCATCAAGTAAGTCATATCATTGTAGAAAGACCTTTAGATATTTTTGAGAAACTTTCCTGAATTTGGTATTTTTATGGTTTTTAAAAAAATTTGAAGTGAAGGAGAAGTATAAGAAAATAGGTTTTAATGAAGCATTAATCCAATATACTGAATGGTCCAATGTTGTTTCCTTTTCTGGATGATCCATTCTCTGAGTCTTTTGTAGCTACTTTACTATTGTCCCTTTTGCTGTAATAAGTAGGTTACAAAGAATTCTTTTCTCCTCAGTACACATGCAAACTCATTTTGTTTCCTTTGTATGCATATTGGATAAAAATGGAAGTGAAACTAAAGTTCCTGAAGAAAAAGAATTAAAAGAAATAATATGTGCACCTTATAAAAGTTCAAATGCTTTATGATTTTTTTTGTTTTGGTTGCTCTCTATGGTTTATGATTCATTAAAATTTCAAACAATTTTGGGGGAAAATCCTCTATTTTTATTTTCCTCTCCCAGCTAAACACAGAACCCCCTCTTTGATGTGGAGTATCAGTACTGAAAATTTAGTATCCATCTTGAAAATGACGATGTAAAAATTAACACCCTCCCTCCCCCACTTTGAATCAGTGTGTTTACCTGTGACTAAAGCAAACAACTGGAACAAAAAGAATGCCTCTGTCTCAAATGGAAATATTGTGTAAAGACAAGGAAAAGACTAACACAGAGAAGGAAAAGAGATCAATCAGTCCATTAACATAGAATGGAGCAAGTGAAATAATGTGCCACAGTGAATGTGCCACAAGGGAACAGAGGGGAAGACCTCTTTGTTAACACAGAACAGAGCAAGCAACTTGACACCCGAAATACACTGAGATGAACATAAATGAAATAGATCATGTCCCTATTCCTAACCTTCGCCATACACAAAACCCTAATCATAATTCCTTGCACAATAACCCCTCACTCTAACCTCGACAGAAATGCCAACCTCCTGATTTGGAACACTGATTTCCCAAACAGATGTCAGACATTAGCCACTGGCCTCAGCTGCCATCAATATTAATCAGCTAATCTTAACATTAGCAAAACATATGCATCTTAAGGATGAACTTGTGCTACTATTATGTAGAGGACAATTATTAGCAAATTCAAATAATTAGGATGATGCCAGCACATCCATTGTCAACGATAATAATCTTTAAAAAATACATGTCTTTTCTTGGCTTAATAAGGATACAATTGTCACTTAGAGTTTATATTCTTCAACTTCCCACACACATGATGATACATGAAGTAATTTTTCCTCAATTGGTAAGAGTAGAGACTTACTTAATACTACTTTATTATCAATACTACTTTATTATCAATTACCAATTTACTAATGATTATTATTTATATACAGCCATATCTAAAAACCATAGGCAGAGTACATATGTATGCGTGACATTGCAGACCATCTGTGTACTGACTGGATTTTTCTAAATCTTTTGTTAGTAGTTGGACATGACTCCACATAAAAATTGTTGTGAACATTTTTAATAAAACGAGCTTTCTTAAGAAAAACAAAATTGTTTTTAGTGGCACCAAAATTCAAATTTTTATTTTTCTGATTTTTGTCCTCAAAATGGTTAGGATTCTGCCTTTCTTCTCATCTAGCATGTTTCAGTCCAAATCACTGGTGCCCAACAAACCCTCTAAACTTTGTACTTTTCTTTTTCTTCATATACTAGCACAGATATCTCCATGGACAATCAAGGATTTATAAGCACTTCTGTGGTTACTTCTGTTAAGTGCAGCCATAATCATAGTAAATTATATCCTCTCATGAAACAACATGAACATGAGTCAGATCCTGATGCAATTCTCAGACACATGCTTTGGCTGGACTAAAGAAACAACCCTTGTTGCTACTTGGTAGTTCAAAATGTAATGGAATCACAAAAAATTACATTCCTTTTCACAATAAATAATAATGAAAGCCAATTGTTTTCTATATTTTCTGTAATATGTTCTGAGGGTACATAAGTTATCAGGATTAACACAAGTTCTTGTCATTACAAAATTTAGTCTAAGAGCACTAAACACAAATGCAATCCCAATGTCGACTATTCAGAAGGTCAATGCTGTATACTTGATGACTTATTAAGCATTATTTAAGGGAAAGGCAGCTGTAGGAGGAATATGGGGGGAAGGATTTTATTATGTAAAATAATAAAAATGAAAAAAAAGGGGAGCTGGTAACTTTGGATGAAAAAATTATAAGAAGTTGGTGGCCAAATTAATGTAGTCATAGGATTTATTCCAGACAACAGGAATTTCCTCAAATCAGAATAAAATTTTGAAATCAGATGAAGGTCAAATAATAAAAGAAAGGACAGAATGAGGCGGCTTTAGGATTCTCTGCCACAGTGAAGATTCGGGCCTCCTATGGTTTTCACTTCTGCTAAAAATGCAGCCCAATTACCTGAGTGATAATTGACAATTGGTTTTAACCATAAGTTTTGCAAGAGTCATTAAGAATGGCCATAGACATGGGATATTAACAATACCAATTTTGGGTCTATGCACACAACAAAAGCTAACGGGTTATTTACAACATATCACCTATATCCATGTAACTAGGTACGAGAATATTTAGAAGTGAAAAAGACACATCATGCTTTGGCTTTATTCTCTCAAGAAAATGAATCTTTATTCTGTTTCCATTATATGAGGAATTTTACTTCAAATTGGAGAGTACAAATGGAAAAAAGAACACTTTTGGGATTCCCTAAACAATAAAAATGCATGAGTTTAGGTAACCCTGCATCAATTTATTATGTACATTCCAATGAATGTTCTACTCCTGAATTATTTTCCCTTGCAAAAATGTATTATATATGTAAACTTTTATATTTATATAATACATAATTATATGTGTATATACATTTATATACATATGTATATGTATATATGTGTATACATTTTTTTATTTTTGCTCCTGAAATAGCAACTGTGTCAACAGGGAAATACTGATGAAGGTAAGATTTCTCTAAACAATATTTACCTGCTCATATAAAATTTTTGATGTATAAAGCATATACTAATAAACACAACTGTAATAGATTTCATATGACATTCTGAGTTATATGGATGTTAGGCAAGAGTTCTAAATCAAATTAGGATTCAGATATTCTTTAAAAACAATAAGGAGTTAAGTAATCTAACTTACCTTCTCTCATAAGCACACATTCATCATGCCAATGTTTTCATAAAAGTGCCAGATTAAAGTTACTGAGAAATTCTAATCTTACCGAGAGGAACTGGAGGACTAGTCTTACCTGTCTTTGCTTTCTTCATGCTTTATCAATATATTTCACAAACACATGTGTATGCTTCTCAGGAATATACAAGGTTATAGAGCTGTCTCATAGATATATTTAAGATATAAGATAATATATCATATTATAATATAATATAAGATAAGATAAGATAATCAACAGTATTCTAAGAATTTAAAACACCAGATTTTTTAACAGCCAGGGGATGTAGAGGATGACCCTGAAATTGACCACAACACATTTAAGAAGCACAAAAAGAGAAATATGCTAGACTTACCATATTTTCATGATAAAGGGAAGAATCACTTCATAATAGTTAAGAATGTAATCATAAGAATCACAATAATATGACCTATATACCCTTGAACTAGACAAGAAGGTTTTCTGTAGAAAAAATTAAGCATAAGCAGCTTGCCATATTTGTTAATTTAACTAATAGTAAGAATAATGAAACAGAATTGCTAAATACTAATTGTCTGTTTGTCCATGTAACTCAGCCAGATCAACAGAAGGCTATTGGGTACTTTCTACCCTACCTTTGCATTTTTTTTCTTTCAGGTTGGAAATTTATAACTTTGCTAAATAGATGTCTGAATATTAACAGGTATTTCTTTCTTAAGTCTTGTTTCAATTATTCATTGGCACATGTTTAATTCATATTAATTACATGCTTGGCATTGTGCTAATCCATGGGTATAAACTGTGAATAAGGGATCCACACATCCCCTCTTCAAGGAAGTTACAGTCTAGTTGACACAGTTAACAAATTATACTTCTAGTTAAATACAGATGCTTGTTTACACATATCATCTCATCTTTGTTCCTGGGCCTGCCAAAGTGATGGAAAATTAGTATAAACCAAGGACAAAAAACAAGAGAACAGAAGACAGCAGACATGTTACTTCCATTTATTAAAAGGCAAAACTCATACAGAGAAGTAGTAATAGTCTTTGACTTAAAAGAGCAGAAAAGATAACATTCTAAATGCTAAAGGGGAAAAGAGACAGCCAAACAAACCCTCCTTCTCCTCTGAAGTGGTCAGTTTCCAGACTCATGGATATTGTCCCAGTTGAGTGCAGAATTGAGAAGCAAGGTTGAAAACAGAAGACTTGAACGATTAGATGTTGAATTGTAGTAAGTTAATCTTTCTCTAATCTGCACACATAATTCTGGCAGCAAAGCATAATTCCCTTCATATAACCTCACCATTCAACTAACATATCCAGAAGGTAGACTGGGGGATATCTCAGAACCTAAACTACACTTGACAGGGGGTTCACACCAAATTTGGATGCCGCAATGAAAAAGCTGATTCAAAAATCTGTGATCCCACAGAAAAGCTCCACCATTGCAAAGACCCATCTCATCCAAAAAAATTTTCTAGTCAGGAAAAGGAAAATTCAAAAATAAACAAAATGACAGAAAAAAAAAAAACCCGAATAAAGGAAGCCATAACACAAGAATTAGCAAAATTCATATGTAGATAGATCCTCAATATTCTCAGGAAGAGATGAAAATACAGTCAAAAAATTAAAATAAGTCTTTATTTATAGGTTTTATGGTTTGGATATGAAGTGATCCCCCAGAGCGCCTGTGTTAATGCAGGAGTATTCAGAGGTAAGATGAAAGGACTGTGAGAGCTGTAACCTAATCACACTATCCTAGTTTGAATGGACTGAATGGGTGTTAACTGTAGGCGGTGGGGCATAGCTGGAGGAGGTGGGTCACTGGGGATGTGCCCTGGAAGTGTACATCATCCCTGAAGTTCACGCCCCTTTCTTCTCTCTTCTTCTGTCTGCTTCCTGGCTGGCAGGAGAGGAGCAGCTTCCCTCCACTGAGCACTTCCCCAGGGATATGCTGCCTCACCTTGGGCCCAGAGCAACAGAGTAAATCATCTATGGACTGAGAACTCTGAAACCATGAGCCCCAAATAAATGTTTCTTCCTTCAAATTGTTCTTGTCAGGTATTTGGTCACAGCAACAAAATGTAGCTTAATAAGAAACATGCAAAGAAGAAGGAATTGTAAATATATAATTTACAATTAGAATTTAAAGATAAAAATGTCTAAATTTTTTTAAAAAGTTCACTGGTAAGTTTAAACTATAAAGTGAAAGGAATATTCCAGAAATAATGTAAATTAAGAAAGAAAAGTTAAATCAGTCCAGAAGGTCTAACATCTAAACTACAGGAGTTCTAGAAAGAGCAAATAAACAAAGGAGAATGAGGCAATTACAAAATAAATAAATAACAGAAGAAAATTTCTGGAAGTCAAGAAATTTATCTCTAGAATAAAAGGATTTATTATAAAGTCACTACAATTAATGATTAAAGATTGTTAGCGTGTTCAATATTTTAAAATTTCAAAACCTCAGGTTTAAAGAAAAGTTTCTAGAATGTTCCATAAGAAAAAAAAATTGAACTTTAAAACAAATAAAAATTCTGAGAGAAAATGACTTTGAACTCACATGTTCAATATTATTTAGCTACTTTCACAACAATGAGCTATTATAAACTATACCCTATTCCAATGGCTTATAAAACCAAGCATAAGTTTTTTTACCCCTGACTCTATAGATTACCTGTGGTTAAACTCCTATAAACTAGGCTCCTTTGGATTTGTCTCATGTCTCTTATTTTTGAGATGAGAATGCTAACCAAGGCATGCTTTCCTTGAACTGAAGGGGGAACATAACGCAAGTTTACTTTACAAACAAGTTTAAATGCTTTGCTTGACTCACATCTATTAAAACACCATTACTTAAAGCAAGGCACAGAAACATCCCTACAATGGATAGGCAGGGAAATAATCTCAGTCTCTATAATCAAAGGGACTACAGAGTAACACAACAGAAAAGCATGAAGAACTCTAGGCAATAGTGCAATACCTATCACTACTTGAAAATAAAGCTCTCAAAAATCTACCTCCGCTATGCCCTAGAACAGTGGCTTTCCAAGTGCATCTCCTAAGTCAGCAGCGTCATAAGAGAATTGTTTAAAAATTCTCCCCCCATCAGACATACTGAATCAAAAATCATAAGTATTGTATAAAGAAAGATGTTCCAGTGATTGTAATGCACCGTGAGTATGAGGAATGCCTTGCTGCTTCAGCAAAGCTAAAGAGGAAGAGACAAGATCTGGAAAGGAGGGAATACAACATTTGAAATAGGGGAGGGAAAAGCACAAGTCACATCTTTCTATTGAGCTTAAACTTCGATGACAGATGGGAGAACATGGGCAAAAGTATTTAAAGGAGGAGGAATGGGATTCTGCTAGATTGACAGGTGGATCCACTTGGAGGAAAACACCCATATGTATGTAAAAAAAAATGTAAATTAAGCAATTATTACCTCAGAGAGCATGATGGAGGATAGCAACGGGAAAAGAAGTTATGGTACACTACATCTTTGGAAGTGAAATACATTTCCAGTTATCGTATTGAAAATATCTTACATTATTATACTAATAAATTTAAAATTCTCTACATTGAAAGGATAAAAGAAGGGAATGTGAATATGGGTTTTCAATTACCATTAATAGGAAATTAACAGGTAGCAAAATAAGTAAATAAAGTAACAAATTGCCCTCCTATTTAAAAACTATGTAATTTTTTAAAAGATGTGCTAGGAAAATATGCAAAAATAGTTGGAAAATGATATAATTTGGGGAAACACTTGGGGGACAGACAGACAAATGTTGGTAACCGAACTTTCTGACAAAGCGTTATGCATTATTTTAAGTTTAAAAACAAGTATATGCACAACTTTAACAAAATCAAAATTTATTTTATAAATAACTAAAGAATTACACTGCACTATGTGCAAAGAAGCAGAGTTCAACATACCATGAAAACAAAGAAAATTTCGAACAAGTGGAGCCCCATAACCTGTTAGCTAGACTCCCTTCTCTTATAATCTATACTGAATCCATCAAAACTTCCCACCTATTTTGAATTTCAAAATGTATCCAGAATCTGACCATTTTTTTTTATTTCACTGCAACTTCTCATAAAATTTTATGTGTATTTATTTTCTTCAGTGTCATTGGAACCAACTTTAACTATCTCACCCTGCACTGAGGTTCTCTATTCTCTGTGCATATTCTTTCCTCTCTTATTATCTTTCTCCTCATGCGCCTATGAAAATAGGGGGAAAGGCTTGAGCACATGTGGCTTTACACCCGCCCTTTAGGTTCACTCTGGGGCTGTCCTGTTCACCATTCTCCAAGGTCCTCCTAATCCTGCTCTTCCTAGGCATCAGGGGCTGCTTTCAAGAGTCAGATCTATGATCTTTCATTCCTGTCACTGCTCTTCAAACTCAAAAATATGGATCAACCATCTTGCTTGTACCTGGATGGGTGACTGTTTGGGTTAAAAGTCTTGTCTTTCTTAGCTGGGTTATTCAAAAATACACACTCAGTGAGTGTGGGGAAGAGAGTCCATTTAAACACAGGGCAAGCTGATTTAGCAATGTGTATAACAGCATCCGCCCCTCTGTTCTACAAGTGTGTGATTATCACCTTTAAACTCTAAAGGTACTAATTGTTATGTTTGGTAATTAAAATATGTGTTGATATTCTAAATAAAATAGAGGCAGCAGAAGTAACAAAAACAAGGTTCAAAGATACCATAAAGATATAATCTTCTGTTTATTTCATATGATAAATTTCTTCTATTTAATAACTATATGGTTAAATATGATTTCAATTATAAATTTTATGCTTTGCCAAAGAATGCAATAAAAATATTTAAATAAGAAAAGTTATCTTGTAAATAAATAATGTAATCTAAATAATCATAAATCCTTCTAAAACATAATGCTAGAAAACGTAGTGCAGGCTATTTACTCCTTCCCAGAACTTTAAAATTACTTAAGACAATAACGACAATTTATTAAACTTCAACAACATGTCAGACTCTTCTGTTATTTCATGAAATTCTCACATCCCAGTAAAAGATATGTGTTATCTTGATTTGATGGAAAAGCTATGTCCAAAGGGAATAAATGATCTGTTTGAAGTCCTAAGGTAACTAACCGTAAATCCTAGGCACTAAAACATTCAGGAAAGAATATGAAAATTTGTGAAGGCACTGAATCCAATATCAGTACTGATATTTGAGAAAAGTTGGTAGGAGAAAATGTCCAGAAAAGAAAATCAAACTCCAAGGAAATATTTGCCTTCAATTATCTGTTTATTTGAACAACCCTTGCTGATTTTTCCTAAATAAATAATTTTTGAGAAAAATAGGAGAGGAAAAAGAATATTTTTGCATATCAAAAATTTCCAGATAATGTAGAAAAAATAGAATTTTTAAATCACCACTTGGCAATCTCTAGTGTATCAATTTTTTTGTTTGTTTGTTTTTTGTTTTTTTGGTACTGGGGATTGAACCCAGAGGGACTAAATCACTGAGCCACATATCCAGCCCTTTTATAAATATTCTATTTAGAGACAGAGTCTCACTGAGTTACATAGGGCCTCACTAAATTACTGAGGCTGGCTTTGAACTTGAGATCCTCTTGCTTTAACCTTCTAAGCTGCTGGGATTACAGGCATGCATCACCATGACTGGCTAGTGCATTAATTTTTCAGTAAAAGGTCAGCAAGGGTTCCAAGATCATTTTATGCAATAGTATGGTGATGGAAGACTCAAACAATATAACATATATCATATATATATATATATATATATATATATATATATTATACAGAGAGAGAGAGAGGTGTGGGGGGGACTTATTAAGTTGTCACATTTAGCCTCCAATTTGTGATCCTAAGACCTCAGCCTCCCTAGTCCCTGGGATTACAGTCATGTGCCACTGTGCCTACCTAGATATTTACATCTCATAAAGTGAGACAAATGAAGAGAATTGACAATCATTACCCTAACCAAATCACCTAAATTATCCTCTCTAATAAGAGACAGCATAACATTATAACATTACTAATAGCTGACAGAGAACAATCAGAACTATATGGTGTGGTTCATGTAGTATTCTTATAGAGAAAAAATTTAATTAGAAAACAATAGACAAAAACATAATGTGAACATTCTGCAAGTCAAGTAATACAGACTCCTCAAAAAGTCAAGACCACAAAAAAACAAATAGAGGCAGGAGTAACCCCTGAATTAAAAGGGACTCAAGAGAACACAATCTGAAACCTGACTAGACCCCGAATTTGTTTCAGGGTAGTTACAAACGAGTGCAGGCTGAAGAATTAAGGAGGGAAGTTCCTTGATGTCTGAAGCTTACTTACAAATAATTCAAAATTCACAAAGACAGAGAAATAGAGAAATCAAAAGTGGTGAACTATTAACAATTGATGATTCTTGGTGCTAGATATTCAACTTTGGGATAAACTATTTTTTAAAATTTTCTTAAGGTTTGAAAATGTATATAATGAAAAAGTTGAGGAAATTATTGGAAATTAGAAACATATGTATGATTAATCAATACCAGTTTATTGATAACCTATTATTAAATCACCATTATAAAGACAATTTTTTTTCTAAAAACATGTTATTATTTTTCATTTTTACTGACTGCATTTTGATTCATTGTACACAAATGGGGTACAACTTTTTGTTTCTATGGTTGTGCACAATGTAGATTCATATCATTCAGGTAATCATACATGTACATAGGGTAATGATGTCTGTCTCATTCCACGACCTTTCATGCCCCCCTTATTTCCCTCCATGTAATCTAAAGTTCCTCCATTTCCCTCTCACTCCCTACCCCTTCATCCAATTATCAGGGAAAACATTTGGTCTTTGGTATTTGGGGCTTGGCTTATTTCACTTAGAGAAATGCAAATTAAAACAACTCTAAGATTTAATCTTACTCCATTTAGAATGGCTTTTATCAAGAACACAAACAATAATAGAAGTTGGTGTGGATGTGGGGAAAAAGGCACACTTTTACATTTTGGTGGAGGTGCAAATTAGTGCAGCCACTCTGGAAAGCAGTGTGGAGAATCCTCAGAAAACTTGGAATGGGCCCACCTTTTGACCCAGTTATCCCACTCCTTGGTTTATACGCAAAGGACTTAAAATTAGCATACTACAGTAACACAGCCACATCAATGTTTATAGAAGCTCAATTCACAGTAGCTAGATTGTAGAATCAACCTAGATGCCCTTCAACAGATGAATGAATAAAGACATTGTGGTATACATACACAATGGAATATTACTCAGCCATAAAGAAGAATATTATGGCATTTGCAAATAAATGGATGGACTTGGAGAATTGGACAGATTTTATGAGAATCCATGCAATTCTACACTGAACATTTTAGTTTCCAGAGTCAACTGCAAATGTCCACAATAAGTAGGAAAAAAAGGAAATATTTAAAATGTCATAAAAGCACATGTTTATTTTATTGACTTTGAAATTCACATTACAAAGAAATGCATTCACTACATTGTGCAGATCAAACTAAGGCTCTCAGGGACACTGCTTACCCCCATGTTCTCAGTCTATGTAAAAACTGCCTGCTGTATTTCCAGACTTTTTCTCCAACTCCTGCATTCCCTAACAGTGATGAGGGAATTGGGTTTTAGTTTAAAAGTCAGTTTTGCTGAGTTCTATTTTGAATTATGATACTCTTTAGAGACTTTACTAGAGTTTTAACTCTATATATTAATATCAATTATTTTAATTTTTAAGATACAAGATTATAAAATTAGTACAAAAAATTTTAGAAGCATAAAGATAAGGTGCATCTTTATTTTAGGACTGTACCAATCCCCTAATCTCAATAACCTTGTTCTTTCAACACTGTCTACCACCAAATCTCACTTGGAATCAGTTTGATGAGCCAAGGCCATCACATGGGTTTTTCCTTTAACATGATATTTCTCATGACATTTCTAGCCACGTAGGTCAGAAGTCCAACACAGGCCCAACTGACTCCCTCCTGTTGATATCGTGTCTTCATTTCCTTATGGTGCACTTGACCCCCTTACTGTTGCCTGCATTTGTAAAATTGCTTTCCATAAATTCAAAAACTATTATTTAAATTTCCCAAATCTAATGGACATTTTTTCTTCTTCCTCACTGTACATCTCAAATTACCTAGTTCACTTTGATCACATCCTTTTCATTGAGACCTATTTATTTCTTTAACTCCCATGGTGACACACTCTTCTGACTTCGATGAAAATAGGTCAAAGCTCTGCCCAAAGTTGACTGGCAAAGAAGTAATTGTCAAGGGGCCAATCAAAATCTAGAAATAACTTTGCTGAACATGGTACACGAAGTAAAACTGTATTAATTTTTATCTCTTACCCTTGCATTTTATAATTCTATATCATAGTTATATTTACAAATAATAACACCATTACATTAGACACAGTGGGGACTTGTAACTAATATGGATTGTGAAAGAACTGGATGTGTTAGGTATGCAAAATAATTTTTTGTAACCATAATATAGGAAAACACAAATAAATGAAAAATTGAGATAAACAGAATTTGTCCTTAAAAAACTTGAATTTGATTATTAAAAAGATTAGGTTTATTTAATTCAACTAATATAAGTCTGACAACACAGATTTACATGCATTATTTATATACATTTATGGTCTTATAAAGAAGAAAATTGTCCCTTAGTTAGGACCAACATGCTTCTAACAACATGAAACTTTCAAACTGATTATTTCTTGGACTATGTGTAGGAAAACTTACAAAAATATGAATTGTTGGGTATCTGAATTATTATCTTCCTTGGCACAGTATGCCTCTCAATGAATGTGTTCTCCATCACAAGATTTGGTCAAAACTTCATGGTATTAGAAACACAAGGCACAGAAGTATTTTATTCTGAGCCACTAAATATAATGATTGGGCAATTAACCAACAGGCATTTATGGATGGTAATTACCTCTCTTTAAATAAACAAAGCATGTAGGTAACTATATAGAGTCATACACATAGTTTTATGCATAGAAATGCTTTTATATAATGGTTGTGTATAGAGAGGGAGGATGTGTGTTTATATATGTATGTATGCATGCTTTAATTTAAACTGGATGTTCAGTGCATTGCACAATATATTAAAAAACACTGCATCAAACTGCATGAGAGAGATGGTTAAGAAGTTTGTTTGATTAAAGTCAATGTCCCTAAATAGAAGCAACTCAATAAAAATCAACTTTTTTCTTATAAAGTTAGGTAGAAAACCTCCACCAAAATGATGAATATTTTCTTGACTAGAATTATTATTCTTGGTAATGAGCAGTGTTCTATGAAAATGAGGATTTAATATGTAACCAATTAGTAAAAAAATTAAGTCAATTACCAAACACAATTTTCCATGTTAAACATTAATTAAATTCTGAAGTATTTTTAAAATAAATTTAATACAGAAAAGTGAATTAAAGTAAAAGGGCAATTTAACCTATTAATCAAAATAGTGTTTATCATTACATATGGATATATTTTTATCCAAAAATTGTTATACATGGTAAATTACTTCTGCATTGTTTAAAGGGCTAATTTGCTCTTAGGAGTTCTAATAATATTTCATACAGCAGAAAAATAGACATTTTAAATTAATGTTTAGGTGGAACATGACTAAGTATTGTATGAAGAAGTATGATAGAAAGATTATTGAAGACTGGAGAAACAACATTAAATCAAAATTGTTCATTCAGCTTAATGAAAACTATGATAGCATGGTTGAAATTGGGGTAAGCAGCAAATGTTATGCTTTTAGAATAATTTAGATGAAGGTAGCCACAAATACATATAAATATAAGTATATATATATAATATGGCTATACATTAAAATTCCTATATTCACTCAGAAGTTAGCTTATGAAAAATATAACTATGATCTGAATCAATGACTCTCCATCATGCCTATTAGAAACAACTGGGTAATTGATATAGGATGTCCTGGTGAATTGACAATTCTTATATGTTCCATCTCACATGTTCTAGGACAGAGATAAGGACTGGTTCATTGTGAATCTGCTACTCTGGCCTGTGACGGTGAAAGAATAGGGATGGAAAGGACATATGGATGTGACAGACACAGGTATGTGTCCTACCTCACCTACAGAGCGGTTATACCCACATGTGGGAAAAGTGAGCAAAAAGAAAACAGAAAAGAGCAGATTGGAAAGTGCATAAACCAATCAGAAGAATGAACTTTATGCCATTTCTGTTTCTAAAGTAACTAGACAGGACACCTCAAAACAACCCCTACTTGAAACTTAGTCTTTTCATGTGGAAAGCAGGACTCAGGTAACTGCCAAGGTGATTTCACTGATACTATGATTCTAAGGCAGAGAAAGATGAAAATGTTATCCTGCAGATAACTTGGTAACAAGGAAACTGAAACTCTATAAGATGAGAATAAAAGTACAAGAGAAAGTGATTCAAAACAATTCCACTATTAACTATTATATATAATTATGATGCACTAAAATAAATAAGTAAACAAAAGTGGCTCTTATAAGTTGTTTTTCAACAATTTGAGAGCTTTCGTACAATGGTAAAGAAAAACACCAGATTTTGAAGGAGAGGCTTTGGTTTGGGGAATATACACATTTCATTTTATAGCCTAGTGATTTAAATCTTCCCAGCAACCTTTATGTGGAATGTCAGTGTCAATTGTAACTTAATTTCTAGTAGTGAGTTGGCTATCAGCAAATTTGTAGCATTTTGGACATTAATAGTTTCTACTGGGAGATATATGACAACTATGTTTTCTGAGCTCAAATTACTATGGAAAAATGGTTAGATTCAGGAAAATAGGAAAAACAATCTATCACAAATTGAATTGATTTAATACACAATGGGAATGAGACTGGAGATATTCTCTTAGATGCTAATGAGGAACATTCAAATACCATGCACTACTTTACTAATTAGAAACTTAAGGGACAGAAATTAAATGTAAAACCTACCCAAAGTAGGCAAAAGTAGAGGTCTTAGAATCTGGGTGGGGGGTGGTAAGAAGAGCTTTTAAAACATTTAAGACTGAAGAGTTAATTCTTATTGCTGAAGTACTAATGGATAAAGATAAAGAT
The DNA here is from genome assembly GCA_020662805.1 of Glaucomys volans. Taxonomy (NCBI): domain Eukaryota; kingdom Metazoa; phylum Chordata; class Mammalia; order Rodentia; family Sciuridae; genus Glaucomys; species Glaucomys volans. Next base: position 445,376 of record JAJEJO010005165.1, on the reverse strand, counting down.
TTGATATGGAATAAGAGATAATAAATTTAAAAAAGAAAAAGTTGGAGGCTTAACTTTTGGAATTTAAGAACTGAATGAAAGGGAAAGAGAGCAATTGATAGATAGCAAAGACTTGGTAATTTCATGCAGGAGATTAGAACTACTTAACTTTACAGAAGACTTCAATATGAAGACAAATGGGAAAATTAACCAGTTCTGAGGGACAAATGGTTTTATTTTTAATGATTTTATATTTTGAAACTTTGGACTATGTTTTTCAATTATATTCTTTATTTTTTATTTCTTTGTATTGCACTTTGTATAGCTATTTTGGGATGTCTAGATTTGCAGTCATATTTTAAAGAAACAAGAAAGCAAAAGCAAAATTAAAATTTCTTTCTGAATTTCAAATTTATTTTTAAGAATCAGATACATTTTAAGTTAGGTAAACCTTTCTGCTACAATTAGAGTCAAAATATAGATTTTGGTATTCAAATGTAATTATGATTGAATCTAAAGATTGTTGATATAAATTTTACCAAAAAAATTACAACATTATGCCAATTTACACAGTAGGAATTCTGAGGCACCTACGTTTGGAGCATGAATAGGAAAACAACTTTTAAATTGAACCTGATTTAATTTTCCTCCTGGAAGTTAATCAATGGGATATAACTAGAAGCAAATCACTTGTCTTATTTCAAAATGCAATCAACCATTCTCACCTATTTATGAGCAGACCCTAGAAGCCTATGGTTGGCCTATGGCTTACAGTAGTACTGCTTATGAAAAAAAGTTTGCATCTACAACAAGCTATGGTCAAGACGGGCTTAAGCAGGTCATTCCAGTGCAGAAGAATATTGGGGAAATGAATAATTGTGCTGAACACTTTCTTTTGCACAAGGTCATGAGTACATTGCACATATTGTAAGTTCTCAAATCTAGGTCTAAAATGTACCTGAATTTTTGTGCTTGGGATCAGATTGTATTGTTTTTATATGAAAATGCTACTGTCTTAACAATTTATCAACAAGATCAATTTTCTCCACCATTTTTCAGTGCCAGCTTTATTAATCATATCCACAAAATCATTCCAGAATTTTGATTTTTTTTCTTTTGACCTACCTTCCAAATTTGTGACAGTATCATTGTCTTATTTATAGTAATATTTTACTAAGTCATAGTAGCAGATTGAGCAAGTCTTTCCCATTTTTCTAGTTATTTTCTTTGCAAGTTTTGGAAATTTCACTCCTATGTAAATTTTATTATCATTTTCTACTAAAATATAACTGTTGGTATTTGGATTTGGATTTAGACCTTTTCAATATCTAATCTTCCAATTCATGAATATGAATTTTATTCCATTTATTTAGGTATTCTTTACTTTCAATGTTTTCAGAGCTTTCTGTGTAAAGATTTTAAATTTTTATTTGTTCTAATTAGTTATCCATGACAGTAGAATGCACTTATGTATTTTGATAAATCATACATAAATGGAATATAATTTATGATTGTACATATTGTAGGATCACAACAGTCATGTGGTCATGTATGTACATGAGGTAATAATGTCTGTTTAACTCTATTATCCTTCCTATCCATACCTCTTCCCTTCCCTTACTCCCCTCTACCTAAAGTAACTCTATTCTTCCCTAGCACTCCATCCCCCTTATTGTGAATTAGCATTTGCATATCAGAGAAAACATTTGGCCTTTGGTTTTTGAGGTTTGGCTTATTTTTCTCAGTATGATATTCTCCAGGTCCATCCATTTACCTACAAGTGCCATAATTTCATTCTTCTTTAATGCTTAGTAATATTCCATCATATATATATATACATATATATGCCACATTTTCTTTATCCATTCATCTGTTAAAGGACACCTAGGTTGGTTCCATATTTTAGTTATTGTGAGTTGAGCTACTCTAAACATTGATGTGGCTGTGTCACTGTAATATGCTGATTTTAAGTCTTTTGGATATAAAGCGAGGAGTGGAATCACTGAGTCAAATGGTGGTTCCATTCCAAGTTTTCTGAGGAATCTATATACTGCTTTCCATAATGGTTGCACCAATTTGCAGAACCATCAGCAATGTATGAGTGTACCTTTTTCACCATATCCTCACCAACATTTATTGTTGCTTGTATTTTTGATAATTGCCATTCTGATTGGAATGAGATGAAATCTGAGTAGTTTTGATTTGCATTTCTCTTATTGCTAGAGATGTTGAATATTTTTCATATATTTGTTGATTGATCTATGTAAAGGTCTTATTATATGGGCTTTATTGAGTTAATCCCAATACATTTCACATTATTTCTACTATTAAAATAAATCATAGTAATTTCATTTCTAAATTCTTGCTTTAGCTATGTAGAAATACAATTACTAGATTCACTTGTTAAGTATTTTATACTTAGGTTCTTTGGGCTTTTCCATGCATACAATCTTTATAAACAAACTATTGCAATTTCATAGTCTTCTTTCCAGCTTTTTATTTTCTATTTTCTATCTTAATATACTGTAGAGACTTCCAAAATAATTTTGATTAGAAAGGGAGATAATGCATGCTCTATCAAATCTTAAAGAAAAAACATATTTTCTCATCATGTAATTTCCAGAAGATCTTCTATCAGATTAAGAAAAACTCCTTTTTTCCTAGTTTCCTAACAGTTTTACCTTTAATGAATGGTGTAAAATTTTTTCAAAAGTATTTTTCTGTTCCTATTTAGCAGGATCATGGGATTCTTTCTACTTTGTTCCATTAATATGGTAAATTTTAATTTCATTTAGAATTGTTGAATCAGAATTTATGATTAAGACTGGTCTGTACTTAATGACTTCATCAGCTTCTAGTGCCAAGTTATGGTGATTTTATTAAAAAGTTCAAAGATGTACTATATTTTGTTAAATTGGACAATTGAGATTGAAAGGTTTTGAGCATTTTATGTCAGTTTCAGCTTTCATTTACTAAGAATTTGTTCATTTCTTAAACAGTTTCCAATAAACAGTCTTAAAGTTATTTGTAGTATCATTTTTAATCTCTTTAAAGTTTTTAGTTGTGTGAATATTCCTCTTGTATATTTAGGTTATTTGCATTTTCTCACCTTTTTAAAAAATTTATCTTTGAAGAAATTTACCAACTTTTTTTTTTAATTTACTTATTGATTCATTGAACACAAATGGAGTACAGCTATTGTTTCACTGGTTGTACACAAAGTAGAGTCACACCATCTGTGCGTTCATGCATGTACACAGGGCAATGGTATCTGTCACACATTTTGTTATTATTTTTACCCCCCACCCCGCCCCCACCACCACCCCTCCCTTCCCTCTATGCTATCTATCCTTCCTCCATTCTTGCCACCCTTCCCCCCCACATTATGCCTCATCATTCATTTATCAGAGAGACCATTCGGCCTTTGGATTTTGGGGATTGACTGATCTCACTTAGCATAACAGTTTCCAACATCATCCATTTACCTACAAATGCCATAATTTTATTCTTCTTTATGGCTCAGTAATATTCCATTGTGTATATATACCACAGTTTCTTTATCCATTCATCTACTGAAGGGCATCTAGGTTGATTCCATAATCTAGCTATTGTGAATTGAGCAGCTATGAATCTCTACACTGAGAACTACAGAACACTAAAGAAAGAAGTTAAAGAGAATCTGAGAAGATGGAAAGATCTCCCATGTTCTTGGATAGGCAGAATTTATATTGTCAAAATGGCCATACTTCCAAAAATGCTATACAAATTCAATGCAATTCCAATTAAAATCCCAATGACGGACCTCATAGAAATAGAGCAAGCAATCATGAAATTCATTTGGAGGAATAAGAGACCCAGAATTGCTAAAGCAATCCTTAGCAAGAAGAGCGAAGCAGGGGGTTTCACAATACCAGACCTTCAACTATACTACAGAGCAATAGTAACAAAAACAGCATGGTATTGGTACCAAAATAGACAGGTAGATCAATGGTACAGAATAGAGGACACAGAGACAAACCCACATAAATACAGGTATCTCATACTTGACAAAGGAGACAAAAACATGCAATGGAGAAAAGACAGCCTCTTCAACAAATGGTGCTGGGAAAACTGGAAATCCATATGCAACAAAATGAAACTAAACCCATATCTCGCACCCTGTACAAAACTCAAATCAAAGTGGATCAAGGACCTAGAAATCAGACCAGAGACTCTGCACCTAATAGAAGAGAAAAGAGGTCCAAATCTTCATCATGTTGGACTAGGACCAGATTTCCTTAACATGACTCCCAAAGCGCAAGAAATAAAAGCAGGAATCAATGATTGGGATAGAGTCAAACTAAAAAGCTTTTTCTCAGCAAAGGAAACAATCAGCAATGTGAAGAGAGAGACTTCAGAGTGGGAGAAAATCTTTGCCACACACACTTCAGATAGAGCACTAATCTCCAGAATCTACCAAGTACTCAAAAATCTTTACACCAAGAACACTAATAACCCAATCAATAAATGGGCCAAGGAAATGAACAGACACTTTACAGAGGAAGATCTACAAGCAATCAACAGATTTATGAAAAAATGTTCAACATTCCTCGTTATAAGAGAAATGCAAATCAAAACCACCTTAAGATTTCATCTTACCCCAATTAGAATGTCTTTTATTAAGAACACAGCCAACTTTAATTTTTTAAGATATGTATTTATTTACAGATTCTCTTCTTTATGATTGTTACCTTCTACTGTTTTCTTTCTTATAACCTCAATTCAACTTTCTTTGACATAGTTTACTATTCATTGTCTAAATTTTTGAAGATATTTAGCTAATAAATGTATCAACATCTTTCTTTCTTTATTCTACACATTTAAGTCAATACATTCTAAGCATTTCCAGCACTATACACATTTTTATCTGTGGAATTTTTATCTTCCTTAGTACAAAATATCTTCTAATATCCACTAAGATTTATCATTTGACTCTAGAGGTCTAAAACTTCAGTTTTATAACTTTTTGAATGGATGGCTTAACAATTTTAAAAGAGAAAAATCTCTGAATATTATTTCCATAAGTAAGAGTCTTGCCTGTTTTTCTTTTCTCAAGAATCCAATTACATATATATATACTACTTTTATATTTTCATCTTTTTCGACTTTTGGTTTCATTTTTGATAAAATTCATTTTTTACACAAACTATCTAGGGGTTGTTAAGCTCAACTATTCCTAAATATTTTTATATTTTTCAATGTTTTACATTTCTAAGTTCTTTTCATAGATTATAGGTCTATCAAAAAAATTTGGCCCAGTTCTTTTCAATGTCCTTAAATATTATTACTTTTTTATTTTGTTTTGTAATTGTTTTTGAATTGGGGATTAAACCTAGAAGAATTTCACCACAGAGCCAAATCCCCAGCCCTTTTTAGTTAGGGACAGGGTCTCTCTAAGTTGCTCAAGGCCTTGCTAAGTTGATGAGGTTGGCTTTGAACTTGTGATCTTCCTGCCTCAGCCTCCTAAATTACTGGGATTGAATGCATGCACCACCACAACTGCCTTGAATATTGTATTTTAGAGTTTGCGTCCAATATATCTAATCAGAAGGTATATTTTATCTGTTGCTTTTGGTGGTTACTATCCAAGCTGTTCTAACTGCGTTGTAATTTTTATTACATTTATTTATTTTATTACATTTATTTTATTTCATTCTAGAAATCATATTTGAAAAATTATTTTTTGAAATAGTTTGAGCACTAGGAGGATATCTTTCTCTAGCGAGGACTTACATTTGCAATTGCTAGGCTCCTGGGGACAATGATAATCTGAGATCACTTTAGCTGAATTTCCATCATGGAATCATTTGGCTCTGTGAGGGCTTACCGACTTGTTGCTTAATCTTTTGTGGTGTGGTTCACTGAAATTCAACCTCAAAGAACGGGGATGTTGATAGGAATACATTAGGCCCTGAATTTCAACTTTGTATCTACATACCAGTGAATCTGTCAAAACTGTGATTCAGAAGCAAGAATTACTTAACTATTTTGGAAGGATCTTTTTACCAAACTGAAGAAATAAAGTTAGACCTTTAGGGAATTAGGAGGAATCACTGTAATTATAATAATGTTTGTAATTTGGGGGAGAATTTATATGGAGAAGGCATGTAAAAAAAATGGTTTCAGTCAAGGACCAGTGGTAGCAACTGTATGTTGTAATCAATAATCATGTAGGTAGTGGGTATAACAGAAAGACTTAGAATCAGTACTTCAGAAGACATTGAAATGATACAAATTTTGAGTTTTGTGGAATCAGGAGAATGCAAAATCAAGGAACAGAACTAATAAAAGGGTGGAGCATTGACAAAATGTGTAATATATTGTCTATATAATATTGGCATAAAAATCTCTAATGATGTTGACAGCAACTAGAAAAGATAAAGTTTATAAGAGAATTTAGAACTGGATTCCTAGACCTGGAAATTATTATCATAGAGATAAAAGTTAAATACATGAAAGTGGATAAGGACCTAGTTTTAGCCACAGCTCTGCCACTTCATGATCACAGAACAAGCTGTCCATGGTAATAGGAATCCAGCCTTACTGAATCCATAATAAAAATGGATTTCTAATTCCTATTGACTCACAAACAAGGCAGAATGCAATTTTAATCTGTGAAACATGCTTGTCTTTTCACACTTGAGGAAATCAAACCAGTGTTCCTGTTACACAGATCTAGAGAGCTTCCATTTGGAGACTTATTACTCATTACACACCATGATGTGCAATTGGGCAGATGTGGCCTCACGGATCCTAGCATGGCTTATGTTGTCTTTTTTATCTATATCTGGCATTATAGCAACAGCACCCATCAAGCAAGAAATTTCCCACCTCCAATGAGCTCCTGCTTCTCATAGAATGGCAGCTAGTCTTAAAAAAAAAAAAAAAATCACTCATGTTTAAATGAAGTATCGGAGCTTCACAGCGGTAAGGAGAATTTTTTAAGGCTATTACTTGATGGAAATTTCAATGCTTCGGCCTATAAATTAGTGTGCCTTCATAATAGCAATTACATTATGAGAAGATAGTAAATATTAATAAAAGCAATTAAAAATTGTTGGGAATTTTGTGTGCCTTATCTTTTTCTTACTTTTAAAATAACAAAATGGGTAGGAATTATTATTATGTCTAGGTAAAGAAAATAGAACTCTAAAATGTTCACCAAAAGAGATGAAGCAATGTGCTTAAATTTATATATTAAGAAACATGAAAATCTGCATTCAAACCATGATCTGATCAAAAATACTCAAGCATTTCAAATAATTTGTTATTAAAAAGGTAAACTCATAAAAATGAGAAAAAGTCCATACATTTTAAAAACTGTATAATTATAAACTTTTGAGAATTGAATATGTTTATATGCATAATTATTTTCTGCATATATGCAGAGTATATATCACACGTATTTTATATATAATGACAAATGTATACTCCATAGTAGACATACATATCCTTACATCCGTTAAGTGCTGCAGTAAAAAGAGCAAATGCACAAAATTTCACCATGAAATAGTACCATTTATTGGATGTAAAACAATTTTTATTTAAAAAATTAGTCTAATTTGACTAGAAACTATTGAAAGTTTTTCCTCATGCCTCATGTTCTACTAAGCAATGAAGAAATACAGTTGAATAAGAATGTACACGTAGGTAGCAGGGTATTAGCCTTGTGATCAGTACAAGTTAAAGTGCTCTAGATTCCAGACTCCCTGAGAAGAACAGTAATTAGAGAGGAAGTGAGAGTTGAGTTGCATTTTAAAGCTGACACACGGTTTATAATATGGCATGTATGGAATGGTTATCTCACCAGAAGAGACCACATGAGCAAAGGAGTGAATGCCTACATGTGCACAGCATGTTCTGGGTGGGTGCTCAAGAGTCCAGACCCTTCAAACAGGCAGGAAGGGAACTTAAGGAACTTCTTTCTTATCTGACTCAATCTGTGTGCTGAAATATATAACTGGAAAAAAAAGAAAAAAAGAAAAAAGCTAAGACAATAATTTTAGGACAAAAGGAGGAAAATATAGAATCTTCTTTACCCATATGTCTCATTTGTATCACCCCTGTTAAGCTTAAATTCCAAATTTGCCTCTATACTCAGTAAAAATGCAAGAATGGGGCAAGTCAATTACCCTCTCAAATCATCAGTTTTCATCTCATAGAATTAGCAGGTTTGTATTCACAATTCCTACATTAGCTTCTCTTCTGATATTTGAGAACCACTTACTGCACTTTCTCAGAAGCCAGTGAATGGTTAGGGTGGCCATCTGTTTACCTTAGACCTCCAACTCTCAACTAAGTTCCACAGTGACATCAGATAAAAACATTTCCCTTGGCCTCCATGCTCAGGTTCAGCCCTCCTCCCTTGTTTTAGATGGATCTGAAATGACTTTGAGGCTGGTACCATTCTCTTTTCTTTATCCTCTTTGAGTTTACTTTGGAGGATAAATCACAGTTTCTCATGCCTTATGGCAGTGTGTCATTATAAAATATTTCATACCTGATGACCTTTGAGCATTTCTTATTCAAAGATTCATGAAAGCTTAGCATGAGGTACGTCTAATGATCCCTGTGTAAACACACTGAAAGCTCCCTCCTACAACGGCACAGGCAGGTGGAAGACATATTTTCGACACTCTGTCTTCAATCTAAGCGTCACTGGCAGTGCCTGACAGGTCTCATTTGCTAAATAAAGTACAATGTGTCAATTTGAAATAAATGTAAATTATCACCTTTCTTCCTTGTTAATTAAGGTCTGATTAATGCAATACAAAGCAGTTGTTGAGAGTACAGTGAGAGAATGGCTTTTGTTGCAAAAACAAAACAAAAATCTCAGTTATAAATCATGATCTGCCTCATCCATTGAACTTTGGGTTAGAAAGGTTATTTGCAATGATTTGTTCCACTGGAACATGGACAGATGTTCACATCTCTGCCTCTTAATAAATGAATCCCAAGGAGAGGATAACAAAAGGTAGTGATGCTTTAGAGTTAAGAGCAATGCTATGACCTAGACTCTCAATAAATCACAATGGGCTAAATTCTAGGCTCAGGTTTATAAAGAAATATATGAGAGTCTAACCCCCAAATTATGCATCTTATTTATGGGTAGGATAAATGTAAGAAATATCTTGGTAGGTTATAAGATGAATTTTTACTTGTGCACCTTTTTTTTTTATTCTTCTTTTTATTTATTTATTTATTTATTTATTTATTATTTGCTTATTGATTCATTGAGCACAAATGGAGTACAGCTATTGTTTTTCTGGTTGCACACAAAGTAGAATCACACCATCTGTGCATTCATACATGTACACAGGGCAATGATGTCTGTCACACATTCTGTTATTATTTTTACCCCCCACCCCAATCCCACCCATCCCTTCCCTCTATGCTACCTATCCTTCCTCCATTCTTGCCTCCCTTCCACGCTGCATTATGCATCCTCATTCATTTATCAGAGAGACCATTCGGCCTTTGGATTTTGGGGATTGGCTGATCTCACTTAGCATAACAGTCTCCAACATCATCCATTTACCTACATATGCCATAATTTTTTTCTTCTTTATGGCTGAGTAATATTCCATTGTGTATATATACCAC
>JAJEJO010005165.1:383206-430755 GCA_020662805.1 Glaucomys volans | reverse complement strand
TTCAACTATACTACAGAGCAATAGTAACAAAAACAGCATGGTATTGGCACCAAAATAGACAGGTAGATCAATGGTACAGAATAGAGGACACAGAGACAAACCCACATAAATACAGGTATCTCATACTTGACAAAGGAGACAAAAACATGCAATGGAGAAAAGACAGCCTCTTCAACAAATGGTGCTGGGAAAACTGGAAATCCATATGCAGCAAAATGAAACTAAACCCATATCTCTCACCCTGTACAAAACTCAACTCAAAGTGGATCAAGGACCTAGAAATTAGACTTGTGTACCTTTCCTCTAAAGGTTTACAAAATAAAATCTAGGTGAATTTGAAAGATTATTGAATAGAAATTAATAGAGGCTAATTTTAGGAATATCACTAAATGAGAAATCTTCCTTCTTGAAATCCATGAAAACTTCCATGCTTGAAATCCATTTGATTAGCCACATAATTCCAAAGTACATCTCAAAGTGAAAAGACCATGCGCTTTGAGTCATGGATTATTTTTAATGTTTATTTTTCGTTGGCAATGGATATTTATTTATTTATTTATTTATATGTGGTGCTGAGAATGGAACCCAGTGCCTCACACATGCCAGGCAAGCACTCTACCACTGAGCCATAACCCCAGCTGGAGTCGTGGAATTTTTAAAACTAAAGAGTAATGTAGAAATCATCTAGCTGCATTATCTGAGGTTAACAAGGATAGCATTTTCATAAACAATGCATTTAGTTCATGTCACAGTCATGTATAGGATAAAGATTTCCAGACACAAGTAAAGTGTCCTTTTATATTTTTTTCTAACTTTACGATCTTCTTTTAAAATTTTCTCCATATCTGTTGATTTTTTTAAATTACAGTATTAGTCTACCTTTCACTAAAATATGTTTACATAAGAATATTTCAGACTTCTTTAATGGTTTTAAATATAATGTTTAACAGATTTTTTTCTTTTGCTAATATTTTTCTTGGATAAAAAAAATATAGTTTCACACCTAAATACTATTACCTATAATTAACCAGGCTTGTTTGCTAATGTTTTTCTTTATATATTTTATGTAATTCCTGAGAGTTATGATCATATAATTTTGATCATGTAAGTAGTAGAGGCATATTTGTATTAATCAAAGCTGGTAGAACAAGTTTTACTCATGCTTCAGTGACAAAATGGTCATGCTTTTGTACAATGAGAGACTAGAAAATTCATTCATTCATTCATTCACTCATTTATTCAACAAATAGGACTTAATATCAGATTGAAGAAAAAGCTTCTGAAGTCCTAGAAAGTAACCAGTTGCAATGCTAATGTTATTTAAATAATAAATGTCATTACCCTCCATGTTAATGTCAAACTGACCCTTACTACATTCCTTGTGTGCTTTTTCCTAAAGTAGTTGTGGTTAGAGTACAGAAGAAAAAGTTATCCAGGAACACATGGAAAGGTATGTATACAATGATGATGACCCTGTAATGAGTCTTCCATTTAATTTGGGTGCTTCTTGTTAAGGGCATAGAGGTAAGATGTAAAAGTGGTCAGCAATTCAAAATTTCCTTATACACAATAACTAAGAAAGCTGATAGTAATTTTCAAATGTCTATTAATAATGATGTTTGGAGGTGGTAGAGATTTCACCCAATTAACCCAAATAGAATGACTACCAAAAAATATTGTGAGTGACTCAGAAACTAAATGTTAAGAGAAATTAGCCTATCAATTCTCAAGAATCATCTGGTAAAATAGCCTGGTGCCTTTCAGAGTGCAGGCTATGCAGTAAGAGGCACTCAGGAGGTGCTGTTGAAAAATCCATTCAAACTATGCGTGAACTGGGTCCTAAAAAATATTTCCCTCCATATTGGCCATATTGTTAGGTTGTGTGCATGCACTGATACATAACAACAAATTCCACCATCATGTAAAATTATAATGCCCCAACAGAAAAGTATGGAGAAAAAAGAATTCCCTAGAAAGAAGAAACTAAAATTATACATGCCTGGAACTATGCACTTTTACAATGTTTAATTCTCTAATACAACATATAAGACTGAAAGGGGTATTCATATTTTAACAATAATGCCACTAAGGTTCAAATGATATTTAATACATCTATATTTGAGGGGGTTGGGAAGGAAGTTCTAACACTTCAGGCCCAAACTTTCCCAGGAAAATTATTTATTATGATTTTCCTAACCCATTCCAGTAATCACTTGACATGACAAGTGAAGAATTGGTCTGTTCCTGAGGACAGATGAATGGACTAAAAAGGTATGTAAGTTGGGCATGATAGAATATGCCTGTAATCCCAGCAGCTCAGGAGGCTCAGAAGTTCAAAGCCAGTCAGCAACTTAGCAAGGTCCTAGGCAACTTAGCTAGACCTTCCCTCTAAAACACAAAAACAGGCTTCAGATGTGGCTTGATGGTTAATCATCCCTGGTACCAAAAAAAAAAAAAAATTTAAGAAGGAATATTATGCCAGAAATTATCAAGATGTTAAGGCAAGAGGGAAGAAGGGAAGAAATGACTTATGACTTAATCTTGGATTTTTTTTTGTTCTGTTTTGTTTTGTTGTCAGGGGATCAAACCCAGTGTCTTACACACATTAGGCTAGTGCTCCACCACTGACCTACACCCCCAGCCCAAATAACTTATACTGAATTTTCATACTTACCAACTATAAAAATGAACACCAGATACAAAACAACCATCTTCAGGCATTTTGCATCAAACTCAATGAAACAGTAGCCCTTGATTGACAACAAATAAAGAGAAAAAAAAAGAAAAACAAATCTTCATCATGTTTTTGGAACTCAGAATGTTTTTTCTATTACAAAAGGAAGGTAGGATCCAGGAAAAATCAGCCTTCTTGAACTAGAGAAGGCAATGTGGAATCGCTTGCAATTTGTAAGCAAGGTATTGGAGAAGGGAAAGCCGACAAGGGTGAGTAGCACAGAAGACTTCACATGTCTAACAACATGTCTTCTGCCAATGTTTTATCTGCAAATGCATAAGTCTAAATTCTACAAAAACTAGCAGAATAAAACTCTTTTAGAGATGGAAGCTTAAAAATGATGGCAGTGGTCCCAGTACTGGGAGTTATTGGAGTTTTCGCCTTTGCAAGAGTAAAGAGAATCCCAAGAACAGGACAATGTAAGAATTTCTGTTCTTGCCAGTTCTAATCAACATTATCTTGGAAGGAATGAAAGCATGATAAAGAAATAAATAACAGGGGCTGGGGTTGCTGTTCCGTAGAAGAGCACTTCCCTAGCAAGTGTGAGGCACTGGGTTCAATCCTCAGCACCACATATAAATAAAATAAAGTTCCACTGACAACTAAAAAATATTTTTTAAAAAAGAAATAATGAGGAAATTTGAAAGAAAGAACTATAATCATCTCTATGAACAAACACCACAATTGTCTACATAGACTCTTAAGGAAGTTTACAAAACAACTATCAAACTTATGTCAATTTATCAGATTTTAGTGCATTGATTCAAAAATGTAAAAAAAAATAATATCAGTAAACAATGAGATAATAAAATTTGTAACTTTTTTATTAAGGGATAACTTAATAGGACCTTTACCTAAAACCTACCAAGTAACACTGACAAGAACTTTATTAAAAAATGAAAAGACTATTCAATGATTAAAAGATGGAACATTATTAAAATTTCAATTCTCTGAGATTCTATATTCAATACATTTCAGTTTAAACCTGTGTTTTATAGAAATAAACAGATCCTACAAATATGAATATGCAAAGAAACAAAAATGGCCAAACCACTCATGAAAAGCCACAAAGTTGTAGAACACTATTTTAAGACTCAATGTAGAACCATACTTATAAAAAACTATGATATTGATTTTAAAATAGACAAATAGATCAGTGGAGCATAACAGAAAATCCAGAAATTCACTCACATACTGTCAAGTGACTTTCCTCATTTACAAAGGCAAAATACTGAGAATAAAAATGATGTAGGAATACTGGAATACAGACACAGAAAGAAATTAATTTTGATCCCTACCTCACACCAAATCCAAAAATTTATTAGATATTAATCAGAAAACCAAACATAAAGCTAAATCTATAACTTTCAGGAGAAAACCTAGAATAATAATTTACAACCTTGAAGGGGGAAAATATTTTTAAATAGGTTAAAAATCATCTGGAAAATGATGTGTTTCATGAACATTAACAACTTATTAACAAATAAGGTACTAATAAGACAAACATTAAGAAAATAGAAGTCATAAGGCACAGAATTGGAAAGTATTTTCCATGCATACATCTGACAAAGGCTGTTATCTGAAGAATCCTTAGAATTCCATAATAAGACAATTCAGTAAGAAAACAAATGAAGACAAATAGAAGACAACACAGACATATGAAAGGACAATGAATAATGGAAAAGGTAATCAACGTGATTTCTGAGAAATGCAAAACTTGAAACACAGTAAAATTCTTCTTCACTAAAAAGATTAAAATTCAATACCCTAGAGCTGTTAGGGATCCGGAGCAAACAGCATGCATTTCTGTTGAGAGTGCACTGCTGAGAGTGCTTCGGAAAACACTTTGCAACTGTTTCACATACCCACCCTAAGAGCTGGCAATTGGCTTATCTTGATATTTATCCAAAAGAAATGAAAACAAAACATCCACAAAAATAGATATCCAGTAAGATTTATATCAGCTTCTTAATAGTCACAAAGTAAAAGCCATACAAATGTCTAACAATAACATGAATGCTCAACTTGTAGTGTATTTGCACAACTAAATACTTTTCAGACAAATAAAAAGAGAAGTGAGACATAAAACAACATGTATCAATCTCAAAAACATTATGCTCAGCAAAATAAACTAGATATAAAAGAACATGCAGTCCATGTAAATAAAGTTCAGTAGCAGACAAAAATAACCTATGTTCACATAAATCAGACCAGTGGTGCCTTGGTATGGGAATGGGATCTGGAAGGGGAACAGAGGAACTTCTTGAGAAAACAAAGAAAATCCTATATTCTATATGTTTCTGTACATTGAGGTATTATTGCAAACCTCTAAACATTTGTCAAAAAATCATGGATTTGTACACTTCAATCTGCTCTTTTCTGTGTAATTGTTCCCAATTGTTAGAAGATAAAACATTAGCATACTACAACAAGCTCTTTAATTAAAATAGGAATTCAATAGTAAGTGCCAGTATATTTAGAAAGATATAACAAGAGAGAAAGCAATTACATTTTTCAGGCATATTCATACAATCCTGAAGCTTTGAAGAGCCATGCTGACGGAAGGATGAGAAGACCCCATAAACAAACATTGGTATGCAACCTTCACTTTAACCACAAGAGATTGCATTTAACTTTTTTTTTTTCTAAAAATACATTTCTTCAAGGAAGAAGATGATGTAGAAACTCTAATGGATTAAAAATTATTTGAAGAAAGCTAACTGAACCTGTTTTTTTGCACCAACTTTTACAGCACTGAGGGCACACACCTGTAGTCACATCCTCAATCTACTGCTGAGCTGCCCCTTCAGAAGAGGTTTTGCATCTGGACCCTGAACCAGACCATCCTAGTGTAGGGTCAACAGTAAGCATTATCAATATATTCCTGCTCATCTGTTATATATAGACTGATACAATATGGGCTAGTTGAACTAATCTGTATAGTTGAACTTTTAGCTACCTGTCCCCAACTTGCGGCCTTTTCTACCTCTGGGAAATCAGCTCAACTCAATCTCTTGTAGCTACTGCAATTCCCACCAGTTTCATGAGTGAGATTCCAGAACATTTCATTCCCAGATACACCTCCAATATGGCAATCTGATTTTGGAATAATCAAACCTGTTATGTTTTGCTTTGCAACAAACCATACCAAATATAGTGAAATAAATCAATAGCTATTTATTAAATTCATGGATTTTATGGATTAGAAATCCAAATAGGGGGTTAGAGGGATTTCTTGTTTGGATTCCACAAAGTCTATGACCATAGCTAGGAAAATTCAAATGACTGAAAATACCTCATGAAGAACTCAGAGTGATAGCCATCTGGCATCTTCTTCACTCACATGCCTATAATTTGGGCTGTGGGTAGAGGCTGAGGAACTCAGCAAGGATTATCAACCAGAGTTGTAATTGACCTCACCATGTGACTAGGACTTCTTCACAACATAGAAGTCTTGGAGTACTCAGACTTCTTATGTGATGCTCAAGGTTCAAGAATGACTATTTTGGCAGCACAAGGCAAAGGAAAGGCTACAGATCATTTATGATCTGGGCTCGAAGTCACACAGTGTCATTTACACTAAATTCTGTTGTTCAAAGCAGTCACAAGTACATCCTAAATTCAAGACAGAATTTACCTCTTGGTGAAGGCAGTTCAGTGTATTCTACACCATGTTTTAAGAACTCCACAGATACTCTGGGAATAGGAAAAAGAGGAAAGAAATTCCAGATGATGAAGGCAGAATGGACAAATCACAAGACCTGGGAGGTAGTCATTGCTTTGTATGTCCATCTTCCCCGTCCTCAACCAACACTGCCCAATCCAGAAATTAGCATGTCAGCTTTTCTAAAAAGGTATCTCCTCTATTGTATAAAAAGTCTTCTCTCCAAGCACATATGGTCCAGGAGGGAAACATCACTGAAACTTGATGGGTTTACCTCTTAATTAAAATTCAATGGTATGCTGAAGCTATCTCATGGTGGCTCAGAGAGTAGACTGCATGACTTGTTTCCAGCTTCATGCTCAGAGATGCCATTGGGCAAATTTGAAATTGGCTTCGTTAGAAGTATTTCACATGGAAACATGCGGGGCCTTTTTCATCAATATACCACTGCACAGGCCCACCTCTCTCAAAGTGATTAAAATTATAATAAGTATGAAGCTATTGGAACCATAGAAACAAGGCAGAAGAAAAACTACCTACAGCATGTGAGAAAACAGATTCTGAAAGAAAAGTAAAGATAGAAGAATGAGAATGAGAAAGAGATTGTTGAATGAGATATCCAACAATCATGGGAGAAGGATGTTATCACTGATAGAAAGAGGTGGATCAGGGGATGGTTCAATAGTGTTGTCTGGATCCTGCCTCTCTCAACTCATAAAAAATCTCTGAAGACCCAATAAAATATTAATGTCACACAACTAAAAATGTACTGGCAAAATTTTTTAAAAGTTATGAAGTGCCAATAACTATAAGACCAACAAAACTCATTTTATTTTGGTCATTTTTTTCATAGCATCATATCATTACATACATATGCAAAATATTGTGCATTTTTTTTTCTGTGTATTTGTGCCCCATTAGAATGAGGGTAGGAATCTTTGTCAGACTCATTCACTAAAATAATTTCAACACCTCATCCATATCTAACACATTTAGACACATGACAAATATCAGTGAAACCCATGAATAAATGAGAGAAAGATACATAATTGGCACGAGAGCATAACTGTTCTGCTATCCAAAAGGTCAGTTACTATAGGAAAGTTTGGTTATTGATAAAGGATTCAGTTTATTCTGCTGATTTCACATCCTGGTGGAGATTCACAGAAGACAAAATTTTCTGGAAATACTCAGAGATAAGCACATAGATTTGCAGCAGAAATCATAGCTGTTGACTAAAATGGGATTTTGGTCAACTGTTCTTCTTCATTGTTACTTTATTTGTCCTTTTATCCTTAAAGAAAACTTTTGGAGTGTCCAAGTCATACAAGCCTAAGCTTTTAACTTAATTAAAAGGGAAAATGTTTTAAGCATACAATGATATGAGAAAATAGGTATTGATTGATTGATTCAGTGAAGAAAACTTAATGGAGCAAGCAGAGATTCATGAAATTGTTTTGGAGGAACTCTGGAGAAAACAGAATACACTAGAATCTCTAGTGCTACCAGTTTGATCTCATGCCAAAAGTCCTAAGATGCAGTTTCAAGATAGCTTGGTATTTTCTTTGACCTCAAGTGAGACTGATAACATTCACATAAGGCATGCCTTAATTTCTTGACAAAGTCATCAAAACCTGAGAGAGTGAGGTTCTTCAATTTCCCATCAATGTGGGAAATCAAGTTGTTGTTCAGTCTCTCCAGTGTCTTACTTCTTTACATAATCACTTCTATTGTATATCCCTGAAGAAAAATATTCTTCTATGAAAAAATAAAGGGATTAACTTTATTGACCTTGAGCTATGTTTTGGTTGCTTGATTTCAGTAAATATATTATCAATTTCTACCTGAATAAAAGCTATGCACAAAAACTTAGCAGAGGATATTTTGAACTTGAATAAATAAATGATTATCTTAAATTGGAAATACCAGAACTTTACTGAGAAATATGTGTGTGTTTGTTTTTTTTTATTTATTGGTAGACTTGTATATTCATATAAGCCCAACAGAGGCAGGGAACTAAGTAAATCTGAAGATTTATTTTCTCCCCAACATCCACAATGATGAAAAGGGAAAGGAATGTTTATTATGTGGAACTGTATATTCTTTCTTGCCTTTTATCTTGCTCTGTAGGCTAGGCCAGGATGCAAAGCTATTACCAACCATGGCCAAGGCAGCTTCCTAAGCAGTTTCACATATGCTCGCTCATCTAGTCCTTACAATAAACCTGTGAAGGTTGTCAATCAGAGATCATGTCAAAATGGTAGTGTCCCTTGACACATTTTGTGCAGTGGGGGATGGCAGAGACCCAGGAGGCCTGAAATAGAGTTTGTGCCACATTCAGCTCGTCCTGCTGCTTCCTCTGAGGAACTATAAGCATAGAGTAGATCAGACAATAAAAGAACATGTTGTTCCTATGTGGACTTTAGCTCTACACTCCAGGATATTCCCTGGAGTGAGCTAAACTAAACCCACAGAGGATTTGCCTAGAGTAAATACAAAGAAAGAGCAGCCTGAAGGAAAGCACTCTATGGACCTGGATCATAGCTGGCTTTAATCTCCTAGGGTAACTCGAACTGTATCAAGCCCCCTGACCTACATATCTGGAAATGCATGAAAAAACACAAAGAGGGGTGGACTTCTATCCAGAAAGAATCTCTGACTCACCTTTCTACCCTCACAGAAGTGAGAAGAGCTTTAACAGAGAGGGTAATAACTGTGCCATTTCTTACAGAGAGTCATCTCTTTCCTTTAGCTTCATTTAAAAATTAGAAAAGCAACTATTCCCTATGAGCTGAACTTTAACTCATCCATTTAGCACACTGGCATGCAAAGTGATTTCATACTTATTTGAGTTAAATATTTCAGATTGCTTTTATTTTAATTACAAAGAAACAATCACTGAATTGCTCAAATTAAAAAAAAGAATCTGCATTAATTTTTTGGAAGGATACTGGCTTTGTGCATATCTATGACCCATGAAAAGAAGGACTTGGCTGGTTTCTCAGAACCCACACATTGTCTGACTTTCCCATATTCATAATTTAGCATTTTTCACCAAAACCACAGCATTTCTTACAGCAATCCAAATGTTCATAATGTACTTCCAGCCACTGCACTAACACTTGGCTTTTCCTCTCCCACTTTTTCTGCCTTTCCAAGTCTCCAGCCTTCTTTCAAGCATGAAGACTTAGACTGTGATGCTCTTTTACAAAGTGATTTGTCACTCTTTCACAAAGTGATTACCCACCTCCAATGTCCTTTCTATATCCAGCATCACTATATTTGTACAATAGTAAACACCAATATCAAGAACAATGCAGGCTCACCTATGAAATTCCAAACACTTCTGTAAACAGTTAAATCATCCAATCTACATCATCTTTGTGTCTCAGTTACTATTGTATTCCCACAGATGTTGAATGTTTGCTCAAGGATATAGAACCAAGTGTGAAGGAACTTAATTTCCTAACCCATTTGTGTTAGATTCCAGAAGTTACACTAATATTTATATTCTCTTTTATAACTATATATTGTAATTTTCTGTTTCTCTCTCCACAAAATTGCAATAAACTTTAATGCATGAACTATGTCTTTGATATTTGAAATCCAACATCTTAAAAATTACCTTGCCCAATAGTGATCACTAAAATGTATGATGTTAAAGAGCAGCTGAATTATTCATACTCTATTTTTTGAGATTCCTATTGCTTCAACTATTCCATTATTAAGTGCCAAAGGGAAGTGGTAAGGACAAATGAGAAATAACTTAGGTAAAGGCAGTGTATTAGTCAGGGTTCTCTAGAAGAAGGGAGTCAAGGAGCTGGGGTCGGAAGTCCTTGGGCAATGCCTACAATAAAGGACAGGCCCTAACAAGAAGAATTGAATTTCTTCCTTCTGCCTTTTGTTTCACCCAAGGACCCCAACAAATAGGACTGTGCATCCTGCATTCAGAACAGGTCTCCTCCCTCAGTTTTCTGTTCCACATGCAAATCTCTGGGAACACCCTCATCAACACACTCAAAAATCTCTCAATCCTCGGCATCTCTTAATCCAATCAAGTTTACAGTCCACATTAATCCTTACAAGTCCATGCCTGATCAGCTTGACACCCAACTCTCTTTAAATCATTCCTCATACTTAATATTGTTCTTATACTTAATAACAAGGTCATAATTTTGCTAAACATGATATAACTGCCCTACATAGAGCCAAAGACTAATTTCTTTCCCAGAACAAGAGGCAAAGTTTTTGAGAGATGCTTACTCATCTGACATTTCATAATTTAAATACTATAATGTAGATTTAACACTTATACACTAACATTAAGAATATTATGTTATATGAAAAGGAATAAAAGAGGACAGAAAACAAAATATATTAACTGCTATCCACAGATTAGGTCATTCTAATCACTTGATTTTTAAAGTCTTCATTGCTGAGACCACCTCTTGCTGAGCACCTTCACAGGACACAGATACCTTCATATCCTTTATGCATCTAGAGAGGTCTATCCATATACCTTTTCCCAAATGTTTATGTCACCAATTTCTAATCATGATCTTTCCAAGTCCTTGACTCCAGCCAAACCATTGGCTACAGCCCATGAATCAGTATACAGTCATACTGACATACTGAGAAGTCATTTTTACTTCTAAACAAAATGTACAATCAGGTTCACTACCTGAAGTTCTTCCCCCTGAAAAGATCTCTGTCCACCACTATCCTTCAGGGTTACCCTAGAAAGGGGTGATAGTGCTTCAGCTATTCATTTTTGGGTGGTAACCACATATCATGCAGAACCATCTGTAAATCAGATTCAGTCTTTTTTTCCTTTGTCAATTGATCATAGGAAGTACCCCATGAGACCAGAGGTTCATGCTGGGATAGAGAGGCATTGTAGCAGAAGGAGGAATCATGGCCGTTTGGGCCACTTCTTCATGCAATTTACTGGTGCCTTCAGGACCCACCCAGCCCAATGATGTATATACCACTTCCATCTGATGGACTGCTTCTGTGCACATTCATCTGGTTTTGTGGATCAAATAACACCAAGTGCATGACTGGAAGCTCAGGTGACATGGTAACTTGTTGGACCATGGTCAAGCATTCATATTCTACTAAAAACCAGTAGCAGAACAAGAGCTATTTCACAAAGGGTAATTATTTGTCTGCCAATGACAGTCTGGTCGAGCTCTAAAATCCCAAGGGCCTCCTCTGTGATTCACTTTGGGGGCCTGTCAAAGGCTCCAAAAAGCATCTTTATCTGCCATTCACACCTCAAGAATAATTAGGTCTGCTTGATCATAGGGCCAAATGGCAGAATAGCCTGCCTAGCAGCCTGAACCTGTTGCAGAGGTTTCTCTTGTTCAGAAATTAGCAGATATTTTTTAGTTACTCAGTAGATTGTCTGGAGTAACACAACCCAAGTGAGGAATGTGCTATTTCCAAGATCCAAATAGGCCCACCAGGCACTATTCTTCTTTCTTGTTTGTAAGAGGAGTCAGATGTAACTGTATATACTTTATCTTAGAAGGACAATCTTGGAACACCCCACTACACTGTACTTCTAGAAATTTTAATGATATAGACATCCCTTGATTTTTAGTCGAATTTATTTCCCACTCCCTGACATGCAAATGCTTCACTAAGTCCAGAGCAATTTCTATCTCTTATTCACTTGGTCCAATCAACATAATGTAATCAGTGTAATGAACTAGTGTAATACGTGTAATACTTTTTGGAAGAGAAAGGTGATCAAGTTCTCTGTAAATCAAGTGATGACAGAGGAAGGACAGTGAAGATACTACTGGCCTTGCCAGCTGAAAGCAAATTGATTCTGTTGGGCCTTATGAATAGGTACGGAGAAAAAGTCACTTGCCAGATCAATAGACTCATAACAGGTATTAGGAGATATGTTAATGTGTTCAAGTAAAGAAACTCTATCTGGTATAGCAACTGCAATTAGAATCAGCACCTGTTTAAGTTTATAATAGTCAACCAGCATTCTCCAAGATCTATCTTTCTTGTGCACAGGCCAAATAGGAGAGTTAAAAGGGGTTAAAATGGGAACCACCACCACTGCGTCTTTCAAGTCCTTGATGGTGTCATTAATCTCTGCAGTTCTTAACTATTTTCCCAGGTAGATGCAGCTCTACAAGCTTCTATTTGGCCTTTTCCACAATAACCCTCACTCCACAGATTTGGGAACCATTGTAGGGGTTCTGCCAAGTTCTAAGTATATCTATCCCAATTATGCATTCTGAGACTGGGAAAATAACCACAGGATGAGTCTAGGGACTTACTGGATCCTCTCTAAGTTGGAACTTAGCTAAAACTCTATTGATCACCTGACCTCTATAAGGACAGTGATATTTTGGATCTCATGAAATTGATGTCAATTAAGAGGCAGTGTCCAGTAGACCTCAAAAGTTCTGATAATTGCCTTTTTCCCAATGTCGTTACCTTGGTAAAAGTGGTGTGTGTGTGTGTGTGTGTGTGTGTGTGTGTGTGTGTGTGTGTATCCGTGTGGTCTCCATGGGGAAAAAGGAAAGAAAGATTAATAGTTAGTAAAACTTTGTGGGTCCTTCCTCAAGGGGATCTGGTCTCCCCTTCATTCCAGGGATCTGGGTAAATTACTTCAAGTCTAGGAAATTGTTGAGGTTCCATGATTCTCTGCTGTTATGACTTAAAGCAGACCTTTTTAGACTTGCCCTATAATTCTTCTGCTTATATAAATCCAATAAAAAATATAGTCAGTTTCCAGTCTATTTCACTTCTGGGAACACCATGATTGATTAGTCAGTGTCAGAGATCTATACAAGTCAGAACTTCCTGTTCATTGCTTCTTCTTTGCGGCCTATTATCTAAGTAAGACCACCTTGCCTTTGGTGGTTGAATGCCTGAACTTGGCCCCTGCCACTCTGGAATCTAATTAGACCCATCCTCTTTAAGTTCCCCAACTGAATGACTGTAGCTCCCAAGGTAACAGAGAACAAAGACAGAGCTATTCAAGGATGCTGGTGGCTCCTCTCACTAATCTGTTTCTTAAAATATTGGTAAATGGCACACCTTCTGGACCCTGGAGAAGTTCTTACCTGGCAAATTCACTCCAACATTCTAATCTTTCTAAGCCTCTGAATCCCATCACCAACAGTAAACCAAGGCATATAGGCATTTCCTGCTCATTCAGTATAGGCCATCCTTTGATTCATATTACAAGGTCCCACCGGATCCACTTGTGAGACCTTGGTTAAAACTCCATTGATCACCTGATTTCCATAAATCCCTTCTTTGACTTAGTACATTTTCTAAGATTGCATCCTACTACATAAAATCCAGAATCTCACTTAATGGATCCATACCAATAAATCCAACCTAGTCTAATTTTAGGTTCCTTCCACCATTATCCCACACCCTTAAAATCCATTCATATATGTGTTCCCCAGATGTCTGCTTATATGATATAGAAAATTCAAGAAGTTCTTTTAGAGTATAGCACACTTTCTTATGGGTCATACTGTATACCTCACTTCTAGGGACATGCTTATAATTGCCTCCAGTTTTTATAGGTTGAGAGGCAAAAGTAGATAGTGAGGGTGGGTCTTGAGGAGTATCAGCATTATCATGCTCAGCATATGCCTCATGGAAGGTCAGTATTGTTTGCATAGGTAATGCAGAATGAGTCCTTTTGGGAGAGTGTGAGGCCAATAACGGAGGGTGGGATGCTGCTGCTCATAAGAGTGGGCAAAATAAACCCATCAGAATGCAGGAGTTCAATGTTTCCAACCTCTTTAAGGTTTTCCCATCTATCCACATTGCAATTTACAGGTTCCCATTCTTTCCCAAGTAGTGTCCGCACTTTAATTGCAGACAACTTTGAACCTAGAGTTAAACTTATGTTTAATACAAAATGTGTATTACAGTTTTCTAGAGGAACAGAACAGGATATGTACATGTACATTTATAAAAGGGGATTTATTAGATTGGTTTACATTATCAGAAGCTAGATAGTTCCATAATGACCATCTGCACACCAGAGAGCAGAGGAGCCAGTAGCTGCTCAGCCCAAGAAACTGAAGCCTAAGAAGAACAAGGACCAATAATGCAGCCCCAATCCATGTCAGAAAGCCTAGGAAATGCCTGGAAAATCACTGGTCAGAGTCCACATTAAAAGAGTTAAACACCTGGAGCCTGATGTCCTCAGGTGATAGCCATAGCACTGGGCAGTGATACACCTACTCAAAAAGAATTGAGCTTGAATCCACCTCAGTTTCCTCTTTCTTCTTCTGCCTTTTGTTTCTTGTGGGCCTCCAACCTATTGGACTGTGCTGCCCACATTCAGTACTGATCTCTTACCATCAGTTTGCTGTCCCACAAGCCAATCATCTCTGAAAACACTTTTATTGGCATACCTAGAAGACTACTAATTCTAGTCATATTTTAATCCAATAAAGTTGACAATCCTTATTAACCATCAGAGGCAGCACTAACAATTATCAAGACTCTATTAGATGGAAAACTAGTACTTAGCACTTCCTTTGAGCTGATCACTCTGTAATTGTATAGTGGAACACAGGTTCCCTCCAGCAGCTCAAATGTTGAAGTTATATTCACACAGTCCTCATCCCTGATTATTTTCCATCCTCTGCTCATAATTGTTTAGTGTTATTGAAGATTCAAAAACATTTGATCAGACATTGAACTTCACTATATACTGGCCCCAAGCTAGGGCATGACTTAAAATAATAACCTACTGAGGACTATTTCTGGAATAACAGTAGGAAAGTCTCTCTAGTAAAAGGCCATTTTCCAGAACTTACCATTATTTTATGGTCATATAAAAGTTGATTAACACAACACTGGCAAGAAGTCAAACTACCTTAAAGGCACTTGTAGTGCATCGCCTTTGAAGTAAAGCACATGATATAAGGCAATCATAAATACATTGCAAACACCATGCAAGATGCTCTCATCCCACCATAAAAATTAGATATCACTCAATTATAAAAATCTGATGATTTTTCTGTATAATTTTGAAAATTTCATACATTCATGTTCAAAATACAGGCAAAATTGCTGCTAGGAAAATTGTAGGTGAAATTCTTCTAAAGTTCATAAAGGAACTAAAGTAGAATCATTCTCAAAAAAACTTGATTTACTGTGTGACCTTAGATAAATTACATCATTCATTCCAGCATGTAAATAGGTGCACATATATTTATGTTTCTTCTCACTAGAAAGCAAGCTCTATAAATGTATGACAATAGGCTGCCTGCTTTTGAGAAATGCTGAGGCATGAAATAGAAATAAATTGCCAGCTAAAGGACTGAAAATACTAATGCCAAAGGAATAAAGGCCAAAATCAGTTTAACAACCAGGATGGAAAGTTAAGACTCATCAATAAAGGAAGGGGTAGAAGAAAGTGAAAATTTGAGGAGAAGGCAAGAAATCAGGGTTGTTGTGTATGTTTCTGTTTAGGAAATCAGGGTAGTCTAATTTATTTCTGGTGAATGACACATTGACATCTGTGAATATTTGAATGTGACAGACATATGTGTGACTGGTCCTCCTGCTGACTATCTCAAGGGACCAGAATCTAAGTTGATGACGTAAGACCAATATTCAGATTCTGTATTTTCAGCATGGATACTTCCTGTAACTGTCAGTTCCTAGTAGGTTTGATTAAAATTACAAAAGGTGGCCTATTATCTAACATAATCAATTTGTTTTCCCATTGCCTTTAAAAATCCTGTTTTCTTCATTAATAATGTTCTTCCTCAATTCCACCTAAATGACAATATTTTCTCTACTTTCCTTTCAACTAAATATTTTAAAGAGTTACCACATTTTGTTTTCTTTTATTTATCTCCAAATTCATTAACACTTATAATCTTTCCCATTTTGTAGATAGGGAAAATGAAAAAAAAGCATATAAATAAGTTGTGCAAATCCATACAGCTAACAATTCTCAGACTCAAGAGTTGAACATGGGCAGCCTGGGTCCAAAGATCAGTTTCTTAACAACTCTATTATGCTACTTCTGAATCTTCCTGCCTGAATCTGTTCCTCTTCCGGTGTTACCTACCTCTGTGAATGTCCCTTTCCTGGTAATCTGTCATAGCGTACAATGAGGAACAATTTCATTCTTTCTATGTCTCATTTGACTGCCAGTTAAATACACTCCATAGAGTTCTCCACTTACTCTTTTAGAAAAATCTTCACTGTAATCCATATCTTAACTACTCACTTAAAACACAAAAACAAGCTAATTTCACTCATTAAAATACTGAGGACTGAATAATAATTGAATATCCCAAATCCATCAGCAAAGAGCTTACTGCTTCCCCTATATACATTCTGGCACTTTTAGATGTTTTCTGAACTGAAGTTTGAGTACTCTTCATTCATAAATCTGTTTCATATTAGCTGCTGCTTAAATTATTTCAGTGGACTCTCCCTCTTTAGGCCAAAAGATCAGAATCTTTAAACTGTCCTGTATAGGCCAGTTCTTGCCTCTTTCTACAGGTTCATAACATTGCTCTCTGCCTTAATTCAATCAAACTTCTTTCAGGTCCGGAATTATTCATTCTCCTTTTTGTTTCAGGGCATTTTACTCCTCCATCTGGAAAGTTCTAACAAAATTCTTTTCCCTCATTAACTCCTAGTCATTTTTTGGATCTCAGCTGAAATTTATTTCTGTTATTAAACAAAACAAAACAAAACAAAACAAAACCTCCCTTTAACACTCCAGGATAAGACAGAATCCTGTGCTCTTCTAAAACAAGATTAGGGTCTCTCTTTCTTTCTTTGAATCATTCACTTCCCTAAATAATTAGACTGTGAGCAGGGGGCTTGTTTCACTGACTGATATATCCTTAGCACCTAGTTCAATGTCTACCATGTTATAGAAACTAAACAAATATATTAGTCCCAATAAGTGAAATAACTATAGTAATCTGATTTTTTTCTATGAAGTCTAATAGTATGCTATTTTATTAATAAAATCTGTTCTTAAAATTGTATTATTTAATATCTCAACATGGTACTAATTAGATAAAAAAATGAATATTTCTACAAATATATTTAAGAAAAATATGAATACACAAGTTTCATTTTTATCATGCTCATAAACACTGCTAAGGATGGACTGATGGATTCTTCTTTTAGATCATAATATCTTCATAATGCCCACATGAATCAATCAATATTATTCTTCCATGACCTATGATCATACCATCTGTCCCACAGACATTTGGCCTGGACCATAGGGAAGACAGAGTGAGTCACTTTAAGTGGATTAGCATAAACCTAATTTCCATAACTCGAAAGAATCACTGGTTAGTGTTACATCACATCACATTTTATAGAACATTGTAATAAGGTTGCTCTACTCTGTGGAGAGGTAATAGGATGACAGTTTGGGAGAGTGGAAAGAACACAGGCTTGGAGCTCAGACAGAGCTGCACTTGAACCGTAGGTCTGCTATGGATCAACCTTATGACATGGACAGTCATCTAATATTCACAAGCCTCACATTTTATCTACAAATATGGGAAGTATAAATATCTTTTTCACAGAATTATAAAAGTAAAAGAAATATAAGACCTAATTCTATACTATGGTTTCTAGCAACAAAGAAATTATATAGTTTTTTTTAATCCTGAATCATCCACTGATTATCTTTGATCTTGGTTTTATCTCAAAGTCTCAATTTTTCCTCCGCCATGATAATTTCATAGTTATTCCTTCATCAATAAATCCTTACTTTTGTTCTAACATATTCCAAAGATTTTGTTTTGTTAATGTTTTGCCAGTAGACTCTCTTTTTTTAAACAATCTTGCATTTTACTCTCATTGTAATTTGCTGTGCATTGCTAATACAAATTACAAGAAGTCTCTGTACAAAATTAAACCCAAAGCATGTAGGAATACCACCTATTTGTATTTGTTCAAGTGTTAGTGGGCATTCTCACTCATTTGCAATTCAAAGTTTGAATAAATTAGGTGGCTTGGTTTGTGTTCTTTTCTGTCTAGGGAGTTTTGTAGCCTGAAGTGAGAGAAAACTGTTTGTAAACTACATTTCAATTTCTTAAATGTATAAAGTGAACTACTGCCTTGCCTATCAGACAGCAAACATTGGTCAGTTATTGGTACGCAAGTCTAACTTTATTTCTTTGTATCATCTTACATAAAATCAGCAGCTTCTGAGGGTGTTTATCTCTCAAAGAAGAAAACTGTCAATTTAAAAGAAAAGGTCGTTTTCAATGTAGACATATATCAATTTTTACTTGATGTAGTTAATATTTTCCTTTTTTCAGGTTGAGTTAAAATTAGTGTAAGGCTAATAAATGGATTATTAAAAAAGGAATTCTTATTTCTTCAGTGTAGTTCACACCTAACCAAAATCTAGAGCTAGTCCAAGAAGTAGGCATTAATTTACAATGTGTGAACTTGCAACTAGAAATAATCTTTTCCATGCCCTAATGATCTTCTCTCCCTATTCCTTTAGAAAACTTAGCATCTGTACACAATTAGAGTTAAATAAATATTTCTTGAAGAAGCAAGTGGATGATAAAGGAGATGGTTTAAATTAAATGCCTTAGGTTCTCTACTATAACTGAACTAGGCTGAATTTGCTTAGTTTGTCCTCAGATGCTACTTATTTCTTCCCCAAAGTCTATCACCAAGAATTATGATAAACATCTCACTTTAATGATATCTGATATTACATACAGTTCAATTCTATCTACTGGAATAATGAGGTTGGATAAAGCTTTGTAAAAATGTTTTTCAATATACTTTGAGGAATACTAATCCTTTAGCCATTGTCAAACTCCACTTGGGAAATTTCACTTTATGGTGGGGATAGGCACAGCACGAGGGCTAGACTGTATAGATAGGGATTGAGATGTCAAAGTTATAGGAGTAGTTGAAATTAAGTAGAATGAGAACACACAAGGATTAAGAGGAGCCCTGGAGAATGCTTGCAATTATGGGGTCAAAAAATAAACTGCATTCTGCAAAGGAAATAAAAAAGAGCTGGTAAGAAAAAACAGCACAGGAAGCAAATTGAGGAAAAAGCAAATTATGCTGTTTTGCAAAAGGTAAGTGACCCTCTGTGCCAAATGAGGCAGAGGCCAATAAGATGTGAACTGAAGAGATCCATTGGACTTTCTTGTGAAGATGTTATTAAGACATCACTCAATTTATATTTTATAAAGTATTTTTATGTTTATTTTTTAGCTTAATCCTCAAAAGAACCCTACAAAATTAAGGTAATAGCATTCTAGAACAATCTTTATAAATTAAGAAACTAAGGCTTACAGAGACCCAATATATTATGCACCATCTGACAGTTGCCAAATCAGAGTGGAATAGGAATTATTTGTAGTACCAGTAACATCAACAACTGACATTTAATGAATACTTACATTTCATAAATATCAGGCATTGTTGTTAATATATTATCAATGAATTAAACTCTCACAGATATTTTTAATTATTATCTCCAAATCCCATAGATGAAACCTTAGGCCTATAAGGGATAATTAAATTCCCCAGGATGATAGAGCCTATACTTTCAAGCACTAGTTATTTTGATGGGACAAATGATGCTACTTTTCAAAATTCCTCTGAGTCACCTCTCTGATATTAGAAAATAAAGGTATTAATTATTTCAACCTAATTTTAAAAAACTGTATTTTTCCTATATAATAAAGATCACAGGCATCTGGACTCAGGTATGGGCTTTCCCTCTAGTCTACTAATATTTTCTAAGTACCACCTCAGATCAGTAAAATAAAACTTCTAGATTCATGTCAGCTACCATCCTCAAATGTTGCTTTATAATTCAAATTCATTAATGCATAAGAATTGGTTCAACTATTCCACTCATTTGCTTAATTCTGTCACTTTCTGTGTCATCTAAGCAAAACTAAAATGTTGTCCCTTTCATAGGACTAGGGTAAAATATGCAACAAGATATTGAATTGATGGGATCCAATTCAGCTAAGTATGGACATTGGAGTTGCATCCAAATTCCTGCCCTCACAGACTACATAAGCTCTGACAAGTAATGTTTCCTTTTGGAAATTTAGTTTTTTAACTTATTAAATGGAGCAGATCAGACCTCTGTTTATGGGATTGCAATTAGAATAAAATGGCATAGTACTTCTGAAAGGGCCTAATAAATATCAGGAATGCATTAAATACTAAAGTTCTAACACCTTCACTAATTTTGTCAGTAAATGTAACAAGAAAAACTTTGAATAAATATCAGCTTTAAAAAGTGGATCAATGTTTCTCTATAAACAATTCATTTGTTGCATCATAATTTAAATATAATTTTTCTATTTTTACATGGAACACATTAATAAAAATGATAGAATTTATTATTGAGTCACCAGAATTTTTTTTTTAGCATCGGTAGAATTATGTGCCTCCACTGCTATCAACCCATATTAAAATAAAATTTTAATTTAACACATTGTTATTTTGGAATTTTCTCCCTATTTATTCTCATCTCTTAAGCTATACTGACTGTTTAGCTAGTCATTGAATGATAGATGTGCCTTTACAAATTTTACCAGGATAATACCTAAGCTCCTTTTACTGAAGTATGCCTTGCAAATTTTTCTAGAGTAGAACTTACAATTGAAATCAGTGTGTAGGTCAATACCACATTTTGTTTAACCACTTAGCCTTTACCTCTGCAGGCACCACATGCCTTTGACAATTAAATTGCCTTTTCCAAATTATCAACCTTCTGAGCACCTGCCACCAGATGTACCTTGAGAAGCAGTTACATGCTCAAGTCTGTCAATCCCTCTCTTTAGATTCCCAAGATATATATTCCCTTTATCTCTAATCTCAATTAGCATTTAAGAATGCTCTTGGAGTCATGCTCATTTAGAATATTCTACCTTCAATGAATAATGTACATTGACCATGAAACTTTGTTATTTAGTGGGGAAGTTATACACTCACATAAGTGAAAACGACAGAGGAAGGGCAGGTTTCTACAAGAGCTGACTCTAGTAATTCAAAGCAGAACATCAAAACTGAGTTTTGCAGAAGTCAGGTGTGGTGATCTATGCCTGTAGTCCCAGAGACTTGGGAGGCTGAGGCAAGAGGATTGCAATTCAAGACCAGCCTCAGCAACTTAGTGAGGTCCTGTCTCAAAGTTAGAAAAAAATAAAAAGGGCCAGGGATATAGCTCAGTGGTAAAGCACCCCTGGTTTCAATTCACAGTCCAGAAAAAAACAAACAAACAAACAATAATTAAAACCCTAATTTCTTATGACTCTCCACTGACTTTCTACTAAGTTTTCATACTATGAACTCTTAACAGCTACCTGATGGTAATGAGAAATACTGGTAAACTGTCAAAGGAGAGGGGACTGGAAGGAAGGACAGGGAGGAGAGGGGAGGAAGAAAGAAAAAAGGTTTTAAGAAGTCGTCAATTATAGTACTTGTCACTTCTGTGGTGTAAACACCTGCCATGTCAATTGTTGGCTACCAGCATAATGTCACAAAGTGAAGAACTAATGCAGAAGTTGCTCTCATGATTGACAGTTAAGGGCTGGCTCCACACACCTCTGGCACCTGCAGTCCAATGTTCACACTTCCACATCACCAAGTTCTAGGGAACAGTCAGAGTTTCCTCTGATAGCTCTTCAAGAAGAAGAGATGTCTTTTCCCAAAAGGTATCTCATGAGGTTGGCTACTTTACATACCCACTCCAGATGCACTTTAGAGAGGAATGCGATGTGCTAATTGAGTTAGGCAGTTCAGGGCTCACTGTTCCATCCCTGGACCATACCAGCCAAAAGTCTCCCCCCTTGTTTTGAGGAAAACAAAATGCCCATGCAGAAATAAGAGGACTGTTACTTTGTTAAAAAAAAGTAAAATATACATATATAAATGTATGTCTATATCAATATCTATTACATAAGTGTGTGCGTGCATGCGTGTGTGCTTGTATATTTATAGGAAATATATCCTGGGAAAGAAGCAAATAAAAAAAATGCCACTAGATCACATAAGAAAAAAAAATTTAGATTTAGAACTTCGAGATCACATTCTCTGGCAGAGGTATTCTGTTCTATTGATACTGTCTTTAATGATTTCTGCAAATGATAAGTGCTCAAGAAATACTTGTTACACATAAGTTAAATAGTAGGCTCTTGAATATTTTGAGTGCATACCTGAATAAAGTCAAAAAGTTTAAGCAAATAACTAAATCACTGCTTCTTCTTATTAAAATTCTCCTTGGATTTTGACACATAGACCAACAACAGTTTTGCAAACACTCTTACTATTTAGAGTAATTCATCCCCAAAAGAAATTCATCACTATTATATTAAATTCTAGCCTAGGGTACATTATGCTGAAAGAATAGTATATTTTTTTCTGATTTTTACCATTTGGATTGGCCTGCTATCGTTGCACTCAGTAATGCTTCTGCTGTAAAAGAACCTGTTCTAACATTTTAATAGGTATTTTTGCTCACTACCACTCAATGTTTTATGAGGTTGGTTTGTGCAGTGGTCTGCCATATATGACATTGGGGAAAACAAAGAACAACCAGGTAAAGCCCAATCTCTGTGTTCATCTGTGCTTCAGCATCTGCAGGTTATTTTGATTAACTTATAGGTCTTTTCCATCTTTGGGCAATTGGAAATAATATAGGAGTATTGCAATCAGAAAGCATCTCCATTTTGTCCTCTTTAGAAAGCATTTTGCAAAGTAAAACTGTAACTCAATTGTTTTCTCCCTAGTGTCCTGTGGTTTTGTTGGGGGTTTTTTTGTTGTTGTTTTTATATTTTTGTGTGTGTGGACTATGTGGAGATTAATAGCAGTCTGCAATAATCTGTTGTCCTTTGTGGGAAAAACTATGCTGCTGTTTCTGGAAAGAAATAATTGGTACGTAGCTTATGGAGTCAACGTCTGAATTTAATGGAGCATAAAGGGGTGGTATTTCTCATGAAGGAGGCATATTATCCGTTTAAACAGCTTTCAGTCCTGCACATAAATTAGACCTTCGACAAGCTTTGGAAAAAGAGAAACCACACGGTAATGAATTAACATGCTTGCATATTCCTAACAAAGGAAACATCTCTTTTGAAAAGAAGAGAAAGCACCAGTTTCTCTGTTACTTTTGAAAATCTGAAATTAATTATTGACTTTTTCATATTCTTTGCAGCCACTTTGTTTGCCCATTTATTGTAAAAATGTATATCTGGTAATTGTTTTAGGGGAGCTCATAAAACTCAGACTGCAAATGAGATAATAGATGACCAATTTATTACATATGCCCTTCAGACATAGAACTAAACTTGGCATAAATGAAACATGGTCAATGCACACTTTGTCAAGGTCTTTTCTTAAGGCATTAAGAGAAAGAACTTATAGAGTATTTATGGTGAAATTCTAAATAGCCACAATTGAAAGCCATTTCATACATACATATATAAATATATATATAACTATAAAATATATATACTATATAAAATATATATCATGTATAAAATATATATGATATATATAAAATATATATATAAAATATTTTTTTTTACTAAATCATTCCCCTTACTATTAAAAAAATGCTGATTTGGAGTAGTTACTTCAATCCCTCTTGGTAAATATATTCATGCTAAGAAGGACAATAATTTGTAGAATATGGAATTTGACAACATTCTTTCTCAGAAATTAATAAGTAATTAATGATGTCAGAATTTCTATTCTTCAAAAAAGAAATATGTATGTTATTATACTTGCAGTAGATTTAAGGAAGAGATGACATAAAGAAGATGCTTCTCCAGTTATCATTCTCTGAGCCTTGTAGCAGCTCTGTCAGCTCTGTCAGTTAAACTCAAACCCGCAGGTGGGACTGACCCACCCTGATGGAGCAATAGAGATCCATACCTTCTTTTGCACCACATTCCAACAATTACATTTAATGATCTATCCCACCAAGGTCATCTTTTTTTTCACTGAATTGAAACATGAATCCTTTCTGCCTTTTCATTGGTGCATTCAGTTTCCTGATGTCATTTTATGGTAATAAATAGGTAAAGAGCAAATTTTAATAAGTCTCTTTTTTCAGAAGACACTCTAAGACATAGCAGAATTTGATTAAATTTAACATAATCTAATGGCTGACCCAATGCTTATAGCTATACTGCTAAAAAAAAAGTGTGTATTTACACAGAAAATTTTACTTTGCCTGCTAAAAAAATGAAAAGGAAACTATCTGTCCAATATTTGAAGACAACAAATAGAAATCTACAAATAGAGAAAATTCCAAATATAAAATGTTATACTAATAAAAGGTAATAAAATGCAAAAGAATTGACAATAAAAGTAGTTTTTAAAGGGCGGTATTCATGAAGTTTAAATTAAACTGACTTTTTCCCCTTGACTCTGTACTATGCAATCCATTGCTACAAGGACCAGAACTAAAACTGAATCTAGTACCATGTATCAGGCCACAATGCTTCATCCACTAAGTGTTTTTTCAGAAATGTGCCACTTCATTAGGCATAGTGGCTGGGTGCTTTTCTCCCCCTTTTTTTCTTTTTGTAAATTTTGTATTTGTTTTAATTAATTATACATGACAGTAGAATGCACTTTGATACATCATATATAATGGAGTATAATTTCTCATTCTTCTTGTTAAACATGATGTAGATTCCCACCAGTCACACAGCTATATATGTACACAGGGTAATAATGTCTGTTTCATTCTACTATCATACCCCCTCCCCTCCCTTCACTCCCCTCTTCCTAATCTAAAGTAACTATTCGTCACCCCTAGCCCCTTCACCCCTTATCATGAATTAGCATCCACATATCAGAGAGAATATTCAGCGTTTGGTTCTCTGGGTTTGGCTTATTTCACTTAGCATGATATTCTCCAACTCTATCCATTTACCAGCAAATGCCATAATTTCATTCTTCTTTTTGACTGAGTAATATTCCATCGTGTGTGTGTGTGTGTGTGTGTGTGTGTGTGTGTATCACATTTTCTTTATCCATTCATCTGTTGAAGTGCACCTAGGTTGGTTTCATACTGTAACTATTGTGAGTTGAGTTGCTGTGAATTGAGTTGCTATAAACATTGATATGGCTGCATCATAGTAATATGCCAATTTTAAGTCCTTTGGGTACAAACAGAACAGTGGGATAGCTGCCTCACATGGTGGTTCCATTCCAAGTTTTCTGAAGAATCTCTATACCACTTTTCATAATGGCTGCAGCAATTTGCATTCCCACCAGCAATGAAGAAGACCTTAGAAGATGGGAAGACCTTCCAGGCTCCTGGATTAGCAGAATAAATATTGTCAAAATGGCTGTACTACCAAAATCATTACACAGATTTGATGCAATTCTAATTAAAATCCCAACAACATTCTTTACAGAAGTGAAAAAAAAAATCGTGAAATTCATTTGGGAAAATAAAAGACCCAGAACAGCCAAAGCAATCCTAAGCAAGAAGAATGAAGCAGGAGGCATCACAATACCAGAACTTAAACTATACTACAGAGCTATCGTAACAAAAATGCCATGGTATTGGCACCAAAACAGATATGTAGACCAATGGTACAGAATAGAAGACACAGAGACAAACCCATATAAATACCTTTTTCTTTTTAACGTGGCTAATAATTAATGAGAATTTATAGTGGTTAAAATAACATAAGTAAGGGATCTGTCAAAACAGGGTAAGAATGCAAGTTGTAACAATGCGGAGCTCTGCTCTGGTGCAAAACACGGTATACCGTCTCAGTTCTCTCACCTCTGAGTGGGAATGACAGTTCCACATTAGCATGGGGATTTTATAATACCATGCATATAAAAACGACAAAACACTCACACATACTGTGAGCTCAATGGTGCAGCATCTTGTTGACTTGTGTACCTTTAGGTTTTATTTTCACTTCTTCTAAATGCAAGAAAGGAGAAATACTAAATACTATATTTACCTGGTGTTTATTTAAGGGAGATTAGATTAACATCTGTCTTTTCATATAAAATATTAAATAAAACTGTTTAAATCTTAAGGCAAACAAGTTAGAGTTGAAAATAAATATTCTTGAAATCATCTCTATAAATAATTGTGAGGCCAGGGAAAGAAAGAACTGGGTATGGGAAATATATTAAAAGATAGTTGAAATTATAGACTCCATTTATTTGATTTTTTAAAAAATAGTGGGAAATAAGAACAAAGTATCTTTTTTTTCTCACAAAAAATAATTTCCTTGAGGGCCCCTCTTCTTCCTAATTTGAGGCAGTCATCAGAGTACCTTGTTTAACCTCCATTCAGGAAACATTCTGGTACTCAGGAAAGAACAGGGATTTGAGGGTAGACAAATCTGCATTCCAACCCTAAATTTTGTCCTCACTAGGTGTGTGACCTTCCACAAGTCAATTACTCTCTCTAAACATCACGCTCCCATTTTACAAAATGGAAATAGCAGGCTTGGCTTGAGAATGAAATATCCTCATGTTCAGACTGCAAAATCATATGTTTATTTCCACTATTCTCAGATACACAAAGATATGGACTCTTCATGTACAGTAATTCATCTGAGTTGTTTCTGAACACCTCACTGGGGAGAAAGTAAAAGCAATATTTAGCAAGATCTTATTCAATAATTTAAGTTCTTTAGGTAACTACATTTCTTTTGGAAGAATTTTTTTTTTCATAATTCCTTGTCCGTCTTGCTTCTTTACAAAATAGGATATAGGAATGGGGATGTGGGCATATGCTACCCAGTAACATTGTGCAGCTGAGAGGGTTCCACAGACACACAGCAAGTAAAGTTTTCACTAACAGCAGTGTTTGTCTAGGAGATATGAAAATGGTTGTTTCATCCCAACTAACTCTGACCTCCTGAAACTGGTAACAAACAAAGGACTTTGAATAAATCTGGGATGCTAGATCTCTTTTGAGCTTGACTAAAATACCTTCCTAATCACTGAAATGCAGGCTTATTTTAATCCAGCTAGGAGTCCAACTATGTCCTAAATCTATCCTACCTAGGATGCTGAAGTGGTAGAAAGTGTAGCCACCCTGACCCTCCTCTCTTTCAAGAGAGTTTAGAAACTCCTGACTTTTTTCTCATTAGTAAACTGGTGCATTTCTTCACTTGTGTGTGTTCCCTTGTATAATGCGTGTGTTTTAACATTAATGATCACTGTTTTGGGTTTTGACAGTCTGTTGGTATCTCCTAAGGCAGGGTTGGTACCATCCCATCTCTGAATCTTCCTGTGGTGTTTACTGGGAAATTCTGCATGTGGAGCAGTATTAGCCTGTTGTTTCTTATTTATGTCAAGATTTTGTGGTCCTTCCTGATGACTTGGCTTCATCAACACCCAAGGGCTTTCCACAAATTTCATGCTCTCCTTGTCTGGTGATCTACTCTCTAGCACTCATACAGAGTTCCTTTACCTAGATGATAAATACTGGCAAGTTTCCCAGTTGGCTCCAGAGTTGTTGTACATCTTTTCCCAGCAATCAGTGTAAGCATCTTGATTCTTCCACACCACATGGAATTGACATTGTGGTAGGAGCAACTTCTATTAACCAATCTAATCATGCCAACACATTCCCTCGGGTGTAATTAACCACATGTGGGTACTTGGTGTAGCCTTCAAAGCCCTAAAGGAAGCAGGAAAATGGTTTATATTCTTTCTACAATTCTCTTAGTCTATCTAATATGCCTTCGCCTCTGGGATCCTAGCCTAGAGAGAAATTTTAACACATCCTTCTGCCTCCATTGCCTCTTCCCACAAGGTCTCCTGAAGGGATTGACTTTTCGTTTCCATTTCCCATCAGAAAGATAACCTTTGTCAGTCTTCTAGGCTACCCAATAATTTACTAAACCTTACAGCTTTTCCTAATGGACAAATAGAATATAAGGAGAGAAGGCTTAATGACAATAGAATATAAATAGGAGGAGCACAAAAGATATTAAACCTACTTCACATGTGAAATGCTTGTTATGTAGGAACTATTTCAGCACTTATAATCTTACCTAGAAATATATCTTTTACATGATCTGGTGTGGGGATGCAAGAAGAAACCACTGAGGTATATGTGACCCTAGGCTGCGGAATAGTACAAATCCTGAAGGACACTCAGGATTTTTCATGCTTAGGGGCACACCCTCAAGTGACTAGGCCCGCTGACCAGCCATTGCCTCAGTGAAGATTCACTCATCCTCCTCTTTTTCCTCCTCCCTTTGCAAAACTGTGTAACTCCTAATTGGACCATCCTCGCAAGATATCATGTTGCACTACTGGTTCTTTGTTCTTGGACTCCCCCCTTCTATAAAAGAACTGTATTTCCTTAATAAAGTTGAGACTACATCACTGAACTTGCTCTCCTGGGACTGTGGCCTCCGTTGCCTTGCCCCCTCCAGAAGGGAAAAAGATCCCACAGGTTGAGACCCAGCCAAACAGCTACTACAATCAAATATGAAGTAATGGCTTCCTAATGGCAGATTACAGTCAGGAATGGGGTACAAAAGAAATTTTCTCACCTGACAACACAAGAAAGCTGGGTTATTTAGTAGTCTTTAGAAGGGATGGAAAACAAGGTAGCAGGTCTCAAGGAGGGCAAAAAATTCATAATTCCTCAAAGAGGTAATAAGAAGCTCAAGCTATGTTTTAGTCAACTTTTTCGCTGCTGTGACTCAAAGATCTGACCTGAACAATTGTAGAGGAGGAAAAGTTTATTTGAGGGCTCACAGTTTCAGAGGTCTCAGTCCATAGAGAGCAGGCTCCATTCCTCAGGAGTTATGGTGAGACAGAACATCATGGAGGAAGAGGGAACTAGCTCACATGGTGATCAGTAAGCAGAGAGAGAGCCATCTCCATTAACAGAAAAATATATACCCCAAAGCCATGTCCCTAATGTCCCACCTCCTCCAGCCACACTCCACTTCCTTCGGTTACCACTCAATTAATCCCATCATGTGATTAATTAACTGATTGGGTTAAGGCTCTCAGAACCCAATCATTTCTTCTCTAAACCTCCTTTCATTGTCTCACACATAAGCTTTTAGGGAACACCTCACATCCAAATTATAACAGGCTACATAGATTCTTATATTTTGGTACAGGGATTGAAGTCAGGGGTGTTTAACTATTGAGCCACATCCCCAGCTGTTATTAAATTTTTTTTTTTTTTTTTAAATTTCAAGACAGAGTCTTGCTAAGTTGCATAGGACCTCGCTAAGATGCTGAGGCTGATCTTGAACTAATAACCCTCCTGCCTCCTGAGACACTGAGATCACAGGCATGCACCACCATACCCAGAAAGATTCTTATTTTTATTTATCAATCTGGAACTCAGTATGCCACAGGATGAAAGCATATTTCTATAAGAAGTTGTTTGCTTATTTTTAGGAATCTGGTCCTTCAAATTTTAAACCTCAGTGCATTATATGATTCATAACAAAAGCCAAATACTGCAAATAAGCTTACAAAGGGGGTACACTCTAATTGCTAATGTTAACAGTACAAAAGGAACTCACAGGGATATTTTATATGTACAAGAGCCACACATAAGTAAATACATATTTGGTATAATATGGATAAAAATATTCCTTTGTACTTGATATATTATTTTAAGCAAATAGATTTTAGCTAGCTATTATACAAATTTGTACAGACTCTAAATCATACCACTTCATGCCAATACTAGCATAATCAATCCAGGATTTGGGTTTTAGTATTTTGTCTCCTAGACACAACAAATGTTATTTAAATAAGTAAAGTCATCATTATATGATTAATTAATTTCCAGACAGGTCTTCTCTCTTGTAGTTCAACTATTCTATATTTATGAAACTAAAGACTATCCTATGATAATTGTTAATATTTTCTGATATGACAATCTCTCAAAGCATTTCCAGGCCATGAGGATTTGTGATATATAATTTATTTGAAACATAGGTACAAAATCTGTTTACATGATAGGCATACAGCTAATGATGGCTCTTTTCATTTCTCTCACTGCTTTCCATTCCATGACTATCCCATATCTAGATTTAAATTCTGCTACTATACAACCACTGTGGATATCAGCATAGAGGTTCCCGAAAAGGCTTGGAACCACAATATTACCCACCTACATCACTCCTCAGTACGTATCCTAAAGAAATAAAGTCATAATACTATAGTGATACATGCATACCCAGGTTTATAGCAGCACAATTCCCAGTAGCCGAACTATGGAACCAGCATAGGTGTCCATCAATAGATGAACAGATAAAGAAAATATGGTATATGCACACATGGAGATTTACTCAGCCAGGAAGAAAAGTAGATACACTTATGACATTTGCAGGAAATTGGATGGAACTTGACACCATCATGTCAAGTGAAATAAGCCAGTCCCCAAAGGTCAAGGGTTATATGTTTTCTCTCACAGGTGGAAGCTACAGAGGAAAAAGGAAAAGTAAGAAGTGGTTGGATAATCTTCTGACTATCAAGAGGAGATAAGTAGAGGAAAAGGACCACAGACTGGATGGTAGGGAACAGGGGAGCAGTGCTGGGGAGTGATATTGGCCAAATTATAGTTATATTTTGAGCATGTACACATATGCAACAAATACCATCATATGTACAACTATAATGCACAAATAAAAATAATGTAGAAAGAAAAAAACTTGAGTACTAACCCTTCAAATTGCCAGGGATTCCTGGTTTCAAGGAGATATAACCATACAAGGAATCTATTAGAAAATAGATAACTGCAGCCCTTAAAAGTCTGCAAAGCAGCCTTTATTCCTTAAATAACAAAGAAGACTCTTATTCAAAGAGTCATAAACTGAAAGAAAAACATGCGCATTTGGCCACCTAGAAAGGAAGTAGCTTGAGGATCCCATAACTGTGATTATTTTATAAACCTCATTAGTATTTCAAGATGCATCTGATAAAGCACCCTGAAAATTATTGGATTCCCACTGAACAATTTCTATCCCTCAACTGTTGTTTCCAGTCTTTTGCTACAAATCCTTTTAGAATGCTATAAAAATGCTACAAAGTATGGCTGAAGGAATCATCCCACAGACCAATGTAGCCTGAAATTTCTGAGAAATTGATTATATTCATATTATCAATTATGGTTTATATAAATGTCCACTCCTTAATTCTCAACCATATCACTACCAATAGAGACTGGAACCCCAGCAACTCAATATTCTTGTTTTTTCTTACCTCCTCTGGATGTAGAATTTGGGTTAAAAGCATCCATCTCTGTTGGCACCTCATTTGAATGGGCAGAAGTGGTATGGGAATCTATTAAGGACACGAGAGAGAGAGAGAGCTAAAGGAACTCTTTCTGAGAATCTCCCTGCACAGAACTCCACTTGTATGAGCTCAAGACTTCTCTCTCCTGGTGTTCTACACTCAGAACTCAGGTAACTGCTCCCCAGCAGGCAGTTCCCTCTCTCTGGAATGAAAGATAAAAGTCAGGAAACAACAGAAGATCCTTAGGGGAATGAGATTTAAGTGAGATGGAAAAGGAAGGAAACGTGGACTCAGAATATCCAGGACAAGGCTCTCATTCCTGGGATTTTGAAGGAAAAGGAACTAAGTGAACTAGTTGCCACGACAACCTGCTGTTGGGGAGAGGGGGGTTGGGGCAAGGAAATGGGTGACCTGTGGTTACTCTTGCTCCTGCCCCTGTCCCTGGCAGCCCTCCATGGGGTCAAAGGCTGTTTGGAGTGTGACCCCAAATTCATGGAGGATATTAGGACCTTGCTGACAAATCTGGTACCCTCAGAAGTCCCTGGCCGAAAT
The DNA here is from genome assembly GCA_020662805.1 of Glaucomys volans. Classification (NCBI taxonomy): domain Eukaryota; kingdom Metazoa; phylum Chordata; class Mammalia; order Rodentia; family Sciuridae; genus Glaucomys; species Glaucomys volans. Next base: position 398,542 of record JAJEJO010005165.1, on the reverse strand, counting down.
CAACTACTTGAACGGCAGTTTAAGGAGATGACCCATATAAGCTTCAAGGTCTCCCACGGGGACAAGATGCTTCGGGTGTTGGGTGAGGGAAGCGTGAGTCCCTGAGAGTTTTGGGGGTTAATGGGAGAAGGGAGGCAGGGAAGAGAACGCCTGGGGCCACACAATTTCCTCCACAGATATAATTATTCCTATGCATGTGTCTTCTCTCTTCCCTTCTAGCTGTTCAAAAGGTTGTCAAGTTGAGAACATGGCTGAAGAATGAATTTTATAGACTGGGCAATGAAACATGGAAAGGTGAGGTACTACTATTTCATTGTCCAATGTTCATACTGCCCAAGTAAGTCTGAGGAAATTTGGGCAAAACAAGGAAACAGCTAGAATTAAATTAGGACAGGAAGAGCCACCCTCATTTCTGATACCTCCCTCATTCCCTCTTAGGTGTCTTTATCCTTCAAGGCAAGCTTCTTGAGGTCCGCCAAAACCTGGAACCCAAAGTGAAAGAAACATTAAAGGCCTTCTCTGAAGTTGGTAATGAAACACTTCCATTCAACCTCACTGCAATTATGTGAAGGAAATAGAAAAGGAGGGGTGAGAAGGAGGGCAATGAGGGTTCAGATGGAAGCCATGGGAGCCAGGGGAGGGTAGCTGGATCTTGATGGATACACAAAGACTACTGGGGTGTAAGTAAACTGTACGTCAATGCTAATTAAGCTCATCAGAACTTTTTGGTTCTCTTTTAGCTTGTTCTGAAGATTGCAGTGAGTACAGTACATGTGACACCGTGAGATTTCAGCCCATAGTCTCCTATCTCCTTGTTCTGTATGGCTCTGTCTTTCCCATCTGTTACACTGAGAACCCAGTTCCTAGGGCTTTGGTTACAAGGGGGAATGTCAACAGTATCTGATAATAATAATCGAGCTTATGAAATTTTGAACACCTCACTTATTTAGGATATGCCCTAAAGCTTCCTAAAGCAATCCAGTACCCCAATATAAGCTAAGGAATTGTTTTCCTATTCCTTCCCCAGAGATCCAATTTAATTTATAGGTTCTAGCCCTCTAAGAAACTTGATTATAAGGGCAAGAAAGAATCCAGAGTAATGAAACCTAATATTCCTGGCAATGCCTGAGATTTAATCCATACTTGATATCTGACCTAAGGAAACTCCTGTTTACATCCCACTTCTGATTATTTTTTCTTTTTATCAGTTGTGACTGAAGGTCCTGTCCTTGATTGTTGGACCTGTCTTCGCATCACCACCCGGTGCTTCAGAGGAGAATACTGTAGAGGTGACCTAAACTGTGGTGTGGCAATATGAGGTGCTAGGATCAAGGAGTTGGGTTGTCCACTGATTTATTCAATGTTTGTTGAGTACTTTCCACAGGGAAAATGGTACAAAATAACCATTATGACCCATATGAATAACTTGGTTCTGGGCCAATTAAAGGGGTGAGAAAGGGAAATGCTAGACTAGAGGTGGAGAAATTAGTCTAGGGACAGCAAAGAAAAAGATTTTATAAACCTAGGGGTCTAAATGCAAGTCAGAAAAATCGAGAATGTGGGATAAAGGTCCCTGGTTACAATTTCCTCTTCTTCAAAATTTCCTTTTTTTTTTTTTTTTTTTTTGTTGCCCTCTTTCTAGACGAAGATCCGAGGAAGGCTGAACAGCGAGAGATTGCATTATTTCTCATATTGCTGGCAGAGGCTGGAATATTGGCAAGTGCTGTGTTACTGTGAGTTTTCCTCCCCCAAATAAACATGGGGTCAAGGCTGCCTTTGCCAGAGAGATCACCCAAACTTCCTCCCGGCTCCCCGGTGGAAAAAGGGGAAAGAAGTCATTTGAAAATCTGGGAAATGATACTGGCAGGAACGGAAATGGATGGAAGTTTGATGGGATAATAGGTGGAACATAAGGAAATGGAGGAGAAGCATTCAGAAAAGAAGAAAACATTGTCTAATTGTTTTAAAGAGTGGGGCTACTGACATTGAAGTTGGGATCTCTTCTTTATCTAGATTCTATATGTGTGTCACTCATCGGAGGAAAATGCAGGCAATACGAAGGATGCTAAAAAAATATTTGGACAAGAAACTTGAAGAATTAGTGGGGGCAGCAGATGAGGAAGACAGAAAAGATTCTGAACTATAAAATAAATACACACACTCAAACAGGAGGTCTTTCATGATTCTCTTGAGTGTTGACTCAGAGGAGAAAACTGGAACTTGAGTTGCTTTGTGATCCAAGTCATAGTATTTTAAAACTGAAATAGAACTTAGGGTTTCTCTAGTAAAGATCCTTATTGATATATCATGAGGCAATGGACACAGTGAGAGGGCAAATGATTTACCTGGAGTTGTACAGAACACTGATATGTTGCAATGCACACAAAAGATAATATGCTGCATAATAATAAAGAATGCATTGTTGGTAACTCTAATGGCTTTAATTAGAACAATTGATCATTGTAAGACTGGTTTCCATTTCTTTTGTTGTTTTGTTACTGTTTCCATATTTATCATTAGGTTCAATGTGTATGGTTTCCTTAATAATACATAATATTTAATCTTGAACGTGATATCAAACTCTCACACATATGTACAGAAAAATCAGTCCAAAATATTATTCCTGAGTAGCTAAGGTTTGTCCCAGTTATTTTCTCCTGAATCTATGCTGAGAGAAGAAATTGGATATTAATTTTGTATTCCTTTGGGTGTTTCCATTTAACACTTTTTCTATGCATAGCACCCTAATTAAAGCTTTACATGTGTTATGTAATTGAATTTTCCCAAAGACCCTGTGAGTAATATCATTGCCATCTCCATTTTAGGGCTGAGGAAACAAATATCTCAGACTACTCAACTCTAAAATTCATGATTTTTCCATTCTATTTTGTTTCATTATACTCTGGAAGCTTATTTCAGAAGGTAAACAGCAGGAAAGAGTTTCAGGAGTCCTGATCCTGTGGGAGGTAGAGGTGATAGCAAGCCTTTCACACAAGGTAGAACTAGTGCTTGCTTATTGCTATTATATTCTAATGAGATATTGAATGGACGAGAATGTGCTGGGAGAGAATTTGAACACTGATATCTTTCAGATGATACATTTGAAATCCATGATACAACTTCCCAAATCAGAGAGTTGCTGACATTTACCATTTCCCAGTGACTTAAGGTTTATTCCCCCCAAATATTGTGATATATCAATTTCATTCATGGACATATATCTTTATATTTTTATATAATTTAAGTTTTCATTATACAGAAAAACTTGTATAGCAGACTTGTTAGGTTTCGTGGCATTTTGAATTTTAGTGCAGCATTTAATTTTATTTTCAATATATATTTTATTTTGTATTTTTAAGGTGTAATGACATGTTTTGATACATAGTGAAATGATTACTACAGTTAAGTCAACTAACATACTGGCATGTGGCCTCTTGCCTCTCCCATGCTGTTCCACTCTCATCACTCCAGTCTAGGAATTCTTGGTTAACAATTTAGGATGTATCTTTCGTTAGTTTTATTTAAGCCTAAACACTAAAAAGTGAATGGTCACACAAAAATGTACACACAAACATTTATACCTGAAATTTGGGGAATCAAAAAATCACACACACTTAAATACTCTGTGAAGTTTAAAAATCTAGTCTTCTGGAGGGAATTTTGATATAAATGCTTTTAGATAATAGTGTTGCCTCGAGAACATTAACTCTCAAATTCCTAAATTACTATAGAATTCTCTATAATATTTCAAAATAAGTTAGATGGATCTCCATCATTAATATGGTCTACTTGCTCTGTTGGCCCCAGAATATATAAGACTGTCCACAAAACAGAAAATAAAAAGCCTTGAAAAATAAGGAAAATATTCCCAGGAAAATATCACAAGAAAACAAAACTACTTCCTCCTGAAAATATACTCAACCCTATTTATGATCTCATGGTATCACTTTCTGGTATGAAATGTTATGTAATGGAAGCAAGAAAAGGACATTAGAAGTAGAATTAAAGAAAGGAAATAAACAGATTATATAATTAAATATTGAACATAAAACATGCTTTGTGTTAGGAAAGAAAAGGGCATTAAAGAATTATGTTTAAAAAAAAGAAAGTTGAAAATGAAAGGGAGTAAGGGATTTAAAATAAAAGCAATAATCACCAAGGCCTGACACACACACATGTGAGCATGCAGATCCACACACCCACACACACAAATGTCACCCTTCGTTATGGAATATTGAAGTGTGACCCCTAAGGAATGAAAATAGAATATATAGCATCCACATTTTGAAAGGGAAAAAGAGTTTAAATAAAATTCCACTGACAGAAGCAGGTAAGGAGGAAAAACAGAAACAAAGTAAAGCACAGGTAAAAAGAACACACAATAATAATCAGATATCAGCAAATAGATGCATCAGTCAGAAGATAAGTTATTAGGTTGTCCATTTGAAAATCTAATTCAGAGCTCCCTATGAGACAAACGTAAAATGTGACAGGCTCACCCTGAAAATGAAAGAACTGAGTATCTAGCAAATCCTAGCCAAAAGAAAGTAGGTATTGTCTTATTGATAGAATTCATAAGAGAAATTAAGCCCAAAACAATGAACAATAATGAAGAATGATATGATGTGGCTGCATCACTGTAGTATGCAGATTTTAAGTCCTTTGGGTATAGGCCAAGGCAGTGGGACAGCTGGGTCAAATGGTGGATCCATTCCAAGTTTTCTAAGGAATCTCCACACTGATTTCCAGAGTGGCTGCACAAATTTGCAACCCGACCAGCAATGTATGTGTGTACCCTTTTCCCCACATCCTCACCAACACCTATTGTTGCTTGTATTCTTGATAATAGACATTCTAATTGGGGTGAGATAAAATCTTAAGGTGGTTTTGATTTGCATTTTTCTTATTACTAGGGATGTTGAACATTTTTTCATATATCTGTTGATTGCTTGTAGATCTTCTGTGAAGTGTTTGCTCATTTCCTTAGCCCATTTATTGATTGGGTTATTTGTATTTTTGGGGTAAAGTTTTTTGAGTTCTTTGTAGATTCTGGAGATTAGTGCTCTATCTGAAGTGTGTGTGGCAAAGATTTACTCCCACTCTGTAGGCTCTCTCTTCACATTGATGAATGTTTCCTTTGCTGAGAAAAAGTTTTTAAGTTTGAATCTATCAATTATCTATTCCTGCTTTTATTTCTTGTACTTTGGGAGTTCTGTTTAGGAAATCTGGTTCTAAGCCCACATGCTGAAGATTTGGACCTACTTTTTCTTCTATTAGGTGCAGGGTCTCTGGTCTAATTCCTAGGTCCTTGATCCATTTTGAGTTGAGTTTTGTGCAGGGTGAGAGATATGGGTTTAGTTTCATTTTGCTGCATATGGATTTCCAGTTTTCCCAGCACCATTTGTTGAAGAGGCTGTCTTTTCTCCATTGTATGTTTTTGGCACCTTTGTCAGCATACTACAGTGATGCCACCACATCAGTGTTCATAGCTGCTTAATTCATAATAGCTAGATTGTGGAACCAACCTAGATGCCCTTCAGTAGATGAATGGATAAAGAAACTGTGGCATATATACCCAGTGGAATATTACTCAGCCAAAAAGAAGAATAAAATTATGGCATTTGCAGGTAAACGGAAGAAGTTGGAGATGGTCATGCTAAGTTATACTAGGCAATCCCAAAAAACCAAAGGCCAAATTATATCTCTGATAAGTGGATGATGATACATAATGCAGGGTGGGAGGGAGGCAAGAATGGAGGAAAGATGGATCACATAGGGAAAAAAGGGCATGAGATGGGGGGGGTAAGAATAATAACAGAATGAGACAAACATCATTACCCTATGTATATGTATGATTACACACATGGTATGACTCTATTTTGTGTACAGCCAGAGAAACAACAGATGTACTCCATTTGTGTTCAATGAATCAAAATAAATAAAAAAAGATATGATGATAAAGTAGGAAGTAGAAGAGAAAATACAACAAAAATGAAATGAAACTCTATGAGCCTAACAATTGTTTTGAGATTTTAAAAAGGGAAATAATTGATACAATTTCTACGATCATGATTGGAGTTTAAAGTACCTTTCTCAGAATCTGCTAAATCAAAAGAACAAAATGTTATAAGGTTAAGATCTGTAGAACACAATGAATGACCTTAAACATGATACTAAACCTCACACCTAGCTAATAGATTTTCTTCTATATCTTCTTTCTAATGCATATGGAGCATTTATAAAAATTGACAAGGGCATGGGTTGGCCAACACTAGCTTGCTTCTTCCTGAAGTAGGTCTCTGTCCTCATGGTCACATGATGAGACTACATTTCCAGTACCCCCTACATTCAAATGAGCTATATAACTGAATCCTGACCACAGGAATGTAGTGCAACTGCTGAAAATGTTTCCAAGCTTGGCACGTACAAATATATGGAACAGTTCTCCAGCCCCTCCCCTGTCAGTGGGTTATCACTATACAGAAATTTCTTAGAATATTAAATATGCTTATTTGGAGAAATGTTTCAAATTCCATGTGAGTGAATAGCAAAAGTTTATTTCATTAGACTTTAGAGGTTTTTGAGTTAGTATTAACATCTAATACATAGGCCAAAAAGAAAATGTCAACAAATACTGAAGAAATAATATTGTGGAGAGCAGTTATTCAGAACATGGGCAGTAAAATTAAAAATTAACAACAAAGAAAAAAAATATTTCATATATTTGAAAACTAAAATCTTATTTCTAAATAATTCATAAATTAAAGATGAAACTACAAAGCCAATTATTAACTACTTAAAAAATAAACTGCTATGAAAATATCTATCAAATCTTATGAAATATAGCTAGTGTATGCATTTCAAATTATAGCTTGCTAATTCTCACATAGCAAAAAGAGAAAAAATATATTGACAAAGTTGAACAGGGAATTCAACAAAGCAGCTAGGAAAAGAACAAAGTAAACTCAAAGAATATACTAAGAAGGAAAATTAGATGACATCATACATAAAATATAAAGCAGAACATGTAACAATAACACCAACTGCTGATTTAAAAATGTTTTTGTCCACACTGAACAATTTTTTGAAAAATATGCATATTTTTAAAGAAGGAATATAAACAGAACTAAACTACTGATATATAGAGAGATCTTTTAAACAAAACTAGGGCTATAATATTTAAAATTTGAATAAAAGCAATAATTTTAATACAATATACTATCAATATTGATATAGGAAAAAAAACCTGAAATGTCAATATTATTTAAAACAGTATAAAATGGTATAAATATAAATATTGAGAACAAATTCAAGCTTAAGGAAAGTTCTAGAATGCATTTCAATGTGTTGACTTTGACTTTACCCCCGTGGTAAAATTGGTTTCTTCCCAATTTGACTCTAGTGCTCGTATATCTAAGTAAATAATAAAGGAAGACATGTAAGTTTAATAAAAATTGTCAGGTTTAGTTTTGAAAACACTTATTATAGGTTCTTTAGAAATAGCAGAGTAATATGTTTTGGCTTACATATATGAACACATAGCAAGAGGATCAAACCTAACATATCCCACAGAAGCTAGAACAAAGTAAGTAGCAAACTTGAGACTAGAACTGGGATCATGCTGGGCATGGTGGCACACACCCATAATTACAGCAGCTCAGGAGGCTGAGGCAGGAGGATCACAGTTCAAAGCCAGTGTCAGCAAAAGTGAGGTGCTAAGAAACTCAGTGAGACCGTCTCTAAGTAAAATGCAAAATAGAATAGGGCTGGGATGTGGCCCAGTGGTCAAGTACCCCTGAGTTCAATCCCCAGTACCCCCATCCCCCCAAAAAAAAGAAAAAAAAAAAAGAAAAAGAACTGGAATCACACTATCAGAGAATAGAGAAGTAATAAAGACCAAGGACTAAAAGATACTATAGAGCTTCACATTTTGATAATAAAGTAAAATATAACTCTAGGCAGTTTAGAGAGAAGTAGCCAAAATATGCTAGGAATATATCCAGACTGTTCTATATCAACTTACTCCTTTGAAAGCCTTTAGAGGAGAGGCTGATTTTCAGTTGAATTCCTATCAGTTTTGAGTAGTATTTTTCAAATGGATGGTCCTTCTTTGTGCACAATTTGTTGTAACTGCTTTATATTATAGATCCAGAAGCCAATCTTTATTATTCCTAAAGATACCACTAGGAGAATAGGCTTGTTTTCTGTGTTTGTGTTTCTAATAAAATACAAAGAAGATGATCTAATTAGACAATGTGTTCATCTACCAGGAAAGGTCTTATGATATTTCTGTTTTTCAAATGTAAACATGATACAAAATTAATTGCTTGTAATTCTAAATTTAAGCTTAAGCTAATGGTTAACATAACAAAAGAAGGACATGTAAAAATATAATTCCAACAAGCAAATGCTCAACCGAAATTTCATTTAGAGCCATAAACAATACAAATCATTTCATTACTGAAGCAATTACATTTTAAGAGCCAACACATACTCCAATGTCCTGATGTCAACCCTGCAGGAAACTAGTTAATAACATTTCTCTAGAATATACAAATCAGTAGGAGAAGATATTTCTCTAATAGCCTTGGATCTTAGCACTGATGGTACAATTTTTGACATGCCATCATTCTTGGGGACAATTTATTAAAAATGAATATTCTCAGTGTTTTGCTTATTTCAGGAGACAATGAACAGAGATGAGTTTTCACTCAGCTCTACTGAGTGAAAATTTAATGATTTATTTTATCTAGGGATACTACAGGAGACATCAGTCTAATGAAGGTACTCAATCATAAGTTATTAGAACATAAAAAAAAAACCTGTTAAAACAATAGCTCATTCAACACTGGAAGTTTATTCATTGCCAATTAATATTCTTTCTAATATTATTCTCAAGATTGCACCTTCTTCCTCTTGGGTTAATTCTTTATCTTGGGATTCTATGATCTGATTACCCAAAGTGTCCTCTAGATAATGGCTTCATCATTTCTGTCCCTCCTTGCTTCAATATAAGGTCTGAGAAGAGCAGTACATTTCCTGTGACTATTCCCCATTGTTTCTCCTCCCAGTTCAGCACATGTACATTCTTTTCTGTACCATCACATGAAAATGGCTCTTGCCAAGGACTTTAGTGATTCCTTAGCTGTTATACTCAAAGAATACTCTTTATGACTAGGATTATTTGCTAATTCAAGATTTGCCAGGGCACTAAAGGTTTCTTTCTAAAAGCTCCCTTCTTGTGGTAGACTAAGCAGGTTTTGTTCTTAGTTTTAAGATTTTTCTATAATTTAAGTCATGCTTTTGGTGTTTGGGAGTGCTCCCGCTTCTTCTGCCTACCTGCTAGATACTGGGGACCAGAGAAGGGACTTCAAACTTTCCTCCCTTCACACCTACAGGAATATCATGCATTCCTGTAATTTTAACTATAACCTACTGATCATATGACTGTTTTAGTCAACTTTTTCCCTGCTGTGACCAAAGGACCCTATCAGCATAACTGTAGAGGAGGAAGAGTTCATTCGAGGGCTCACATTTTCAGAGGTCTCACTCCATAGACAGCAGGCTCCATTCCTGGGGGCTTAAGGTGAACCTCATGGTGGAGGAAAACAGCTCACATCATGATCAGAGAGCAGTGAGAGAGGGAGAGAGAGACAGAGAGACAGAGACAGAGAGAAAACTGTCTCATCAGATACAAATATGTAGGCAAAGTCAGGCCCCAATTCCCACCTCCTCCAGCCACTCCCTACCACTTCAGTTAATCCCTATCAGGAGATTAAATCACTGATTAAGACTCTTTCAACCCATATAATTTCTCCTCTGAACTTTCTTGCAGTGTCTCACATGTGAGCTTTTGGGGGACACCTCACATCTAAATTATAACATATGTCCAGATTCTTAAGCTTGGATTTTTAACCCATTTCTCAATCTCTGCCTTCCAATTCAAGTCCCCCATCTCTACCTTTGAATACCTACTAGATATATCCATCTAGGTGGAGGATACCAACTCCTCATACCTATAAACAAACTCATTGGTCTTCAACCATTTCTGATCCCACACATTTTTATCCATGTTCAGGGTGTTTTTCAGTCCCCATGAAGAAAATGAATATGGACTATGGACAATATACTTTGCTAAACATTTTCATAATTATCCTCCTAATCCCACAAAATTGTTTTAAGCCATTTTGGTATAGCTGAGTTTTCACAAGTTTTTCCAAGTGCCTTAAGTTGCAAATGCTGGGTCCCAAATCTTAAGCCTTTCCACTAGTTGGCACTGGCCCCCTGGATACCATAAATCATCCAGAAGGTAGAAATCTCAATATATTCTAAGTCCTCTCTCCTTCGTCTCTCCTATCCAGTCACTCTCCAATTTGCATTGATTATTTCACTCCAAATTTTTCTTAAATCTCCCTGACTACTGCCACAGTTGAGTTCAGTCCCTTCTCTCTCAGGGCCTATTATGGTAGCCTCCTCTTCAGTCTCTCCAGCTGCCAAATTCATCCTACCTTTGGCACTCAGAATGATCAGTCTTAAAACACTAATCCACATTCAAACCCTGATTCAATTAGTCCATTGCCTCTGATACTCAGAAAAGATTAGGGTAAACTCTTTCAAACAATGCTTTACATAAGGCCTTGCATTTTACCAGCATTTTCTCTATACAATTTCCCCTTGGGCCAATTACTTCCCATAATTTTCCCTCTAGTTAAGTCTGCCAAACATACTAGGCAACATATTTCTTACTCCAAGGCATTACTTGCCATGTTCTCTTCTGTCTCAACTGCCTGATAATCTTCATCAGCCTTCAAAACTGATGTTCTTCAGAACTTACATCTAAAGTTATCTCCTCTCATAAATCCTTTCTTGAGATGTGTAAGGTGGAATTAATCACTCACAATCTTCAGAATCCACTACAATTCATATGTTTCTATATACTCATTTTTATAGATGACTGTTATTGGTTTGCATGTCACTTTCCCAGACACAAACTCCTCAGGGACAGGGACTATGCCATATTTATCATCGGTTTCACAGCATATAGCAATGTATCACAGGACTTTGTAGCTACTTAAACATCACTTAAGGGAGATTTTTCTGAATCCCCATATCGTGTTAGCACTTCAAAAGAAACTGCAGCATTGTCTACTCTTTTTTTATAGGAATTCAAGGAAATTATGTAACTATGAATTAATACCTGACTATAAGAGGTCAGATGTCTACTGCTTGTCCATAAATATGCCTATTTACAGAGCTCATTACAATGTCTCACAGAGAAAACATGAATGAAAGTATGAATATAGGTGACAACATTGGTAGATGCTGTCATTTGGATTTGAGCATGCCCCAAGTATTCTTTTTTCTTTCAATTGTAGATGGACACAATACCTCTATTTTATTTATTTATGTGGTGCTGAGGATCGAACCCAGTGACTCACCAAGCCAAGCAAGTGCTGTACCACTGAGCTACAACCCTAGCCTGCCCCAGATATTCTTAATACTATCACATATATCTTGTGAAATTGTCCATTGCAGCCTGTCCTGATCTTTAAAATCTTTGACAGCTTAATGGCCAGCATGCTATAAAATAAGGGTCATCTTAATATTTTTCAGAGCTAACATACTCAATGGAGCTTAGATCAGATTTAAAGTAAGTACCATGTTCCCACATCAAGCACACATGTTGCCAGTGTTCAGCCTAATTCAGGGCACTTAATGGAGGGTCCTCAGCAATTCCCATTACTCAATAGTGTGTAGTGAAGTTTGCCTACCGACATGCTTTACAGCCAGTTGGACCAGAGACTCAAAAAAACCTCAAATTGTCTAAGAGTTTCAAGGACTTCGGTTACATTTAAATGCAGAAATGATCTCAGCCATCGAGAGCCTACAGTTTATTTCCCCCAAGTTACTCTGCTTTTAGAGATAGGGTAAAAGTTGGTAAGGGGAAGTAGAGATGCTGGTATTGAGGCATCTAATGGTGTTGACTTCAATAAATACAGGAGGTTTTGGAACATTACACTGAGACTTCATTATTCCCAACTTCAAGGTACATATTTTTATTTTTCACCTGACCTAAAAATAGGTTTAATAGCAAGACGGAGTGAAAGGACAATAGCTAGAGTGAAAGCCACGGAGAACGGAGGCAACTCTCTGAAGAATCAATGCCACTTTGCACTCCACTTCATCTCAAGGAGTCAGCCTGACTTCAGGTCCTTAGGTTTATATTTCCAGATCCAGTACTGCTAAATTTGCAGGGTAATTTTACACTCGGGTGCACATCTTCCTCTTCAAGAGGAAACAAATACAAACTCTCTCCAATCAAAGGGCAACGTTGACAGGTAGGCATGTTTGTCTAGTATCCACTTTAGACTGTTACAGGGCTTTCTGTGAGGGATTGCTCTCAAAACACTTGAAGCTTGTACCTAATGAGGCTTCATCAATCTCCTGATGAGGTGGCCCTTCATGATTTCTGCCGAAAGTACTAATAAGCGTAGGCTCTTCAGGATTCAGAATTCATGCTTCTTCTTTTATCCACAATTCTCTTTATGTTCCTAATGGTGTCAGAAAGCATTCAACAATATTTTCTAGTGAATAAGACACTTCCTGGTTTTATGTTTGGCACTGTGGAAATCTCTCAGAATAATACTTTCAAACCAATGAGACATCATTTATTAAGTTGTTGTTTCTATAATGAATAACCTCTGTATGCTCTAGGAAAACAGTCCAAAGAGAGTTTGAAAAAAAGGGTGAAAAGCATTAAACACAGGGTTTGTGATGCAGTGCTTATTAAAACATACCAAATCCTGCCTAAAATCCAACAATATTTCCATGGAAGAAATACAAGAAAAAGTTACAGTCATTATCTCTAAGTGGTATAGGGTACAAGTGATTTTTATTTCCTCCTTTTTACTTGTTGGTATTTCTGATGTTTTCATAGTGAGCTTGCCTTTTACTGGTGTAGGGAGAAAGGCTATTTTAATTCAACATGAGGGCAATAAGATTTCCATGGCAAACACAATGTAACGCAATTTGCTCCAAACTGTCCAATGGATTAATTTAGTCCAATATTTAGCTGTGGAATCCATCTTATGTACCAAAGTGCTTCCAAGTTAATGTTTCATTAGATTTCCACCCTGGGAAATGAAATTGCATTTAACATTCTTTTTCTCTCCTCCAATTCTGGGGAAGATCTTTTGTTTTAAAAGTTATTATGGTAAAATCTTTTCTCTGCCTCTATGTGATTCATTTAACAACATGTGGGAGGCTAAAAGAAGATTGAAATACAATAATGCTTTAAAAAATAAAATTAGTAAAAATTAAAATAATTATTAGAGAAACAGCATGCTTGTAACTTGTCCTATGACACAAAAAGCTCAAGTGTAATGTTCTTGACCCTGAGCCCTTAACTCAGTTCAGACATCCTAAGTTACTGATCTGACAGCACAGCAGGCTATGTCCCTAGTTCTCTTTTGGTCCATTTGCTACCCACTCACACTCCTGTCACTAATTCTTCCCTCTTGTCACCATATTCCATTTATAAGCTTGGTACCTCAAAGATATTTACTTGTACTTTCTCCTGTGGTTTAAATAGCAATGTCCAATAAAAATATAGTGCAAGCTAATATATAAATTTAAAGTTTTTCAGGAGTCACATTGGAAAAACAAAAAGAGCAAGACATGGTGGTATGCCTGCCATCCCAGCTACTTAGGGGGCTGAAAGGGGTTCACTTCAGCCTGTGAGCTTGAGACCAACCCAGGTGACCCAGCCATACCTCTATCTTGAAATGGAAGAGGGAGAGAGGTAATATCAATTTTAATAACATATTTTAACCCAAATACCTAAAGTGAGATGATTTCAATGTGTAATCTGTATAAAATTGATAAGCTATTTTATTTTAGTACTAAATTGTTAAAATCTTTTTTGTATTTTGTTCATACTTTCAACCCAGCTCTATGCCTCAAGGAACAATTATTGTTCTCTAACTTCTTGACATCTGTGGTTGAAAAGACATGATCTTCATTTAGATACCATAAGAAGGACAGATAAAACAACAAATCTGAAGTTGTTCCATAATTAAAGGGCTTTGAATCACTGAATTCAGCATGTGCTTTTTGTTTTTGTGTGTGTGTGGTGCTGGGGATTGAACCGAGGGCCTTGTGCTGGCGAGGCAAGCACTCTACCAACTGAGCCATATCCCCAGCCCTTGGTTTGTGCTTTTAAACCTAAAGTTACATTTTAGGGGGTGTAGCTCAGTGGTAGAACACTTGCCTCACATGTATGAGACCCTGGATTCAATCCATAGCACCACACACAACGTTTAAATTTATATTTAATTTTCTTAAACTTATTAAAATACTGAAATTTTTAAATAAAATATTATAGCTACATTTCAAATGCTCAGTAGCCACATGTAGCTGGTGGCTTACTGCATTGTAAAGCAGAAGTTTAAAATCCTCAAGCAGTTTCGGTTTCAGACCTTCAAATGTTAGCTATACCCCCCACACACACCAGGTCCTTAAAGCCCATCAGTGGCCCTGAAAGACAGGTATCTTCTGCTTCTGCATAGGTCATATTCAGAGAACACCCTCTGCAATACACAGGAAGGGAGAGGAGAGGAGAGGAGAGGAGAGGAGAGGAGAGGAGAGGAGAGGAGGGAGGAGAGAGGAGGAGAGAGGAGGAGAGAGGAAAGAGGAGGAGAGAGGAGGGGGGGGGAGAGGGGAGGGAGGACGGGGAGGAAAGGAAGAAAGGGAAAAGGAAAAGTAAGAGGAAGAGGAAAAGGGAAGGGAAGGGAAGGGAAGGGAAGGGAAGGGAAGGGAAGGGAAGGGAAAAAGAAAACACTTCAAAATACATCCCTTCTAATGGTGACTCCTGGCGTACGACAGCTCTACGCCTCAGGAACAACTATTGCTCTCTAACTTCATATGGAGATAATTCCTGAAAATGCACAGTATTTTAAAAATACAAATGTAAGACAAATCTTAGCCAATGAAATTGAAAGCATAAATAACTCACTTTGAAAGATCTACGCACTAGGTAATGAAGATCCATTTATTAATTTATCAATCCAAAGCTAGTTCATTGCAGTACCCCCAAAGTAATAAATCCTGAAAGTTACCTATTGTGCTGCTTGTGATCACATTTGGGGCTTTTCTCTTCTTTTATTGATCCCTTTGTTAATAAATGTATACCTTTAGAAAGAAAGGTGTTCTGTATGATCTTTCTGGAAAGGGGGAGGTGGTACTGGGTTTTTGTTTGCTTGCTTTTGCAGTGACAGATAAGAAGTGTTCGGACAAAGATTATTGTATAATTGATTTGTATTGATTTCTTTTTTTTTT
>JAJEJO010005165.1:336000-383106 GCA_020662805.1 Glaucomys volans | reverse complement strand
CTTTGAACTCGTGATCCTCCTGCCTCAGCCTCCCAAGTGCTGTGATTTGTATTGATTTCTGCTTTTAAAATTCTTCAATGGGAAAATAAATTTTCCATAAAATTGTAGACTATATGGGTGGGTAGCTTACTTTGTAATAACAATATATCTATTAATATGGTCACAGGAATCATAGATAGAACACAGTCTTCACATTGGAAAGAGTCAACAAATATTTTGTGTTTAGTTTTTGCAATGTTATCTTTACATACTCACATACGTAATTCACATTTATATGTAATTGTGACCTATTTGTGCCCCTTTTAAGTGCATAATGTATTTTTGAATTAAATGGTTTATATGCAGCCATTTATACACAGCCTAAAACACACAAGTTTTATGATCAGAATGTGAGTCATTTTATATGGTTCTGAGGAGGTCAGGATTCTTTGCTCAGAATGCTATTTCCTTATCAGTGGTTTATTTTATGAATCACATAAAACTGCACAATCCTAAAAATATAATGCAAGCCACAAATGCAAATCACATATATAATTTAAAATTTTCCACCTCCATATTTTAAACGTTAGAAAAAGAGGTTAAATTGATACCTTATTAAACCTTTATGTTCAAATGAGATTACCTTTTTAAAATTAAGACTTTGAAATCTAGTGTGTATTTTGCATTTACAGCACATTTCAGTTCAGATGAGCCACATTTCCAGTATGAGTAGGGACACAGGAATGATTCATCTGCCATGTTGGATGGCACAGGCAGAAACAGCACTCACGGGGAATCTTTGGTATATTTTACAGAATATATGTTACTTTATCAGGCAAATTGGAACACAGGGCCAAATCAAAATTATTTTCAAGTCTCTTAAATGTTAATTGTGTATATTTTGTTAAACAAAATTAAAATAAATCTGTATTTCTTTTCTGATAACATTATTACCCGGTCTACAGAATGTAGCCCTTCATATTCTTTCCAATTTGTGCTATCAGCATATATTCAGGTCAGGTTCACTAGATCCATACAGTACCGACAGTTAAATATCCTTGATCATAGCTTAGTCCTTGAAATTAGCTCACATAATTACCTGTCAGTGGAATGTGTCATTGGTTTCTTTTTTTAAAATAATTTTTAAACCTAATATCTTCAGAGCTCCCTTAGAAAACTGAATGAAATATCAGAACAACAGTCTAAGTGAAAAATATTCATTTCTATTTCACCCTTTCTTCTATTCAAAGGCATGATTTTTCCCCAGTGTTGAAAAATCTGCAACATTTATCTCTGTGACTTAAAGAATAACCTTATTTTATAGCACAGTTCAGTAAGACACTGGATATACTTGCAGTCATATTTACAAAAAGATTATATCCACAAGCTATTACATTGTCATACACTGGTGCACTTGTCTGCCTATGTGATATTTCTCTCCATGTTCGATGGTGCATATCAAGTTAACAACCACAGTTTATTATCTAATGCATTGTGTGATTAATGGGATAACTCATATTTTAATCAGTCATAGATTTCTTCTCAATGAGTCTTCTTGCCTTAAGCATAGTATAGTCATAGAGTCTTAACTTTTTACAATAGTTTCTCACCTATTTTTCTATTTATTTTTAACAAAAGAGAGTTCATGTGAGTACTGTTAATAGATCTAATAAATCATTCCATGATACCTCTGTATTTTAAAAGATCTATTTGTTTAGCTCTTCAAGTGTTCTTTGCATTTGGAATTAGCAATAATAATTATAAAAATAATAATTACATTTGATTGCTTGCTTCCTAGTAATTCAAAGGTATTTCCCTTTTCTTCTTACCACCAGAGAATATTTTCTATTTTACCTCATGTTAGTCAATTTTACAGTCATTTTATCTCCTGCTTGGTTATGAGCAACGTAATTTAAAGGGTGATGTCATATTCATTTTCATATTTTATGAAGACTAGCAAAGTAACCTACATACAATAGATGTTTCATAAAAATATGTGGACTTTACCTATGGATTACTATAAAATTGTGACTGCATTATTAGTCTAACAAATGAGTTCACCAGTTAAGACCAAGAGTCATAATAGTTCTATAAGCTATTTTATATTACACTATAGTAGGACTATGCTATGGTTACTGGGTTCTAGATATTACATACATTAGCTGCAGTACATTATAAAAAATTAAATGATATGTTGTAGGTATCATGAATAGCTTCACTGCATAAATAAGACAATTAAGGTTTTCAAAGGAAAGCACCTGTTTCAGGGCAGAGAATCATGAGTTAGGTTCAAACACACATGTGTCTGGAGTCCTTAACTACTGAGCAAGGGCATCTCCCAAGACCCTTGGTCATGTGAATTTAGATGAAAAGACTGTTAAGTAGCAGAATTCTCAATTCTGGGGACACTTCCACTAAATGGCATGCTTTAGACAATTAGACAAAAATGAGATAGAATACATTATTCATAAGAATAAAAATGTTCATACCAAAGCACTGATATTTTATATTCAGGAGTAACCTTACTGTCAGCAGTAACCTTATTGCTGGTATTTGGTAATATCATCATTATTTTTCCAAAGTAGCCTTTATATCCCTTCTGTAAAACATCCTAATTTTCTTTGGGGTTTTGATACATTTCTTTCTTTCCAGATTCTGACATATTTGCTTTCAACTAAAAGAATTTCTGATCTTTGAGAATGTGTTTAAGTTTGTTGGGTTTTACCTATAGTCAAATTTGAAGAGGCCACTATTGATTTTTAAACTCGACTAGACAATTGAATTTTCTCACTGACCAGAGGCCATTAAGAGTTTATTTGATTACAGTTACTTGGATTCATTTTTGTTCTGAGTTGAAAGATCATTTAAAAATCAACCTGCTACATCTCTTGAAACATGTTCCTAAGGAACACAGCAAACCAAGTAAATAAAGCAAACACAAACATTCTCCTATACTTTCCTTTCTACTTATTTCTCAAGCATGCCTAAGAAATTATAATATGCCCTCCTTTATTTATTGAGAGGGGTGTGTGTGTGTGTGTGTGTAAAATTTGCTTTGCCTGAGCACCAGACAATCCATACCACAAATGCAATGTCAGAATATAGATTAAAAGTTAAGGATCATAGCAAAAGTATTTCTTATATTATATAGTAATGTGTGGCCTTCATATTACAAGCTCCACTGGTTTGTTCTAGGGCCCCTAAAAGCATGATTCTTTTAAATGCCTCCATCTGGAGGAGAAGGAAAATTAGAACATCCATTTTCCACATCCATTTTCTGCTTTGTCTCTCTGCATCCCTTGCCAGTTCCAAATTGAGCAATGAACTTGAATTCTGTGTTCAGAGGTTTTTAGTTCCCAAGTACTCTGATTTCTTTTCCACAATGTAGATTAGGAATTGAATTTGGAAACATGTTGGCAGTTCTCTGGTGTAATCTGCTTCCACAAACAGAATGGACAAGTGATTGTGGTTAAATAAGTGTTTCCAAGTAAGCACCAAGTGATTTGCCTCCCAAAGTTCAAAATTTCTGTCAAATGGGGCTCATACCAATTATTACCCAAACTTTTCATTAGGCCACCAAAGAAAAAAGAAAAAGAAATGTGTGTGATTTGTGTTTCTGCTTAGAAAATCAGATATTTCCCTTTAAGTAATAGTGTCTTTTGCATGCAATATGGATGAGAAATGGAGGATAAAGCGTCCAGGGGAAATACCAGTGCTTCCTGAGAACAATTATTTTATCAAAAATGTCACTGTGTGCTCAGAAGTCTTGCAGCTCAGCCCATGAATTAGTACAGTTGCATAATCCCCTTATTTCCTATCTAAAGCAAAGTGATCTCAATTTGACTTCATTGTTAAACACTTGAGAAGCCCTAATTGTTTCCTGTACATTTTGTTTTTCTTTCCCATGTTCATCCTCTAATCAAACCTATCAGCAACTTATAAGAGTGTTTAACTATAAAGAATTCATTACAGAAATTTACTTCATATATATTCACCTCAGCCCTCTGCTGGAAGGTGTCTGTCCCTCACCTGCACTGCCCTCACATGCACTGCCTTGAAACTCCACCAAAAATCTGTACCATGAAATTTATTATGATACCAATGCTACAGAGAACTAAGACTCATATAGTTTTGAAGCTCATATGTGAATGAATTACACTCAAGTTAGACATGCCACTAAATGTTAACACAGGTACATCTTTGCATCTTCTTCTAGCATTTATATAATCAGAGACAAAAAGTGGACTGAACATCCCAGCCTCTGAAGACTCCTATGTGAGATCAAATCCCTGCACACTACTTGGAATGTCACACTCCTTGAGACACAATCCAGATTCACTCTTTCAAAAGATATCTCAGAAACACAAAACCCACCCATTCGGTTTATGGTTTATGCTGCCCGATCTTCAATGGGCCACAAAAACAATGGACCACAAATGATTCATCCTATTTTCTAAAGGTGAGATTACTTTCAGAAGAGAAAAGAAGAATCCGAAAGGTGAAAAAATAATAACCACAACAACAAACCAAGCCACTTAATCTGAATTCAGAGGTTCTGACTAGTTCAAACAACTAATAAAGAAAATGGGAAGAATATAATTTGCAGCAATTTTGCAAAAGAGGAACAAAAAAAAAAAAAAAAACCTTACTTTACAAATAGCCCTGGCTTCATATCTAGCCAAGCAAGCAGCAAGGCAGAGGCAGATAATAATGTGATTACTCTGGTAATGATATGCATTAGATACATTATGGGAAACAATCATGCTCCCTACTGAATGCAGTCAATCCAGTTATTGATTTTTCTTAATGTTAAAAGCGCTACTCTAAAACTGAAAAGAGATATCCTTTATTTATTCTCTTTCCCTTTCAGTTTCCGAGTCCATAGATCCTTTGATGCAGAGTAGTATACCAAGATAATGGAGTAATGTATATCTAATCTGACACCTACTGGGCCAGGCTAATGTTTCAGATAAAAACTGCTAGGATACTGCAGCTCATGGAAAAAAGGAATGTATGACCAGAGAAAAAAACATGAATTTGCCTTCTGTTTTTTGTTTGGTTTGGTTTTCTAAAGCATCCTTGCAGACCAAGCATGTTTTCCTTTTAAATCAGGATGGTAACATTGATTAGTCCACAAACTGCGCCCAGCAGATGAGTCTATATTAAAAATTTTTTTCTCCACAAAATGTTTCATCTATTTAGACTTTATTTAATACATTATCATTGTAAAATGATCATTGTATACGTGCAGTACACAAGAGCCTGGCTAGAGAACCCTCTGTCATCTATAGCTGCTGTTTAAATCATGTTCCCCTACACGGGTGGACAGACACACACACGCGCGCGTGCGCACACACACACACACACACACACCCATCATAGCTCACCATCATTCTCCATTTTCTTCTTCCTAGCACTCAGTGATACCTGAAACCAAATATTTGTAATGAACTTTAGAGAATATTTCAATAAATACAAGGCATTGTAACAATTTCTGACTTTCTTTTTTCATTTCATACCATATAGGATGATTATTAAATCTTATTAAATGTTATTTCTTGACATCTTTGTCAAGTGAGTAATTAAGCAAAATAGTAGACTGATGTCAAAAGTTCCCTGTAAGATTGATCTGTTCCATCAGAAAAATTAAACAATATATTTATACCAACCTTTTGGCTGATGTCTGATACTCATTTCCTTTATTCATCTCGTGTCTCTACCACTTTTTTTTTTTTTTTAACTCCAGAGGAGAATAAAAAGCATTTCTTCTTGTCATTTTCACTTGGCCAATTTCATTTAAACTGCCCCCAGAGGATTTGAAACAGCATGTCCAGGGCGGCAGACCAAGATCAGTAACACGGGAACTGAAAAGTGTCTCAATTGCTTCCTCTGTTTAACCAAAGAAAATCACACAGGCATTTCTGATGAAACCTTTGATACATTTTAAGAGAGGACAATCAAAACTAAAAAGTAATTCGATTTTACCATTGGGCCTAAATGAGATCTCCTCTGAATGTTTTTAAATTAATTATTAAGAATGAGAAAATTACTTAATGTTTAAAGATCTCTCCACATGACAAACTTTTCATTTGGCACATTGCCTTCTTGGCCTAAAACCATGTAGGTAAATAAAATATCTTTGCCTGATATAGAAAAACAAACAGCAACAGGAATTTATTATTCAGTTTTTCTAAATGGCTCTAGGCCCAGTTAAGATTATTCCTCCAAATTTTATGATATGCAATAATGAGCATTATGAGGAAAAGCAGTTCCCTTTTTCTCAATTCACTAAAGAACACTATTTTCTCCTTCCCACCCACAGACCTTTTTGAGTGAAGACATTTGGTTATCTTGTCATTTAAATGGTTTTCTATGGGGAATCTTTTTTCATATTTTTTTCTTCCATTTACAATTTTTTAAAAACTCTCTTCAGGAGGACTTTCTTCAACCTCTCTTTTGACCAAAAAAGAATTTTGAGACCTGTTATTTATATACCTCAATGGAATGAAAAGGATTAGGTGTAAGAAGTATTTTCTATCTAGTTTCTTCAACATTTGTTAAAGTTTATACTACAAATATTAGATCCTTAAGCTACTACAAGAAGTCTATAAGTCAATATACTTATCAAGCATGGAAGGTAGAAATTAGTTTCAAAATACTGTCAAAACAATAGTGGTAATTGTTCCTAATTTCTCTCTTACCAAAGGTGGGGAAAAAGTGAATCTGAGACAGCATGTGTTACAAAAGGCCTAAAATATTCAGAGAATTAATACTCTCAAGTTGTAGCAGATCTTAAGGAATCATAAAATTCTCAGCAATCTGATAGTATCAATGGTAATATATCCGAATTAGTTATTTTTATTTTACTTGCTTCTTGTTCATGCCTGAAGTTAACATAAACATGAAGAAACTGACCTAACTTTAAGGTCTATAAGTCTAGCAAATTATAGATTTCATTAAAAAAAAGCTAAACATGAATTTGCTAGTTTGATGATTATAAAAATGCATTTTATACTTAAAAGTCTGACATTTTTAAAATTTTTATTTTATACTTCCATAACATTGTTTTACAAGTCACAAATTCTCTTAACCAGTATCTTAACCTGGGAAATGGGAGTACTTATATTCATTTATCAGGTTGACATGGGGCTTAGACATATATGCAAAGAATTTGCAGGAATACTCAATGTCCCTTACTTAAAAGTGAGAAAACAAAATGCAAAAATAATGACTTGTGTTTGTTAACATAATGAGGAAGGACTGGATTCCATGCATCCTACTCCAAGCCCAATCCACTCACTTATTTAGTCCATATACTTTAACTTCTGGGGACGTGGCAATAAACAAGAGACATTTTTGTTCTCATGAGGTTTGTGTTTTAATGAGAAGAAAATAAGCAATTCAATATATTCTGTAGCAGTAAATCAAAATAAAGCAGGCTAAAGGATGAAAAGTGACATAAGAGTAGTGGGGCATTTTACATAGGACCAGAGGAGGGGAAGCTATTGTGATGAGGTCTTATTTGAGCAGAGATAGGAAGGGGGGAAGGGAGCAAGTCATACTGGTTTCCAGAATTTTGTTCCAAGTACCATTAGTGTGTTCTAGAGACCACAAGGAAGTCAGGGTGCCTGGAACAGGGTGATGTAGAATGCTGTCACAACAAAGGGGTCTAAGATTCGATCCTGCAATGCCCCATATCCCTTATCCTTACATCACTGTTCTGCTCCTGAGAGAACCAATGCAGGTTATAGGGACTCTTTCCTAGTACTCATCTCCTATTCTACCCCAGCATTAGTTAGTGGGTTTTATCAGTGATCCAATAATAATGAAGTGAAATGTGAAGCTTAAACCTTCCTCCAAATATTTCACATGTCCATCCTCATGGAGGAGAGGTAATCAGTAATATTTTCTTGCTGAGAAAATGGAGACACTGAAGCACTGACTGGTTAATCCCAGAGACATAACACCAGAAAGCAATAGTTCTGGAGTTCTAATCCCATTGTACCCTGCAGCCTCTATCTCACTGTCCTACTCTTCAATATACTCTTTCTATTAAAAAAAATCAATTTAGAATCATCTGTAACACTGAAAATGCTAGGTTCAGATAGATGTCACCTCTCAAAGTCACCAAATGCAGTTAAATATAATGTATATGACAATCTATATATGAAGATGCCGAGAAGAATAGCATATGGAGAAAAAATCAAACCTGACTAGAACTAAGTTTTTAATAGAAAACCTTCAAGTATTTTTAAAATATACTTTTAAAATATGATTTTTAATTTTATATACACAGGAGAAAGAAAGAAATGTTGTTAAAATTAAACACAATCCCAGGGCTGGGCCTGGGGCTCAGTGGCAGCGCACTTGTATGTATGAGGCACTGGGTTTGATCCTTAGTACCACTTACAAAAATAAGCAAATAAAATAAAGGTGTGCTATCTACAACTGCAAAAACAAATTTTAAAAAATGCCTAACTACTTTTTATATATCAAGTTTGTTTCAAATAAATATGTGTATTGGTACATTTTATAACACCTCTTTAGTAACCTTGGCCATGCAGTATTACCACACCCCTTTTGGTTTACCATTAACAGATATAAACCACAAAATAGCAAAGCAACACATATAATTTGTGCCTCAACTCTGACATCGAAAATTAGAAAAGTTGGGTAAGTGACATAAATGAGCAGGAACCCCCACAAATATTTTGTTCACAACCAGAAAACTTTCAAGTTTTGTCTACAGTAGGAATAATCTACATGCTGGTCAGCTATCATACTTAATTAAATTTGTAAGGGTCACATCAGAGGTAAAAATATTATCCACACAAGTAATGCAGTAGGAATACTAATTCACTCAAGGGGCTTCAGTTGCCCTTTCAGCTTCACCCTTTCTTATAGACTTTCTTATTATTTGTCAGAATAAAAATATCAAGCTAAGCAGATCTACTAACTCATAACCCTTGTTTAAGCTCAATTTGAATGTCTCATAAAACTATCCATTACTATGGGCAATGAGTATTTATATTGAGCTTTCATCCATCTGTTCTCATTCAAATAGAAAAGTATATTGTTTGTATACAGGGGAAAAAATGTATCCCAAGGAAATGTGTCTTTACCATTTGCTCACCACAATTAATACTCAGAGTGCACTACATAGCCACAGGGCTGGAGATACTGATTTCAATATTACAATTAGCAACTATAAAAACCTCATCAAAATTCACCACCATACTCTGGTAATTCCTGGTTGCCCTTTTATGTTACCTTCTTCCTGTCAACCTGCTACTGCAGACAAGTTGGTTTCTGATGTTTACAGCTCAGGTTCTACCATGGACTAAGGCTTACCATGATTTTCCAATGAATAGAAAGTCATTGTATCTTGAAACCATCAAATTTGCCAGTAGATTATTAATGTGCTAGAACTCCTCTGCCCTGCTTGATTTCTTAAGTACAAAGTCAATGAGAAAGAGCATGGAACTTAAAAAATGTGCAGACTTAGGGTTAAAATTCTCGATTATACAAATTGCTTAATCTCACTAAGCCTCAGTTTCCTCAATGGTAGCATGCTGATAACATGTTCTACCCTGTAGGCTCTAAGGAGATAGTGTACTTAAAGGGTTTAGCATTTGATAAGTGTTGTATATATGTAAAAACAGAGTATAATGAAAAAGAAACACACACATATACATATTATTCTATTTCCCTTGTATAAATATCCCATGTAAACATCACATAAAATGATCTTAGGTCCACAAATTCCAAATTAATTTATTTAATATATTCCTATATTATTAAACCTGAGTCAATGAGTGGGTTGAAAAAGTTGTTGCATCCACCAATTATTTTGACATTAAATACTACATGCTCTGGAAAATTTGGTTAAGTTCCACTGCTTATTTTCAACCTATACCATTCATGACATTGATTTGCATCCATTCTACACCATCTGTAAAATATTTCCAATGTCCAATTTGTTTTGACTCAACAGAAATAAATTGAGAATCAATTTTATATAAAATAGTGCTAAGTGCTAAAAAATGGAGAAAAATTATAAAAACATTCATGCTAAAAGATAAGTAACTCTACTTTGAAATTTCAAGTCACTAATATTAAAAGATTCTGCATACAGACCAAAGCTTATCAAAATTAATCACCCAATCTCCTCCATATTGATCTTAAAGCATGCTTCAATAATGACACAATAAATAGTATAATCAACCCAGTCTCGGGGAATAAACAATGTCCTGACACAAAAGAACTCTAGTCATTTTACTGTTGTTGGCCTCAATTCACTCATTTGAAAATGTTTGGAATATTCAATTTACATTATTATTTTTTTTTATGTTTCCCCTAATTTTCAACTGTTTCTCCAATTAAAATGTAAATTTGTTAGCGCTTGTCTAGTTAAGTGTTAGAGCATCTCAATCAAATATATTGATTGGTGGTGATGTTTAGGGTCTGAAAGAATTTTTTCTGAATGTAATCACCTACCAAGTTTTATTATAAAATTAATGAAGACTTATTAAAAATATAAGAAGACCCATTAAAATTGGAACCTGGGACAACAGAAGATTTTTTAACAGTAAAATATTCAATTTAACTCTATTAAAGTATACATCCAAGTGTGATGGGAAACCTTTTTCTAAATGGTTATAATTGTAACTGCTTTATATGAAAGACTTCTTGAAATTCACTTTGTGATTCTCTCACACTGGAAGATAGAATAGGAAAGGTATGCCAGGAGTTTTCTGAGTCACAATATATGCAGGGTAAAAATTTTGAACACATTCTAAATGTCAATTATCATGTTTACTGAAGTTTGATTTGTATTGCCATTCAAATGAAATATGGGCTAGAATTTCTTTTAGCATTCATAACTCTTTTTTAGAAAAGATAATACAAAATTTCACAAGCACAAACTACTTGCCAGTATTGACTTCTATTTAAACCATACTGTTCCCCAAATGTTAAATGTACTACATGAACACACAGACAGATGCCCCTGTGTATGTGTGTGGAGAGAGGGAGAGAGGGAGAGGGGGAGAGAGGAGGGAGGGGAGAGGAAGAGGGTGTGGGAGAGACAGAGAGAGAGACAGAGAGAGAGACTGCAACTGACTCTTGGTTGATAAAAGAAAAAATAAAACTGCCAGGAAAAGTCTTTACTCATAAGCTTTGGGTAAAGAGAGCAACTATTTCATTATACTCGCAATTGTCATTTCAAAGCCCTGTCTCTGGTTTCTTAAGGCTCTGCTAGCTCTGTGATATAACTAGATGGAGATCATTCTGCTGTGACCAAGTTACATCTCAATATAGAACCCTCATTTTTCATGTCTCCTGCTTAAAAACAAACAGTGAGCTCCAGAGAAAGACATGCAGTTAGCTGATATGAACCTAGACTAGAAGAGTGGCATTTTCAGAAATGAAATCAACAATTCTCCAAGGAGTCACATCTTAAATTTTCATCTGCAGAAAGCTTTCTAAAAAATCTTATTCTTTGAGATATGAACTAGGTTTTTATCTCCCAAGGCAGGTCAACACTAAGCATTTGTGATACTGGTTTTAATAACTATTTGTGGAGGCAACAATTATCTTTTTCTGGATTTCTTACCTAATGGCTAAATTTCTTGCTTTTCACACAAACATTCATACTTAAAATTTTTATGCTTAGCAAGTGATAGCTCAAAAGCAGTGCATTTATGAGCTGATGAGTAATCAGACGATTGTATGAGACTGATACCTGACATGTAAGCAAATTGCAACTTCATTTTTGCCCTCTAGTATCTGTTTGAAATTTATCAAGTGGGGAAAGCAATTCCATGACATTTCGGTAATAGTTCTACAATTATCTTATGAAACAAAACTGCATCTTGATTTAGTAATTAGAGACATCCAATCAATATTTCAATTTTTTTTTCAATTATTTTCTTCTTCTGGAGCTATGGTAACCCATTGGTTTTCTGGGAGAAGGTGTAGTTTGACTCCTGATCTCTTTCTGTTCACCTTTTTCATGAATTTCCTCAAGTTGCTTTCTATTTCTTTAAAAATCTCAAGTATGACAAGGTGTATGGGAAGAGAAGCCAGGCAGAGAAGTCTGCTTGTTTCTGGGCCAAGCAAACATTGGAGCAGGCTTTTGCCCTGGAGGAGTTACACCAGTGGTTTCCTGCTCAGTCTCTATCTCTGCAGTATCTGGCCTCTCCTTCCTCAGCTCTGGTTCTTCAGTTGTCCACAACATATACTTGCTATTGGAGCCCTCCAACATTACCAGGAGTTCAGATCACTGTCATGTTCTGCATAACAGTGGTTACTTTCTCAAGCAGCCTCCAGGGTTCACACTTAGCCCAAACAAATTCAGCTTTAGTATTCTCAAATGCAGTCAGACCTCAGTACAAGGTCCCTAGCAAGTGTACATCAAGTCCTCCAAGAAACTCAGTGAAGTGCTCTGTCTTTCAAAGTAAAGGATGATATGCTCTCAAGCCCTCATTGAAGGAAGAAATCTCTACCTAAAGTCTTGGAAACAGTTCTCATATCTAACTGTGTAATTTCTCCAATATGGTCTTATACTTACCTAACAATCTGACAAATTTATTTTAGTGCTGAGACTGAAATCTTAATTTTATCTAATTATAAGTATACATGTAAAATATATCTGGCATGTAGGACCTAATACAGTGTCTGACACACAGCACATACTTACTAAATTTTAGTTGCCATTATTATCATTATCGCCTCCATTAATATGATACTTATCATCTTGGGATAAATATGTCCTTTTTACCAGGTCTTATCTACTCACCTGAACATGACCAGTCATAAAACTTTATTTGCAAGAGCCCAGATCTGAATACAATCCACATAGACATGAATAGGTAAATGAATAACAAAACGTGGCAGATTCCTACAACAGAATACTATTCAACAATAAAAAGTGATTATTAATAAACACAACACAGATGAGTCCTGAAATAATTAAAAGAGTCCATCATATATGATCCCATTTATAAAAAATGTTAGAAAATGCACCCAATCTGTAGTAATAGAAAACAGATGATCAGTTTCTTGGGAACAGAGGAACTGACAGAGAGGAATGATAGAAATAATTTTTTCCTTGTTTTGGGTTTTTTCAGTACTAATAATTGAACCCAGAATTTCCCACGTGCTAGGAAAGTGGTCTATTATTGAACTACATCCTTGGCCCTTTCTAAAATTTTATTTCCAGACAGGATCGAAGTTGTCCTGGCTGACCAACTCTCCAACCCCCTGCCTCAGTCTTCTGAGTAGCTGGGGTTACAGGTATGAACCACTGCACCAGACTGCAGGGAAACTTTTGAAGATGATGTATGTGTTTATTATCTTTACCATGATGGTCAAGATACTGGTGTAGACATATGTATTAGAAAATGTACAAATGCACACTTTAAATA
Organism: Glaucomys volans; assembly: GCA_020662805.1. Classification (NCBI taxonomy): domain Eukaryota; kingdom Metazoa; phylum Chordata; class Mammalia; order Rodentia; family Sciuridae; genus Glaucomys; species Glaucomys volans. Next base: position 369,700 of record JAJEJO010005165.1, on the reverse strand, counting down.
TACAAACATATACAATTGATTACATGCCAGTTATACCTCAATAAAGTGGTTGCTAGAAAATTTAAACAATAACACCAACAAAGAGTGGGAAACCCACTAAAAGATACAAAAATATTATGTTTCCATTGGTATCATTGTATGATTATTATTACAATATTCCATAATATATATGATATGTATCATACATAATGATCAATTATGATATCATAATCATAATTTTATGATTTTGTGTCTATTAATATTTTACTTAATATTTTATTTGTATTTAATATCAGTCTGCTCCATGAATCCAAATTTCATACTATAATACTGTATAAAAAGTTTGACCCATTTTCTTTTTTTTTTTTGGTACCATGGATAGAACCTAAGGGAGCTTAACCACTGGGCAACATCCCCAACCATTTTTAGTTTTTTATTTTGAGACAGGGTCTTGCTAAGTTGCTTATGGTCTTTCCAAGTTGCTGAGGCTGGCTTTGAACTCCCGATCCTGGGCACTCAGCCACCAGCCTGGAATACGGTATGTCTCAGCAATTATTAAATATTTTACTATCATATTTTAAATGTATGGAGTGTAACAATTATTTTGTTGGTCCTGAATAAAAGAAGAATGTAATGATACATGCATTCATTAACTGTCCAGCTATGATTATGGTCACTTTTTTCTGATGATTTTTCAATAGGAAGCATGTGATTTTAAAATGGGATAATTTGAAAGTACAACAAATGTATTACTGGATAAAGACCAATGGTATGAAATAGAATTTTATTGCATGTTGCACAAGGCTTGTTATTTTCTTTGATAAGTTATTTGGCATTTCAGTGATACTGTAACATATCATTTGAATGGCAAAATTCCACCATTTCAATGAGAAGTTTAAAAATTAAAAAACACTATAGTGTAGTACTAGAGGCTATCACTGCTGCCCCAAAGTTGGTGCAATCAGCCACATAATTATGTCACACAGACATGCAGATATACTTCCCCCCACATACACATACACAAGGAAATTTCCATAAGTGAATGAAAGTAAATTCATATGCTTGTGTGTTTTAGATTGAGTAATTCAGATGATTTATCAGGACACTGCATTGGGAGGCAGACTGAGCAAATCAACCTCAATCACTTCATCTGAGAAATAAGGAAAACATCACCTCCTTAAGGGTTTTCTGTGAGATTTGGAAAACCATTGTACCTATAAGAAAACATTCCTTATACTGCCTCAATGTTTTATCTAAATCTACATAATTCTACCATGGAATAATTACAGTTTAAAGTAGAATAAGGCTAAAAACAACAATACTTAGTAAAAGCATTTAAAGAATCAAAAATTCAAAACTGAAATGTTATGGCTCCTTACCAGAACCTTCACTCAAATCATCCATGGATAAAATGAATTCAAATTTTCAGAAGAAAATATTTTTTAAATATATTTGTCCTGGTTGTTTTTTTCACAGAAATTTGGTTTTCTTTTGTATTCAGAAACATCTGGAGCTTATGGAGTCTTTCATTTTTCCTGAATAAATTTGATCATGCAGAGACAATGACTAGGACCCTTCTACTAATATCTTTGCATTTTGAAGAATGCATTTTTCTAAAATTGGCCCTAGTAGTAAATCACCAACAAAAACACCCATACTTTTTTTCTCCATTTTTCCTTCCCCATCAAACACTAGGGGGGAAAAAAACCAATTTGTCTTGTGAAAGACTATGGATTTGCAAGAAAAGCAGTTCCAACTTGGTCATCACAGAAGTCTCATGCTCAACCCTCTAACCTTTCCTTTGGTATGTGGGATTTAACCTGGGAGGTTCTATTAGCATTAATTGTTTTTGTGCACATGTCAATCTCCAGGCCGTCAGTGACAGAGCAGACCTAATTGCACACACCTGATAAACAACTGAGAATTGTAGCAAAGTTGTCCTCTCCAGTGAGACTGATATCCTCACATTGTCCCCATCCTTGTGGTGAGAAAGTCAATGACTAGAATAGTCGTAGTGTGACAGACTGAGCAGTGGGATCTTGGCCCACCTGCCCTCCCAAGACACAACCAGAACATTTGACAAAACTCTATGTACTTTTACAAGCAATATGTCCTCAAATCATGTCAGCATTCAGCTCTTTGGAGGTAGATTAGTAATGGACTTCCCTAAAGGAGCCTGTAAGGCCCCGGCTTATCTTATATATCCCCTTGGTTTTAAAAATGTTAAATATTTCTATTGCAGATTTTATCTCAGTTGTTTACTTCAGTTGGTTCAATGAAATAAGCAAAAAAAAATAATAATAAGTGCCTCCCAACATTAGGAGAGCTGTACTATGTGAAGGTGCTAATTCACATAGTAGGAAAAATTTTTTTTGTAGGAAAAAGTAATTCCTATTTTTAACAGTTACTAACAATAGGGAAACCAAAGCACAGCCTTAAAATTATGTTTCTAATTTTGATATTTTGAGAGTAAGCCTACAAAGAAACAAAACATGAATGTGAAGCATATTTAAGAGACCAACTCTAGAAAATGTATACTAGTAAAGAAGGCCCAGATCAGATACATCAATGTATATTACCAGCTTCTTTAGAAAGAAAGCCAGATTTTAGTGAATAAGCCCTACGTCAGGTCTGTCAGATAAAAAATTTCTTCATTAGAGAAATGTTTAGCCTCCAAATTTTGAGCATATGTACATGTAATATTCATTTTGCAGCACACATTGAAACATATTTCAAGCATTGTCTTAGAGTATATATTCAGCAAGAGAATGTACTTGGCAGAATTAAAAGGCATAAGATGTGAGTTTAGAATCTTCTGACCTTAAGAAATAACATAACCTCTGTGAGTCAGCTTTTTTATTTATACAATGAAGATGATGTATTATCAAAACTTCATTTCAAGGTTTGTCACAGAAGACTGGATGGAGGAGACTTTAGCATTCATTGTTTGGTCTCCATTAGAGGAATTACAGATAAATTTTTGAGGGATTGAGAAAAAATGAGTCTCCATGCATATACTCACAAAGATGTGTGTGTGTGTTCATGTACATATATGAGCATGTAGCATGAGAAACCCATTTTTAAAATATTTTTCATTTCCATTGTATGATAAAACTTGGAATGTTAAACATGAAAAAAAAATCAACAGTTATTAACAATAACTAAAAAGCACATAAAAATCTCAGTTACTCTTTCAAAAACTAAAGAGCCAAAATACTGAAAAAATTTTAAAAATATTTTCACAATAATTAGAAATATTCATTCCACAACTACAAAAAAATCATGAGGAATCATTAAATGCATATTTTTATCCACATTTCTTTCCTTCCAACCATTCTGTGAGACCTCAAAATTGCTTTCCAGCAGTAAGTTTCAAGAGGAAAAGTTTCCACTAAAACACCATGCCAAGTAATTTCTCACTTTGTAAATCAGCTCTTGAGCTCTTCTCTTTGTCCTAAAACTATTTTGACTACTCTGTCTGCATCCTGGTAAGCATCCCATTAAAAACCAATATGCTCCCAGTATACTGATCCCTCAGGGACCAGTCATAGGGAACTCATGAATCCTTAGTGTGACTTGAACACTGAGCACCAAAGTGCAAAATAGGCTCGTGAACTTCAGCCTCCCAACAGAAGCCTGCAGCCTTAACTCTGGCGCTGGCCACCCTTCTGTAATTAACTCAGTGTTGGTTGATTTCCTGTGTTTGTCTTTCAACAGAAGGGATATAATGCAATAGCTTGAAAAATGAAAGGCCTTCTCATTTACACATGAAAAACTATCTTCTGTGGTAGCTCCACAGGGCTGTCTGCAGAGCTCTGTGTCTACATTGCATTTAAGGGCTTAGATCTCTCTGCACCTGCTGTGTCACTACAGACCCCTACTAGTTTGAAGCCTGTTAGAGCAGGAGACTTTTCAGGCTATGTCTACAGGACGCCAATACAGCTGGTCAATTCAATTCATTTGATGAGGGAGGGGGAAAAAAAAAAACAGTCACTCCAGTTGGGAGAAAATTCATCAAGCTAGTTCTTTGGTGTTGTGTAGACAAATAAACTGGTTACCATCATTTTCCATTTTGCCACCTGTTCTGTGGGGTTGTATAGACCCAGCTCCAGGCTCATCATTTGTTTTAATCACTCCAAATGCAGCATTGAATCAAGTTTCCAATCAGAAAGCTGCCATCTGCTCAACTCTGGAGAAGAGATTTAGAAGATGCTACCCAGTTGCTACCCAGGGGCCTCGGGCAGTTTTTCCATGAAAAATGTAGTGCTGGTTACTGTTTCTGTGAGACTGCCCTTAAGAGACAAAGTATTTTGTGCATTACTATATAAAGAGATTTATGTCACTGACCAGTTGTTTATAATGGGAATGTAGTGTTACTGAGCTGATAAAAGGACAGTAACCATTATCTAGTTAATAGAGTTATTAACTAGAGTTAAATTAGTTCAATAATCTGAAGGCAACAGGGAGTAGCTCAGAAATTCTTTGACCACACACATTCTGCCAAGGACTTTAAGGGTAATCCCCTAAGTGGTCTATAGAAAAGCAGAAAGCATCAATAATACAGCATCCAGTCTATTTACATTTTATGTGTGTGATCCACTTGGAGTATACAGCTCTTGGAAGAGTTCTTAGCAGCCTCACTACTGGTATCAGCTCCTGAGAGCAGGGAAGTCATCCCTAGATGAAGCACATTAATAAAAGGGTAATATTATTTAATACAAAGGGTATATGTGTATTACTACCTGTGCTTCATAAATTGCTTGGACTACACAGAGCTATTTAAAATTTATGTAAAAGAACTATGTATTTTACTACATCTAAACTCTGTATTAATTATATCTTCTATGAGAACCCATGTTCAAGATGTAACTATTTTGCTATCAGTAAATTAGATTTTACTATAAGCTATTGTTTATATATGCATAAGAAAGAAGTTGATATCAATATCATTCATTTTAAAAAATAGTATTAAATTTATTTGATTAGAGAGCTAATAAAATAGGCCCATGGTCCTAGCATTAAACCCAAATAGGAATTGCCAGGAAGGTAGTCTATTCTAGAGGGAAGGAGGCTAAATTAGTAAGAAAGCCAAGGGTAGGTAAATGGCTACCTACCATTTACCTACCATCTCTCTTTGTGTGTTCAAGATTCAAAGGAACATTATGCTGCAGAATTTCCACATGAGAAGACAACAATTGTCAAAAGTCTGAGCAGACTCAAATTAGCCCTAAAACTATATAGTCTTCTTTATTGTATTTTAACAATTCCATACCATGTTAAGACAAAATTTTGTTTTTGCCCTCAATGTGATGCAAGCTAGACAAGAGAGAGATAAAGCAGGAAGAGAGAAAAGAGCTACACAAGAATTCTTCATGCACTGTTATGGCCAGCTGGTATCCATAACAAAGCACCAAAAAGGAAAAAAAATAAATGGACTTAAGTAGCAATTTGAGAGATTTAACTGAGACATAAAGAAGAAATTCTTTAGCTATGGGGAATTGTTAAGTGTTAGAATGGGTCACATAGGGAAGAATGAATTTTCTCGTAAAAAGCAGACTTTAATTTGTGTAGAACATTTAAGTGCAATCCTGCCAGCGGTAAGTAAGAGGCTGAATTCTCAGGGTCTTGCTGGCTAATTAAAACTGTACATTAGCAAAACTAGCAAGTATAGCTCAGTGCTAAAACACCTAATATTTTAAATATGAGGTATCCTAGATATTTGAAATAGTAAGTCTAAAGACAAAGTCCCTGCTCTCAATGTGCATGTATTTTTTTTCAAATACGGGGGCAAGATGATGTTCTAGCACCAGTGTTCTGTGATATTCTAAAGCAAATGATTACTTAACAAAATGAATGAATGCTCTATGCAATGAAAACATTCCAACAATTTGGTAGTTGCCAAGATTGGGGCTGAATGCTAAATAGAGATGAAATCTGCAGAGTAAAGAACTAAAGGATCAATTTTTTTTCTCTTTTTCCTCAGTGCTCCTTCCAAAATCCTCTCTTCAGTGCTCTGGATTGATTCCTCTCTGTGACCTTTCCTGTCCCCTTTCTCTCATATGTATTGTGTATCTCCCATTTTCTCAGTCTAATCTATTATTCTATCTACTCCCTATTTGTGGTAGAGCTTATCCATAGCAGTTAAGAAAATGGAAAGTAAAAAGGAACTTTTCCTTATTAGTTATGTCTAGAAATGTCCTTATTCGATTCTCAGATTTATTGACAGTTTGATTTATGGAAAATATTTTATTTCAAACTTTGAAGGTCTTCCAGTTTCCAGTATTGCTACAGAGAAGTTCTATGCCAGGTCCTTTTTAGTTTGACATTAGGGCATGGCATATTGCCTTGATGAGAAGCTTTTCTCAGCCATTTTGCTGAGTGCTTAGTGGGCCCTTCCATCATAAGAACCCACAATTCTCCCTTTCTGAGAAATCTTTTCATTTCTATGATATTGTCATCACCTGACCCTGCCCCCGCCCCCTGTATTGAAACTCTTATTGGTTGGGTATTAAATTTCATCTCTTTGTCATTTTGTTCTATACTCCATAATATTACACTTTTTCTTTTAATTCTTCAAATTTTTTCACTTACACTTTTAATTTCAAAGAAATATTTCTCACTCCCTGAATTTGTCTTTGATTAATAGCACACTGTTTCAGTTTGATTAAGTGCAACATTTTCTCTTATCTGAGAATATTAATTATAGTTTTATGATGCTTTCTCCCATTTGTGGCATAGTCTGTTTTCACGGTTTCTTTTTGTTTTTGTCTCATTCTTTCATGTTGACATTGCAACCCAAATTTCTAGTGATCCTTTATTTTTCACTCATATTAATGAGGAATTTAATCTTTAATCTAGAACTTTGTGCATGGACTGAGTTCATGAATTCAGGGACTGCCCTACAAACTAATGGAGTTCCAAGCTACATTTTTATAGGGAGACAAAAAAATGTTATCTGCCATTATGGGAGTCAAAGTAAAAGATGGACATTCTTACCTTTAGATGTGCTATCATGTAAGATCCCTACCTTCCAAAATGAAGATTATTCCACCTCTGCTTTGCCTGAATCCCTGATTTAAAATCCCTTCCACATCAGCCCCCTTGAAAAATAGACTTCACTTTTCCTTCAGGCTGGTAAAGTAGCTGCTTTCCTGTGAGAGGTGGTAGAGGGCTTCTAATGTGCAACTTCATCTTTCAAAAAAGTAAAATCATCTTATTTTTTTTCTCCCTTAAAACTTGTGAAAGTTTTTGACTTTCACAATAACTGATGCCTCTAAACTAATCCTTTTGAGCCTGAGGGACTTTCCAAGACCCAGTGGGAACAAAGTGACCTTCTTTCAGGTCTCCTTCTCTGTAGGCACCCAGGGTTCCACTTCTGCTCTGCCAACTCATTCATTACACACCCATATGCCTTCCACCTGAAGTTTTGTGTCTTCTCTCAGCTGCTTTTGTCTTCACTACTGTTTGTCCCTGTAGACTTTTATCTTTCTTCTTCCCTTTCTGTTATTATAGTTGGGTTTCAGGAGGAATGGCATACTTCAAATGCACCCAATTTAACCAGAATCTTCAACTATGTTTCTTCAACTGTGAAACCAAGAGGGTTGATATGTAAAAGACTTTCAGATTTCAAAGTCTAAATCTCAGAGATAAGAGAAACTTATATGTAAGAAAAGCTTGGGTAGTGTTTATGGACTGGGACAGACAGGAAAAAATCTATAGAAATGATCACTGTTGTTCCACCTCAAAGAAAAGAGCAGCCAAAGTCAAAGAAGGTTGACCTCCAGGAATGTAAACGACTCAGACAGAGGCAGAATGCCAGCAGGGAGAAAGCAAGGGGAAAAATCAAGGAAAACCAGGGAGACAACTCTGAATGCATTAGCATTTACAGTGTTCTCTTTAGCCCAGGTTCAAGGACAAGGGAAGATCCAGGTGCAGAGGAAGCATATGATCTGACTAAAGAAAATTATAAAAAGTAATAGAAATGAAGGGGTCAGGAGCAGAAATGGTTTACAGAAATGCTTGTGGCAGGGTACTGGAACTTAGGGGGAAGAAAACAAAAAACAAAACTAAAGACAACATCAATAAAAATTATGAACAATCATTTCTGTGTTAAAGTCCAAAGGTTATAGAGGTTTTCAATTTTTGAGAAATGTCAAAAGATATTTTTTATTATAGAACCTAAATAGTAAGACAAAGATTTGATAACACATCCAGGGTCTACATTTGGAAGAGATACACATGCTTATTTTAATGATATTTTCTCTTCTTTCCCATTACTTAGGATACTCAATTTTAAAAATTCTAACAGGAAGCTCAAACTGTTTTATCTAGTCAATTTCTTTGGTAAAACATGTGCAATAATTAACAAAGCTTTGGAAAGGTAAAATTGTGTTATAATAGGTAGTTTTGCTACAAATTATGAATGTTTTGTTAATTCATTTACTCTATCACACAACAAACATTTTTGAGTATCAACTATATGCTAGGCCCTGGGAATTGAAATATTAAGAAAAATTTAAAAGAACTATTATTTTGACAGGATGAGATAAAAAGCACAAAATTAAGACATTTTATAAAATCAGTAGTTCTCTTCAGGGAAATATACAACTCAGAATATAACATTTCTTATACCTCAAAATCAGGTACTGTTATAAAATTTCTTGTAACAGCTACAGCTGGCAGTTTGTAAGGGGGTATCTTGCTGGGAATTCTTTGTAAATATTTTCAAAATGCATACTGAAAAAATTTTGCATTTGAAAAGAGCCATGATTTTAGCAGCTCTGGTGTGGACACAAGTTTATACAACAGCAAATTGAAAGAGAAGTAGCCAAAGAAAAGCAAACTCAGGAGATGCAACTGTTTATGCCAGATCAAAAAGCTCTGCACTTCAAAAATGGGAAAGTTGGCAATTGCAAATAGAACATCTGTCTATAATTAGTACACTATCTCTGATACAAAAATTGCTAGCACCTAGCCCATTGAAGGAATCGATCAAGTATTTATGGGGTGAATGAATGAATTAAGTACCAATTCAGTAGGGATTTGTGTAGACCAATGAGAGTTCAAAAATATATTAAGGAATTATGCAAATCCAGAAAAATATTACAGAGCAACCGCATTCAGCACTCTGTAAGTTGTTGTCACCAAACCTGGTGGCTGACATTAAATTCACATTATTTGTCGTTGCTGCATGCATACTTATGCTTAACCAATATCTAAACAATCTATTTGTTCCATGCTGAGGGCTCCCTTCTTTTTAATAAACTCTCTTGTTGTCTTTATTAATGTCCAAATTAAAGTACTCTTTCAGTTATTAAAGAGATTTCTGAATGGTTTGGTTTGTAGACACTGGAAGTTAGGATCAAGTGGACTACCTTTTTGACCCAGCTGAACAGCAAGGAATATGAGAATTTGCCCCTCACAAGTAAGAAGGGTTAAGGATTTTGAAAAACACACTGCCTAAGAGCAGGGACAAACCATTATGGTTTTAAGAATGAATAGAATGTCAACTTTTGGTCATGCTAGTATGCAGACTCAATTGGTAGATAAAGCAAATACTAGTCAGTAGAGTCAAATTGCTATGTTGAGGAATCACAGGAGCATTCAATCTTAACTGAGGGAAAGAAACTTATTCTGCATCATCATTCCATCTATCACTATAATACCATCCCTGTCTATTTATATGATGAGGTCTGAGGCACAGAAAGGAAGTAAAACAGTTTAGAATGTAATATTTGATGTCATTGTACTCTTGCAAGCTTGAGTTCCAATTTTGACCTCCAAGCAATGCATTCTCATTTTTCTTATTTGTAAAGAGATAGTGTGAATTTAAAAAGTTAGAATATATAATGTTTATCAGAATGTGAATACCAGATTAGCTAAAAGTATTTTCACCATCTAATATGTACTACAACTGACTGTACTATAATGAGGTTTCATGTATAAGCTAGTGCAAAAGTTAATTTAAAACAGAAATACTACCTGTAAATTTCTGTTTATAAAAAGGCAATAAACACCAAGGGTGTAAGGAAAATGGGTTTTCCTGAATGCAAACCCTAAAGGGAGACACTAACATGAACTTCAGAAAAGAAGATTGCGCTTCTCAATGAATACTAAGCTTTGTTTTGTAAGAAATAAAAACAATGTTGGGGTCTGGAGGTGCAGCTCAGTAGTAGAGCCCTTATCCACCATGCATGTGGTCCTGGGTTCAAATCCCAATGCTGCAAAACAAGAACAAAACAAACAAAAACCAATGTTGAAATAGCCAGTGTCAAGAATCTTTTAAGTTTCACTTCAGAAATTTCTCAGGGTGCACACCAATTTAAAAAAACTCTAATGCCAGCTTATCAAAATAATCTGCACTTAATTCTCATACAATGATAGCTCACTGCTCACCTCATTCTTGCAAATGTATCAGATTTCATGCATTTTTTTTGTTTTTCCTCAAAACATGAAATACGTACACTTTCCAAATCATTGGCTGTTAGCTAAGGATACTATGGGAGACATCTCTACATTTATTGGAGTTTAAGTCTAGTAAGTGTATATACAAATGATTATCAAAATATTGCAAACAATGGTAAGTAGAAATGCTATGTATCTAGGATGGTGAGACAGTAAGAGGTGGATGAGAGGCTCCACAGAACGATAGTCCCTTTCTCAAGGTACTTCCTTAGAAAATTCTGCTTTTGAATTAAGACCTCAATAAGAACAACTTGTCAAACACATGAGAACCAGGACAATAGAGCATTCCAGGACAAGGTTTACAGGCCAGAAGAAGATAAGGACAAAGGAAAAGAAAAGCACTGGCCACATAGGGTGAAGTGAAGGGGCATGAGTTATAAGTGGAGGGAGAAGTAGAACTAAAAGATATGGAACCTTGAGGCCCTTTTAAACAATTTGGATTTTGTTCTGATAATACAGGGAGCCAGTAAGCAATATTGAAGTGTGTGTTGGGCAGTAGGCTATGATATGATTGGCCTTTTGGAATAAAATCTAACTGGATCTGTGAATGAACAAAAGCCAGGCACCAGTCAGAGCAGTGAGACAAGATAGAAAACACTTGAAATAGCTCAGCTATGGGAGCATTGTTTAAAGTAGAAGAGCAGAGATCACTACAAGGATGCAGATTCAAGATATGCATTGGAGAGACAAACAAAAAAATTTAAGTAGTATAAGGAGGGTTAGGAAAAAGAAATAGAAATAATCAAAGATACTGTTAGTAGGATTAATTGAATAAATTGTGGTGACATAAGTAACATGGTAAAGAATAAGAGGAACAGTTTAGAGGAGAGCTAAGAAACAAGCACAATCTTGGACCCATAAAATTTTAAGTGATAGTTAATGGGGGGATATAAAATTTAAAATTGGATAAATGGGTCTGGACCTCAGGGGAAAACTTTGGGCTAGAAATATACAATTGAGGGTCATCACTCTGTAGATAGGATTCAAAAATCTTATGAATAATTTAGATTTCCTGGTGAGCAAGAGTAGACAGACAGAAATAGGATCTGAGACTGAGACCTAGACAAGTCATCCTGTAAAGGAGTATAAAGGACCAGCCCACAAAGGAGCAGAAGGAGGAGTCAGTGCAGGCAGAAAGTCAGGTGGAGAAAGAAAAATCAGATGATTGTAAGGATTGATATATGAAAAAGCATTTAACGGAGTGGCTAGAATATAATAAGTACTCAATAAATTATAGATATTATTTCAATTTAAATTATATCTAAAACTTCGTTCTACCAACTAGCTCAAACTTTATCTCTGTCACCAAAAAATGCTAATGACAATATAAATTAAACAACTCAAAGGGAAAGTGAAACATAAATCTTATCTAAAAAAATATGGAGGGAAAGTTACTTATGGAAAAGTAACTTTAAACTTTAGTAAATCTATTTGTTTCCAAAACAAAAGAAAGAGGCAGAGAAGGGAAGAAAAGGAAGAGAAGCACAAGGAGGAAATTTTTTCCATCAATTATTTAGAGAAATAGGACTGTGTCTCAAAAAATACATAAACAAAAACTTTCTTCTGATTTGTTGGAGAACAAAAGGAAGCAAGTAGATAATAATTTTTATAAGATATAGAAATTCTAATTTGAGATTCTAGACAAAATGTTTTTGAAAGATGTAATGTAAGTGACGATAAAATAGACAAAAAATAGCAAAGAATGTGACTATCACTAGCACAAATAAATTTATCAACAGACAGGTTTTAAAGGAAGACTTTGGCAACAGTTATCAATGCAATTCTATTAAAAAAAAGATGCCTTTATGACACAAGACCTATTGATTATTGTGTTTAAGAAAGAGCAGTGCAAGACTTCAGAAATAGAAAGCTCTTAAGACTATTGAATTCAGACCATAAATTTGTGGAGATTTTATTGCAAAGACAAATGTTATCTCCACCAGAATAATATGTGGAATCCAAATGCGTACAATAAAAGGAAAATGTTAACTTCTTAACCTCCTCCATAGAATTAGTAGAAGACACAAAAAGAGTAGGATGGTTTAGTTGCCTACTAACTGTACATTAGGAAAACGCTTTTGACTGGAACCAGCTTTCTATACATTCACTGATGAGGTACATATAAGAGGATCCATTTAAATGTGTAAGCTGCATGAGAGTAATAAATAGCAATGTGGTGACCAAATGATAAGACAGGAAATAAATTTCAAGCCTATGACAGATACAGATGCATGGATGTAAGCTTGAAATGTATATACTGGCAATAGGTGGAAACAGATGACTTTTCCACCCCAGATAATATTTAGATGATTATGAAATACCAATGATGAAGACATTCAAAAAAGATATTTGATGGCCACCATCTTCTTTACATTGTAGAAATTTCCATAACCTCAATTTTTTACCCACATTATTCATAACTACTAATTTCACTTTCTAAATTTCATGAAGGCCAGACTAGAGAACAAGATCTATCCATGGCCTATGCTCTGATTCCAGAATTTTTCTATCATCAGAAGGATCCTGGAAATTACAGTGTCCTCTCTAGATTGTTGAATTTCAAACAAAGGTCTTTAAAGAAGATATACATAATATACATACCCCAGGTCACTTCTAATTCAGAACTTTAAGGAGCCCCAGATCTAATTTCCAAGGTGCCAAATGAACATTACCATGCTCCAGGTTTCTAAACCACAAAACCACAGAATAAACCTTAGGAAGAACAAAGTACCTCAGCCAAATTCACTTCAACTCCACTTAGAATACACTGAACAAATGATTGTTAATCATTTACCTAAGTCACATGTTTTGGTAGAAACTCAAAACACATGGTGAAAAAGACAGTTGTTATTCATAGATTAATTCTAGTCTTGTGAAGGAAACAGACACCCGATGAGGAATTATCAATACAACATGACATGTCCCATTATATAGGTGATCACAGAGTGCTGGAAGTGCACATAGGCAGAGTTCTAAGTTCAGTTTTGAATGTTGGAGAAGGCATCGTTCATTTTAAAAATATGAATCTAGAAGAGAAACAAATCATTGAGGAATGAATCAGACAAAAAAATTCAAGTAGAGGGAAGAATGGTTTAGGGAGATACAGTGCAAAATCTGAAAGTGAGAAAGAAAAAGGCATTCAGAGAATTGAGGTTGAGCATATACTCAGAGAACAGCTATGAGGATTATGAGGAGCCATAAAGACTTCTGAATGCAAGTGAGAGATGATGGTGGATTATACTGTATACATTATATATAAAATATATATGTACATAGTCCCTTAAAATAAATCTCCATTTGTCTATGTCTTCAAATATCTAGCTCATCACAATATTTTGAGATTATAATACAGATTCAGAATGCAATGTTCAACAAGCATGATTTCAGATCTATGTCAGACCAGCAGAAAATACTTTCAAATTAAACTTACTAAGTCATACCAAAGACTCTTCCTTCAAATAATTTATTTTTAAATTTATTTTTATATATACATTACTTTCAACTATTAAATTCCATAGTGTTTTTGAAACTTTGTATGGTTCACCAATAATTTATTGACTCTACTATGGCTGGTTGTGTTGTGGGGGAAGAATGCCTACAAATAAGAGGAAGTTTGAATTGTCATCCATGTTCATTGCAGAGTAGGAGTCTAAAACCACTATGGAAATTGTTCAAATTAGAGCCATAGCAGAAAAATAGAGGAAGAGAGCTTTTGAGCTAAAAATGTTCAAAGGCAAGATACAATGAGCATACCATTAAAATTCAAAAGAGGAAACCAAAAACAAGTCATGAAAGGGGAGCAGTAGAAATGAATTAAAAGAAGGTAGACTTTGACAGATTTAGTATAGAACTTGTAAGGTGATCAACAGTCCAGTTTGCCCAGGACTCTTGGGGTTCTCAGGATGCAGAACTCTCATTACAAATGCCAAGAAACTCCTGGACAAACTAAAATGCTTGGTCATGATAGGTAGATGGAGAAACCTAAGCAAAGTGATAAAGACAGAAAAGCATGTACCATGGATAACAAGATTAGCAATCATCAGATTTGCAAAGTAAAAGACCTGTTTTCCATGTAAAATCTTAGAACTGTCTATATACATTTCAGAGAAAGCAGAGGTCAAAGGTCAAAGTGCTAAGGGAACTCTACCCATTCAATTCTTGTTGTAACACTTGGTATTTCAATGAAAGGTCTAGCTGTCCACAGTCACAAAAAAGACTTTCCTATGTTAAATATATGATATATTTTCAGAGTTCCATGGCCAAAATAGGTTGGAAAATTCTGGACTATACAAGGCAAAACAGTGTTCTTTTTATATTTTGTATTTTGTTTTATTGTGTTTTATTTTTCTGGGTTTTTTGTTTGTTTGTTTGTTTGTTTGTTTTTTTTACCTTTTTGTTTGCATTTATTTAAAGTCACAAATCTATTAATATGTGCCATGAAGTTCAATGTGGAATTACAGTCTGCTATAGTGACAAAACCAGGGATACTTGGTATTAGCAGGCTAGAATGTGTTAAAATTTCTCTGAAAGCTTGCTTCTGAAATTTTAGTTTCCAGACAAAGAATACCTGCATTTTGGGTGCTTATTAGACATTCAGAATCCCAGGCCTTACCCACCACTTACTAAATTGTTAAACTTTCAAAAGCACTGGTCTAGAGAATGGGCTTGGTACCATTAAAACTTTATTAATAAAAACAAATTTGACCATAGGTAGTTCATCAACTCCCAGAGTAGAGCATAGGTTGTGTGAAGATAGAAATAATAAGAAGGGCCATAAGTGAGAAGTTTATGAGTAATTCATTAAAGTGGTAACAAAAAAAAAACTTTGAAGGAAGTATGACTAATATTTCAGTCCAGTGATGCAGCAGATAGGATGAAGAGATAGGGTCCAGCTTGAAAGTTAATGTGGTAATGTGTGCCCAAGCATCATTGACCTCAGATAGACTGATACCAGTGAAACCTCAAGATGGGAATTCAGGAAGAATCCCACAGAATTCTCACGAATCCCACGAGAATCTCATTCAATGTAGGGTTAAGTCAAAGTTACTGGGTGTAGGAGAGCAACCTTATTTTTCAGTACGTAGGAGAATGAGAATACCATGTCAAGAACTGGATTATCAAAAGAAAATGCTGGTACTGATGAAAAACATGCTATCTTATTTGTTGAGTATAATTTGTCAATTTATATATGGAAGGTAGGCTGGAAGCTTGGTCAAGGGCCATATGTTAAACAGAACTGGAAATTATGCAGTTGGGAGGAAGAAGAGAACAAAGCTGAAACAACCCTGTCCAGGGCCCTGCATACAGGCAAGATAGAGAAGACAGAGTTACGAAATTCAGTAGGTCACATGCCAAGAGAAAAGCTAGGTTCAAAAGGAAAGGGTAAAATGAGTTCAGTGGATACTTACAGAGTCTAAGATACTTGCGCACATGTAAAATGCTTAAAAATAAATTCTGTAAAGGTCTTCATGCATACTGACACAGGAGAAGTACTCTAACACTGCATCCTAAGGTCACCTGAAGCAGGAAAAAGCAGCCTGGCTTTGTTTTTCTGGAAAAATTAAGAGCCATTACTTTAAATCACTCACAATTCACTAAACTGACCTTAAAAAAAGAGAGAAACTCTTATCACTAGTTGTCCTACATCCTTGCATCATATCAACTCAGTTCAAAACATACAAAGGGGAAAAGATGAGCCTGAGTCAAATATAATATGACAGACAGTGACATGAACAGCTTTGGTCAGTTTAGGTATAAGCTATAAATGCTGCAGAATAAACTTCTATGAACCACTTCCTGTCTGCAGGATCAGTGGGTCTACCTTCTTTGATAAGTTCTTGGAATTAAAAAGAATTAGAATCAAGATGCTCTTTTCTGTATGGAATTTTCTGTTTTGAGTTTTATTGAAAATGTGTATTTTAAACAAGTGAGGGAACAAACAATTTACAAATGACACAGTCAAATTTTCTTCGCTGAACACTATTTTTTCTTAGAAGCATAATGGATTGTACATATCAACTAGTAGGCTGTAACTAATCAATACTAAGTTGCTAACATTAGAACACGCACTTTCTTGCTTGGGATTTCAATCAGATATGATAAATGGCCGAACTTGACTTTCCTTTGTTTTTTGAACATAGACATAACATCACTCTCTAGTTGACAATTATACCCTAGTTTCTCTATTAAAACTATAAATGGAATAATAATAATAGCTAACATTAATTAAGAGCTTATATGGCAGAATCTCTTAGAAAAACTGTACATGTATTAACTCATTTAAACATTATTAATTTTGCAGATAGCAATTAATATCTAGAAGAGCATTAGAGATCATCAGATCCCTGACCACCTTGGTTTTTCTTTTCCATGATATATTGGCTGTTTTCAGTGAATGCAGCCCAAGCAGTTTGAAAGCAGAAGCTTGGCATTTTCTCAACAGGTCTGGCTAGCAATATGAATGTTATGCTGTTTACATATTGATCAATTCTAGTCCATGGAACACACATGTAATTGACCAGATTGGCTTAAGAAGTCATCTGGTTCCCTTTCCCACTCAGGCTTGATGTAGGGATGGTATCTGTACTTTCTTGAGCTATGGAAAGATGCTCCAAAATAGTCAGTAAATGAAGCAAATGCATAGAAATTATTTTTATTCTTGCTTGCTTAAAGTTAACGGTATTAATTGAGTACTGTCAAGCTTTAGAAATCTCTACAATGGAAATTTACTCTGAGAAAGTTGAGACCAACATACCTAATGCCAGTGATAGGTGGAGTTGTGGAACTATTAGCTGAGCATCCATTGTGACTTTAAAACAGTTTAAAAGATTTATTGTGTTTGTATTTTGTTTGTAACTAGTCCCTACTGTAACCCTTCATGCTCTTTTTTCCTGCTAAGATCAGAGAGAGAGTGTTATTCCTGAATTCCTCAAGCAGATAGAACATATACTACAGACACTTGTTTCCTTTCCATCTGGATGCATATACATCAAAACTGCAGATGACAGAATCAGACTTCTGAAAAACATCCCTGATCCTAAAATAAAGTGCAGGTGATTTCTGCCCCTATCTGACCCCTTACATCTGTGATCTATCATTTCCCAGGTGCCAGTAACTGACTAAAAATTATAAATAATAACATTTAAATGAGGTCTTTTCAGACTTAATTCACAGCGACAAGTCAAAATTGTATAGTTAAAAGATGAGTTTCCATTTACATGGAACTTTGCTATTCTACCATATTAATGATAAACAAAAACAAATGTATAAGAAATGCAATTTTGATCCTCCTAGACCCTAAACTTTAAGGGAAGTTCAATTTGCTCCCTAAATTATGACACAATCTATATAATACCTGTAAGTTTTGGTTTTCTCTAAAGATTAAAAGAGAAAATAGCATTGAAAGACTGGGTGCCACACTAGGGGGATTGACATATATTAACTTGCTTAATGCTCACATAAAACTTAGAAGGTTGGCATCATAATCTCCATTTTATAAATGAGAAGGGTGCACTTCAAAGACATGAAATAACACTCAGAACAAAGAAGTTGGCAGGTGGCACAGACAGAATTCGAACCTAAATGTTTTGGCTTTCTCATTCCATTTTGCCATTCTTTCTGTAAGAAATAACTCTCTCTGTGCTGTACTTGTGATGTATAGAAAGGATGAAGAGGAGTGGCCAAGAGTTAAATAAGAACAGAGCAAAAAGAGTAAAAAAAAAAGGGAATTGTGACCTTGAACAAACAATATATTCATTTTCCATTTTCTGCACTATTTAAGTACAAACTAATCTCACTGGTGTCATGGGCAAAATTCAGTTTGGATGATTACAAAAATGTTTCTATAGGGACCTAGTGGGACAGCTGCTTTAATTCTAAACTGTTTTCTACTATTTCTATTTGGTGGCAGATATTAGAAAAGTTAAGTATACAGCAGTCACTGACTTCAAATTAAGTGGTAATGAATGCAGATTTCCATGAAGATTCCATGAGTTAGTAATTACAGTTTTATTGCAATTCGAAATGGTGAAATAAACTCAGTCTCCACTGTCCCATACATGTAATTGATGAGTTAATTTGTCTTCAGCACTCTCGCTGTTCTAATATTTCTCCATCGGTGCCATGAAAATTAATAGGATGCAAAATGTATAAAATTATACCCACTAAAAAAACCACTGTACAGTACCAGGGAGGCATATTTATTTCATCTGTGGATGGTACAGGGTCACCATCTTTTTTTCCCTTTTCCCAGTGACATTTTCAGATTTGACATTTTGTGACATTTTCAGTTTAATATTGTTAATACCCTGGCTGCAGAATTAAAAGCACACCCCAAGGAAGGGTTGAATGCAGACACATCAGAAGAGTATAACTGTTTTTTTCTCCTTCTAACAAATGTTTGTATGTAAAAAATATACACATTAAGAAGCAGGAGAAAACTCTTTATCCCTATTTTTATTTTTGCTGGTGGATGCTAGAGGAATCAATTCTAAGTTCCCAAGGGACTGAATCTTGATTAGAATCTTGATGTGCAAAGAACCAATATGAGATCCTACCAGTGTGTTACTCAGGAACCATATAGTAACTGTCTAAAGTAAAGATTGAATGAAAGGTGCTTGACATACAGCAGGTGAGACGTACTTACCTGGCTAAAGACTACTGAAGAAAGGTCTCTACAAAATGATTCAAGAGCCACAGGAGTCCCTATACTATATATCCCTAACTGATGAATGAGCCACAATATTAATTGAATGTTGATGCTCACTGACATTTATGTAGGGTTCTATTTGATGAATGAAAGGTTATATTCATTTTTTTAAATGCAGTTGTTAAGCTGCTCCATCTAACTGTTCCTGTGGACAATACCTGTGGATTCCTCTTGCAGTATAAGGATGCCACTCATCTCCCTAGCCTTTCTGTGAATAGTTTTTCACCAGGAAGAGAGCATCCTTATTAGATTCAATCATTAATACTGAATACAAGAAATAAAGGCAGTATCTGAGTTATGAAATTTGGTTCTGTTTATAATTTATTATATTCAGTTAAAATAATCACCCACAATTAATTCATTCCATTTCCCACTATTACTACCCCATGATCTCCTTGAAGATCCAGGCCCATCTCCTAACTTCAAACATTAATATTTGGATTTGAGATGGAGACAAAGGACCTGAGGTGAACCCCAACAGAGGAAAACTGGAATCTACCAAACCAAGTGAAAAGTGAGACAGTGTTTAGAAATAAGAGTTGGTACTTAATCCACTGAGCTTTCCTTCTTGGGATCCCTGGCTTGCATGAGCATTCTCTTTTAGGGTCCTGAAGTTACACCTTGGTGCGGACACAAAGTCCTCCCAGGCAGAGTCAACATATACCAAAGGCTAAACACTATCTCCCAGAATTTCAAGAGGCAAACAACATCACAAAAAGGCTGGTCCTGGAGGGACTCCAGCCTGCTGTGGGATTCATTCTGTTGAAATTTCAGATTATGAAAGTCATATAAACAAAGCAGTGACCTTTCAGTCTGCAGGATGCTGTGCCCCATTGGTCATAATGCTGCAACCAACGACTTATGGAGAAAGGCTGAGAGGGTGCAGATGAAAATGTGCAGCCATTTGCCTCTGTTGGTAAGCTTGAGTTCAGCATCACTAATGTTGCTTTATAAATAATATTGGGCACGAAGCTCACTGTTTATTTCTAATGATAAAGCTATGTGCTTTGCAAAAAGTTTTTTGCACTGTAATTGAACTAATCATCAGATTGTAAAAGACAATAGGACTGTTCTCCATGCCAGCACCCAACTTTTGTCTTCCTCCCTGTTAATGTGTGGTTAATAGAATCTAACAGCACATATACTTCCATCAATTTTCATTGTTTGACAATAGACAATTGTTTTTCTTGTATGCCTATGTAAGATGTACTCAATGTTAAGTTGTATAGAAAATACAGACTTTCTATAAGCAAATACAGACTTTTTATAAGAATATCCCCTTGACGGTTTCCTTTTTCTTAGTGTTCTGATATATAAGAATTAGGACTGACCGTCTCAGGCTGTAATGTCTTTTTCCTTTCTCCCCACACTGTAACACAAAGATAATTGCTATGAAGATTTATCTCAATTCACATTACAGTAATATATTATCATACTATGGCTGTCAGCTTTTAAGAAGAAAATACTTATTTATTTAAATGCAAACACAATATGATCATTGCTGTAGTGGGTATTGGAATGAACATTTACATAATCCAGAGAAGGATGCTCTAACAGATTAGGAAAGCAGTGAGATTTTTCATAACTTGTTTTTTTAAAAAATGTGTGCTTTTTGTTTACAGGACAGAGAAACATTGGAAAAAAAGAATAACATTGTTTGAAATGGTTTAACTAGCTTGGCATCTGGGTACAGAGATACTGGGAAGATAATTGAAGAGAACAGTTACTGAGTGCCTTGCACATAGCAGAGTATTGTATTTAACTCTGTAATATAAGCATGTTCAGGAATGAAATGTTACTTTTCCTTAAGTGCCTTTATATACTGAAGACAATGATTTATTTGCAGCAGACAAATTTGGGAAAAGGAATAATCCTGAAAGCCTAAACAGGTGAAATAAAGTATTTGCAACTTTTAATAATACATATTTGAATACATATACAGATAGGTGTTTCATAAATATACTCAATGCATGGGGACATATCTTAAACATTAAAAGTAATCAAGTTTACCTAGACGTCTGGATTTCTAGCTCCTATTCTTTCAACCCCTTGTCTTTCTCTTACTCTGCTTTCTGAGCCTACTTGAGCATTTTATATGCTCACAAAACATTCAAAGCTCAGACACAGAGCTAAGGAGGGGACAATTCAGATTAGAGAAGGTGTATATAAGTGAGAAGATTTCTTAGGTAAAAGGCAGGAAAAAAAATCAGGCATACAAAAAATTTCCAGTGTTTATAGCTTGATAAGGGAACTGCTTTTTAAGCTACCTTTAAATCATTTTGTTATAAAGATCACATGGATTAAAACAAAGGATAAAATGTAAATTATCATGACCAAATTAATTTGCCAATTGTCATAGGAAACCAGAGTGTAATGTAAAGGTTTACTTTAGCAAGAATAAATATTCATGAAATAGGTGACAACAGAGCACAAATAGCAAGGAACTGATAAAGGTAGAAGGTGGAAGGTACATAGCAAAAGAAGGTAAAATAGAATGTGCTGGATGATAACTTTTTAAATATCTTTATATGCTCTCCCTTTCCCAGGCCTTAGAAATAACTGAACTTCCAAATTTTGTCATATCAGCAAACTTATGTGATGAAAAATATTTCCCAAGAAAGAGAAATGAAGGTCAATGAATTAATGACTAATGGAAGTGAACAGATAAGTAAATCTAAGGAATACAAAGAAATTGCCAACAGTAAAAATTCTCCCTAGGAATTTCAAGAAGAAATCATGTAAATTAGGAACTTTTCAAAAATTATTGCATATAAAGATTTTACACATAAGAATTTACAGGACATATATCAAATGATTTTTAGACCGAATTTTATAATTTCAAATGTGTATTTTACTTTAGAAAAGGCGCTAAAAACCAGATATCTAAACATTTATCTCCAAAAGACAGAAACAGCAATTTAAATCCAAAGACAGTACAAGGAAGAAGCTGACAAAAGAATAACTATTAATTAAATTGAAAGAATACGTAAAATACAAAGGATCAACACAAACACTGGTTTACATGTTTTCTTTTCTGAAAAAAAAAAAAAAACTAAGAAAATTGATAAACCATGGTGAGACTGATGAAGAAAAAGGGAACAAATGTCAAGAGTAAAGAAGGGAGATCACATAGGTCATACAGATGTTAAAATAATCCTAAGAGGACACTCTTTACTAAACATTTGAAAATTTAGGTGAAATGAACAAAGTCCAAGGAAACTACACTTAATAAAATAGATTCAAGATGAAACAGAAAACCTCAAGAGTCTTATATTCTTAAAATATATTTACTCTAATGTTAAGAATTGCCTTACAAAAGAAAAAAAGTCTCTGCCCAAATAGGTCCTCAGCACATTCTACCTAACATTTAAGGAAGAAATTATGTCAATCTTCTATAAACTCTCCCAGAGAGTAGAAAAAGATGCTAACTTGTTCAAGTTATTTTATGCATGATTGAGACCATAGCACAATTAGAAAGAAAAATTGATAAGCAAATGTCTTTCATGAATATAAATGGAAAAACTTTAAACAAAGCAGAGAAATTCAAGTCAATAATATTCAAGCAGGTTAAAATGTTATGAACAATTTCTGGACATGCAATGTGGAGTAATTTTTTAAAATCAGTGTGAGTCACCACACAAACACAACAGAGGGGGAAAAAAAACAGCATAAATGCTGTAGGAGCGCTGATAAAATTTAATGTCATTTCTTAAAAACTTTTTAAAGGGCTTACGTGGAATAATTGTAAAGAAATTTGAATCCTTAAGCAATGTTGGTGAGAAGACAAAATGGCCTCGCTACTATGCAAAACAGTATGGCAGTTACTCAAAAAAGTAAAAGAAAAGAAAGAATTAACATATGATCTAACAGCTCCACTTCTGGGTATTTTCTCAAAATAATAAGGAAATGAATAAGGATTTCTGCCTTCACGTTCATGGGAGCATCATTCATAATAAATAAAAGTGGGAAGCAATCCAAATGTTTTTCAGTGGATGAATGGATAACCAATATCTGGTATATACTGACAATGGAATGTTATTCAGTCTTAAAAGGAAAGGAAATTTGGATTCATACTGTGATAAGAATGAAACTTGATGACATTATGCTAAGTAAAATAGACCCATGAAAGCAAACACTTTACACCTGCACTTATGTGAGTTACCTAGACTAATCAAATTCATAGCCACGGAAAGTAGAGGGGTGGCTGCTGGGGATTGGGGTATAGCAAAGTGAAGAGTTAGTTTGGTGGGTACAAAGTTTGAGTCTATCAGATAAAGAGTTCAGGAGATGACGATGATCATTGCAAAACATGAACCTGCTTAATACCCCAAAACAGCACTTAAAATTTTGAGATAATAAATTTATACATGTTGGTCGTGATTTTTTAAATTTTAAGTTGAAAAATCTTAGCAAATTGAGAATAAATGCTATACGGACATAATTTAATAATTTAATAAATAATTTAATAATTTCATTTAATGATGAAGTGTTGAAAGTCTCACAAAAACAAAGTTGTAAAAATTAGGAAAAAAAGTAGTCTTACTCATACAAGTTAACTGTATTTAAAGAAAATCTTAAATATTCTACAACAACTAGTATAAATGCTATTTAATAAAATTGCTTGATATAATGTCCATATATAAGAATCGATTGCATTTCTATGTACCAGCCAATATTCAGAAATAAAGTATAAAAGGAATCCATTTTCAATATCATAAAAATATCAACTAGGAATTAATCTAGAAAAGGGTACATAAAACCTTACACAGAGAATTATGAAACTAAAACAAAAGGCCTGATAAACAAAATGATAAACAA
This sequence comes from Glaucomys volans, assembly GCA_020662805.1. Lineage (NCBI taxonomy): Eukaryota > Metazoa > Chordata > Mammalia > Rodentia > Sciuridae > Glaucomys > Glaucomys volans. The sequence continues at coordinate 345,732 of JAJEJO010005165.1, read as the reverse complement.
CTGGCAGAAGATCTAATGTTGTAAAGATAAATTCTTGGGCTCATCTACAAATTCAATCCCAATAAAAAATCTCAATATCTGTGTTTAAATACTGACAAGTAGATTCCAAAATGTATCTGGAAACACCAAGGAAAAGAATAGCTGAGATGCTCTTTAAGAAGTTGAAAGGTATTAAGAAGTTGAAAGGTATTGCAATATGGTATCCAATATTGCAAGTAATTTTAAAGCTACATATTTAAGAAAGTAATTTGAAAAGAGATCAATAAAACAGAAGGACCAGACAAGCCCATGAAAACATGAACAATGACTTGCTGATGGGAATGAAAATTGATATAATTTGTTTAGAAAACTGTTTTGTCTCAGCTAATAAATTTGAAGACATGCCTATTCTATTGATCAACATTGATAGAATACCTGGTTATACACCCAACCAAAATCTGTACAATTGTACATCACAAGACATAAACAATAATATTTATCACTGCATTGTTCTTAACGGTGAAAATGTAAGAAACAGTTCAAACACTCATCAACAGTATAAATGATTTTTTTAAAGCATGGTATAATCATCCAAAGGAATAGTATACATTCATGACAACAAATAAACAGCTCTGTGGGACACTATAGACAATCTCACAAAGACAGCGTAAACTAGGCTAGACATAAAGGAATACATACCATATGGTTCAATTTAAAACAGGTAAAAACTAACCTCTCATGTTCACCAATGCATACTGAAGTGAAAGTGATGAAATCATAAACATAAGTAAGGATATCAGTAACAGAGACATATGACTAGGAAAGGCATAAGGGGGGCTTTGTGCTATCTTGGTAGTGTTTTATTATTTGACTTTGTTGGTGATAAAGTAATGACTTTGCAATAAAGAACTATATATTTTGTTTAATTAGTTTTTAATATTTCACAAAATGTTTAAAAATTCCTTGTAGAAAGTGTGAGCTATTTGAGTTAAACCAATGTAAAGATAATGACAGTATTTAAATAGTATGAGGGAATGTTGGCTTCGTTTACTAAAACCCTCTGTTATATTTTATTACTGGTCCTCCGGGCTATTAGAGGAACTGAGAGACACTAGCAGGGATTTATTGATACCTGAAAAACTCTGAAGTCCTAAAATGTTATCAATTTTTGCTCCAGGAATGGAGTTAGATTACACAATAAATGACTGGGGAGGAAGATTTAAAAGTCTTTTCTTCTGCTGCTCCTGCTGCTGCCTTTAAATTTCTTAATTGTGGACAAATATTCCTATTTCAAGGTCCAAAAAGATGATTTTGAAACCTCCTGACTCCTCTTCAGTAGGATATAACTCTTGTCCCCAAAGGCAAGAGGTGGGTGACTCGTTTCTCAAGTATGGAAGAGTCTATAGACTACAAGGTACACACCATAGGCAACTTAGTTTACAAATAAGCAAGTAACTCTGCAGGTTCAACACACAATTGACAGAGCTGATAAAAGCCAGAAATAGTGGAAATGTCATCAGAGAAATGCAGCATTATGCTACCACTCAATGAATTCACTTTAGCAGATATCCCTCCCCTGCCAATGTGAAACGTATTTGTACGGCAGTTCAAGATATTTTGTCCCTTTGTGGTTTCTTAGGCTTCATCCCTTGGAGATTGCTTGTATGGTTAGTAACCTGTTCAGAACAAGTTCAAGCATCAGCTCTACTCATCTCTCATATCCTAGGTCTGCACCACTGGATGTTCAGATATTATACTGCAGCTCAGGATGAAGACTGTCTAAGGCTGTTCACAAACCACTGGGTTGCCTCCAATGCAGAAAATTCATTAATACTCTTCTAAGCTAGGAAGAGAAATAAGGATGGAAAATCCCAGCTTTGCATTAGTAACAATACAACTATGAAAATAAGATAAATGCATTTGTGTGTGCACATTCTATGTGATGTGATGGATGTGCCGAGTGGGAAGAAGTACAAAAACAAAAGTTGATCACAGGCAACCAATCACACAAAAGCTGGTGGGTTATAACAACAGAAACCGTTTTAGACAAAGTGGAATGACGCGTGACTTAAATTTACAAACCCCCAGGTCCACACTGTATTCTGAAACAATAGGAGGGTAAAGTCAAGTTAAGAATGCCTTCATTTGTTTAACAACCAGAAATATGTTCCTTTCTTCGGGGCAAACCTATGGAGGGTTAAGCTGATCTGCTGTGCTGAGCAAACAGAGGGCTGCTCACCAACAGCATCTGCTGGGGATTTGGGAAAGCTGTTTTCTCTTAATAGATACCATTTTCCATTTTTATTTCTTATGGTGTGTAAACTCTTAAAGAAATGATGCATTGCATGGAAATTCATCCACAGCTGAGAGTGCAAATAAGGGAAGAAAAACAAAATCATAAAAAGACATTAAAAGGTACATTTTGGAAAGCAAGTTTACTCAGTTTCTTAGGCAATGAAGCATTCATGTTTTCAATTTTAACAGAGAGGCAGAAAATATGAAAACAAAGTGATTCCTAGGGGAATGATACACTTAACGTGGCTGAGAAAAGTTGGTTATTTTTAAACTTCTCCCCTAAAGAAAAAGGGAGATGGTGTAGCTGTGGGTTTTAGATGTCTCCTGAGAGTCGGCATTCCTGCCATTTGTGTGTAGGAGGCAAACCTTTGCTACACTATTTAGGAAGGAAAGTACATATAGGATAGCGCAACAGGAAGCATGAACAGCATTTACCATCCCCTAGCCAAGAGGTCATTGTTACCCTGCACAATCCCCACAGCAAGGCTCTGGCCAATCTTGGAGAGCTATAATTTGAGAACCAAGTGGCTATGGTTCAAAAGGAATTCTTTGAAAATCAGGATGTGTTGCTGAAAACGCACACCTTTTTAATGTTTACACATGTTTAGATGCCTGATGTGTAATTATAGCATGTTGGTCTTGAGAACATTCATCTAAGCAATTCCTTTTTTTGCCTGAGGAATGAGGTTGATGAAATTTTCAGACATTAAAGCATTTTCTCTGCACCTACTAACTGACGCATAATGATTTGGAATTCATTGATCTCAGCAAAGCTTAAACATAAAATGAAGAATGGCAAAATATCTCCTTCAGTCTTTGCTTGCCATCTTTCAAATACATAGGTGATTTTTTTCTCCAACTAAAAGCACTTTAAACACACACATTTATGGCATAAAGTGCTAACTGGAAGTCATTGATTTTCAAATTGGTTTTACTTATAAAAGATCTGAATATCTAAAAATACATGCCCATGCAAACATTCCCTTTTTAACTTTTACAAAATATATTTTCTAGATTAATAAGTACTCTATTTAAGAAAGTATTTATTTTTTAATTACACAAATAATTAGTAATATCTTAAACATAATTTTTGATCTACTTTATGCACTTGGTTCAACTAGATTAATGTAATCTTTTGTTTGTTCCACCTGAGAGAAAAGTGTGTTCAAGTAACAACTCTTAATAAATGACAGCTGATGTTTCTTGAAAGCTTATGTGACATATATGGTGCTATAAGTTTTACATGCATTATCTCAACAAATTTGTACATGAACTTTATAAGCATGCCATCCCCTCTTAAAAGTTTAATTTTGCCAGGCCAGCATCTAGGTGTTGGTAGAGCTGGAATCTGAACCTAGATTGGTCTGATTATAGAGGTTGTGTTTCACAAACTACACTCTCTATGGACACCTAAGTTAAGAGACTAGAACTCTTATCAGGGTAAAAACTTGCCCTGTCATAAAAAGAGAGCACACTGGGGAAAAGACACTAAAGCCAATCTTGTGTCATTTAGACAACCCAAATTCACTGAAGGTACCCAACACTTTAGAAAAAGGAGCCAGGGACATTTATAATGTGGGTGCACATCTGTCTGTAATCATCACATGTTTATTTGAAAAAGAAACTAGGAGTTTTGGGGGTTGCAGTACCTAGGTTAAGTGCCAAAGATTGTTCTCAGAGATGTGGTGAATGGTCCCCAAAATGTCTGCTCTTGGTACAGAGGGTGAAATATCCACAGCTTCAACAATATTCTACATTTCACATGACACATGCAAAATCTTAACAAAAAACAAAGCCAATTTACCAGAGTGACTTGATTTCTCTTCTACTCGAGAAAAAGAAAATGGCAGAGAATCAAGTGCAGAATGAGGACACTAGCTTCATGCTCTGAACCTCCTGCAACTTCTGTCTCCAATATTCAAAGGAGTGCCATCTCATTTCCGTGTTTTGCAGTTGCAGGTAAGAAAGTATAATTTTTCTCTTCCCAGAAATAACAAAATTAATTATAAGAGTTGCACAGTTTTTTCTTACAGTAGTTAGTGTTATTACCCTTTTTTAAAATAAAGGACATTTAATCAATAAGAACACTTCTCTTCCCACAAATAATGGTTATTACATGTAACATATGAGAGAGAATCTGGGGATTGAACCCAGGGACACTCTATCACTCAGCTATATCCCTGTATTTTTTTTAGGGTGAATAATATTCATTTTATTTAAGGTTTCAATACCATTTGACACCAACATTGTAGTTTATGTTCTTTGTGGTAATCAGCACATAGCTTTGTCTTCTTAAGACTCAGTTCCTATATTTTAAGAATAGGAAAAATGACTAAGAAGATTATTGTAGATTAAAATTGTTAATACAGGTGAAGGGCTTATCATAGTACCAGCAAAAGAAAAATCATATTATTATCATCACTCAAAAGTGGACTGATTATACTGGTTGAAACCATCATTCATTAAAGAGAATTCAAAACTTATGCTTCTGAGTATTCTGTAAACCTAATTCAGAAGACAGAATTTTAGTCTTTTCCGCATTCTCAGAAGTAAAATTTGTTAGCCATAGGTTTAAGAACTTGTTCATAAACATAACATGAAAAGCAAGAGCAAAGATTCTGGAGCCAGATTGCCGTGGTTGAACCTGAACTTCACCACCTATGAACTATGTGAATGTAAACTGGTATTTGGCTTCTCTTTGCCTCTGGTTCTCATCTGTAGCATGGAAATGAAAAACAGAACTTCTTTGATAGCAGCTTTGTGGATTAGGTAGTATCAATGCTGCATTTAATTATTCCAAATTATATTTATAAAGCATAATTTTATTTAACACTCCATAAATATATACAATCAAAACATCAAGTCATACTTAAATTAATCAGTAAAGAACTTAGAATTTAAAACAAAATAATCTAAAACACATAAGCACTCAGTAACAGATAGCTAGAGGTAATACTATACTTCCACTTGCTTGCTCATTTTTAACCACCAAGTGTAGTTTGTAAAAGAGAGTCAATGGAATTGATTCAATAAGAGGTGACACCAGTATTCTGAAAGCTCTATTACACTTGTTAGGTGTCAAGATAAAATTCTGCATTGTGTCAATATGATTTTCATAGATTTTAGTTTAGGAGATTGGGTAAGCCTTGTAATGGTACTGTATGGTATTGTGTACAATGAAATCCCTTCAATAACTGTTAAAAATGAGTATCATGAGTGAATGCTTCTAGTTTCTTGGCACGATGGGCGTAGATTGAGAAAGCAGAACCTCTCTCAGAAAAGGTTCACAAAATTTCTTCTTTTTGCACCCTGTGCTTTGTGATTTAAAATCAAACTTGGAATACAAAGTCCTTTTGTCTTACTTTTCTCATGATTAATAAATCAGAGTCATATTGAATCTAACCAGACCTCTAGTTCACTGGCCCGTTTTCTTGCCTTCAAGTAGACAAATGTCTCTAACACTTAAGACAGCTCTTTTCAATTTTCCTCATAATGTTATTTATAAATATACCTATTTTCTCCACTAGACTATAATTTGCTCGTTGATATCTCTCCACTCACACGACAGACTTTAAAAAAATCATTCACATAACAAGCAATCAACAATGGTTAATTGAATTGCATTCATTTATTCATATCACAACACCCCAAGCCCCAAAATATACCCGCCACAACATAAACGTGATACGTTGAAGCACAGGCAAATATGGAATTCTCTTCAAATGCCAATGAAAAATAAAGTTGTAACAACAGTGATCAAAATAACAACATTTAAGAACCACTAGACTGCTGAGCCTTTTACACGTCTCTTGTTTTCTAAATTTCTTTATTTTCCTAAAAGCTAGGAAATTGTGTTTTGCCTAAGATAAGCCAACATATTTGAGTCTGTTTCATAATTCTGCACACATGAATTCTAAGCAGCTCAAAACTGGCAGAACACATCCTTCTGTCTGATGCATCGCTCCTGCTCAACAAACGAAGATCCAAACAATCAATGGAAGATCTGTGCTCTGCATAAAAGCAGGATGAGGAGGAAATGAACCAACACCAAGAGGTGCCTTTTTCTTTTCCTTCAGTTTTATTTCTGCCCATATATAATGAATGTTTTTATATAACTATTACTTATTTATGAATTCAAGAAGTATTTAGATACCTCTATTCTGTCAGAGATGGTAAGTCAAGTAAGGACTGTGAGGATGGATTAAATAACACCCATTTAAAAAAAATTTAAAAGCAAAAAAAAAAGGAACATTTGACATTCTAGAGGGTGAATAAGGCATGCATTCACAGTAGTCTAATATAAAAATATAATATATTGGGGAGAATTTCACATAGGTGCTATGACAGAAGTAGAAGTAGAAGGAGGTTGGTCATAGAGGGAGGTTGGTCAATGGGTACAAAGTGTACAAAGTTACAATTAAGAGGAATAAATTCTGGTATTTCATACACAGTAGGGTGACTAAAGCTAATAATATAGTATTATATAAAGTTTGAGCATCCTTAATTTGAAATTCAAAATGTACCAAAATCTGAAATTTTTGAGTGCCGTGATACCACAAGTGGAAAATTTGACACTATGAAAATGTTTCATGCACAATGTTCTTTTTTTAAATAAAGCATAAAAATTATCTGCAGGGTCAGATGTGGTGGTGCACACCTGTAATCCCAGCAGTTCGTGAGGCTGAGGCAGGAGGATTGCAAGTTCAAGGCCAGCCTTCGCAACTTAGTGAGGCCCTAAGCAACTCAGTGAGACCCTGTCTCTAAATACAACACAAAATAGGGCTGGGGATGGGGCTCAGTGGTTGAGTGCCCCTGAGTTCAATTCCCAGTACCAAAAAGAAAAAAAAAAAACTTATCTGCAGGCTACGTGTGGAAGTAGTACATAAGAAACCAAATTTGGTGTTTAAACTTTAGTTCTTTCACTACGATATCTCCTTATGTATATATAAATATCCTTAAATCTGAAATCTAATATACATCTGCTCCCAAATATCTCAGATGAGGGACACGCAACCTAAATTTTAAAATAGAAACAGAGGATTCTGACTGTTTTCACAGACAGATCAAGAGATGTTGAGGTGATAGATATGCCTTTTAACCTAATTTGATCACTACACAGTGTATACCTATATTGAAACATCACATTTTACCTCATAAATATGTACAATTAAGTGCCAATTAAAGTATGCAAAATAAAGCTTACAAATACATGTACTCTACATGTAATATTCAGGAACATTCTCTTTTATTCAATGTTATATTTCTAGGGATTTTTAATGTTGTATATATTTGAAGTTAACTCACTTATGCTGTGTAATGTGCTATCATTTATGTACTGCAATTAATCCATTTTAGTTTTCTGGTGTTTTGAACCATCTTTAAAAAAAAAGAAGAGGAAGGTGATGATGGTATGACAATTCAGGAAGATCACCATTCACTAATAGGATCAAGAAATCTTATCTGGAGAAAACATTCAACTCATGTCAAGAAATACAGAGCAAATCTTGTTCTTATTTACTCCACAGTTTTGCTCTAAAATGTACATTACTCCAGGCTTTCTTGTTCAAGTAAATAAGTCATCATTTTGCTTCTCCAGCAATGACCATAAATGATGCTCTGATTTGTATAGAAGCTTTGTGTGACTCTGATGTTCACTTTTCTAGGAAAAGTTTTTGAATTTCACTTGGTCACTGGGCTTGTATTTTGCTAATCTGGTCACACACTATAAATGCACAAATGACTTCATGGAACAAGACTATACTTGTGGAAAAATTACTTACTTAGCAATTAATGAGCCTATTTTCATTGATGCCTGAGGCACCTGAAAGAATGATGGGAACAAATTGAGGCAATTTATTTAGAAAATGCAAAATTGTTCACATGGATGGCACTTGTTACCTGCTACCTTTTACAATAAGACTCTTAATATACTTTAAAAACTACCATGAAGTATGAGAAATCTGAGGAATGAAAACATCAGAATTATGAAAAAAAATCTGCCCTAAATTCAAAACCTAGAGTTATAATTTGATCCAATATTTAAGAGTGAGTCCTGCATGTGATGATACAATGAAGGAGGAACTGAGAAGAATTTAGAGAAGTTTACCCTACCTAAATTAAAATGTTTAATAGTATACAGGGATGAAAAATAAATATAACAATAATTCATATGCTTAATTATAGCTTTGAAATATCTACAGATTTGATTGTCAGGATGGATAAAATGAATATTGAGATAATGGAACTGAGTCTGTTGCTTTGAAAATTCCTTAATATCTTTTTCTATGCATTCAAAAATACAAATGATTTTAATATCTAATCTAAATTCTAGTTCATATTTTCTCCTCTTTAGGGAAACACAGTCCATAGCAGCCAGGAACAGGTGTTGAAGAATGCTTCTCAGGAGTGAGTCGTGTCTTTTCATGGCTTCATGCTTTTGTTTTGATGTTTCTGGAAATGAGGTAGAAAAAGTTTTGACATACTACTCAATCTGAAGGTTGGCATCTCCTTACCAAACTCACGATATTGATACAGCTTATCAACTGCCACAACAGAGGAGGAATGAGTCTGTTCCCAGATATTAGCTAAGTCTTTCTGAAGACTCCATGTCAAAGCAGTATTTGCCCCCTCACTATCTTATACTGCCTTAATTTCCTGCACTGCATAGTCAGGGCTCTAAGAAATCTGAACAGAGATAATTAAAGCTCCAAATTCAGAGTAGATAAAAATCTTCAATTTTGAAATACAAACCATACTTTTCAATTTTCCTGCTACTGATTCAAAAAAGTGATTTCCTTTTGCCTCTACTATTCAACATTGTTCTTGAAACTCTAGCCAGAGCAATTAGACAGACCAAAGAAATTAGAGGAATATGAATAGGAAAAGAAGAGCTCAAACTATCCCTATTTGCTGATGACATGATTCTCTATTTAGAAGACCCTAAGAATTCCACCAGAAAACTTCTGGAACTCATAAATGAATTCAGTAAAGTAGCAGGATATAAAATTAATGCTCATAAATCTAATGCATTTTTATTCATAAGTGATGCATCCTCTGAGAGAGAAATTAGGAAAACTACCATATTCACAATAACCTCATATAAAATAAAATACTTGGGAATCAATCTAACAAAAGAAGTGAAAGACCTCTACAATGAGAACTACAGAAAACTAAAGAAAGAAGTTAAAGAGAATCTGAGAAGGTGGAAGATCTCCCATGTTCTTGGATAGGCAGAATTAATATTGTCAAAATGGCCATACTTCCAAAAGTGCTATACAAATTCAATGCAATTCCAATTAAAATCCCAATGATGGACCTCATAGAAATAGAGCAAGCAATCATGAAATTCATTTGGAGGAATAAGAGACCCAGAATAGCTAAAGCAATCCTTAGCAAGAAGAGTGAAGCAGCGGGTATCACAATACCAGACCTTCAACTATACTACAGGGCAATAGTAAC
>JAJEJO010005165.1:296605-335600 GCA_020662805.1 Glaucomys volans | reverse complement strand
GGGGGGGAAGGGTGGCAAGAATGGAGGAAGGATAGATAGCATAGAGGGATGGGATTGTTGGGGTCGGGGTGGGGGCGTAAGAATAATAACAGAATGTGTGACAGACATCATTGCCCTGTGTACATGTATGAATGCACAGATGGTGTGACTCTACTTTGTGTACAACCAGAGAAACAATAGCTGTACTCCATTTGTGCTCAATGAATCAATAAGGAAATTAAAAAAAAGTGATTTCTCTAACATGGATTACCAAAAAGTATGGATAAGTTTAAAATATAGAAGGGATCAACAAATTCCACACTACAATACTAAAAGCAGAGAATCAAGATAAGAACAGTGGACTAACACTAATGGATGCATTTCTGTTTGTTACTTCTAGATAAGAGTTCTACCAATTCCTAAGACATGTGGTAAAATAAGATTGTAACACACTGGGAAATATTCATATACGGGGACTTGAGGTATGACTCAGTGGGAGAATTCTTAGGTAGCTTGTACAAGATCCTGGGTTCCATTCCTAGGATGAAATATATCTCTCTTGATTGATAGATACAAATATTAGGGATGTATGTATGTATGTATATATATGTATATATTTATAGGTGTGTGTACATACTCATATATGAATTTAAATTTATCATTTGCACATGCAAATATAAAGATGTATCCAGTTGACAGTGATTTACAAAGTAATTTAAGTTTATTGGTAAAACTCTCGAACATAAAGTCACTCCAAGTCCATTACGTAGGAAATGTGACCCATAGTCTTTGATTTACTGCAAAAACATTGGAAGAATAAGGAAAGGGTTTTCTTCCTAAATGGGCAAATACCTTTTCAACTTAGTACCACTTGGTTGATGCTAAAATAGTCAATATTATATAATTACTAAGGTATATACTTCTATGTATGAACTGTTGAACCTGAAGATCCAAGATTCCTAGAAATCTCTTTCCCTAGACACAGTAATGAATAAAACACTTTCATCTATACAAAAGTGAATTAACTAGTGAACAAGGCTAGGCAAATAATATTTAAATTGCAGCTTTGCTTTGTTGCTCTTATTTTGTCATCAGTGTGTACAGTAGCAGGAATAAAGATACCTCAAAAATTTTAGTTATATTTCATTATAATATTTAAGAATGGTATTTCATGATGATCTTTACAGAATTATGCATTTACAAATATTTAAATGCCATATTGTTCCAAAATGTCAAAAATGATGAGAGTGGTAGAAGGTTATAAATGTATGAAATTCAAAATAGTACTTGCAGTCAGGATTCTGGTGGCCAAACCTGGCTAGCTAGATGAATGTGAACCTTTAAGGGGATATGGTTAAACCAGGCTTATTTTTCAAAATTTCTCTCTGTATTTTACTCAGATTCTAGAATAGCCTGGAATTATGTGGAACCCAACAATTCCTGAGTGAAAACAAAGATTATATAACAATTCTGTCCCTACCATGGTTTGCACCTAAATTCTGGCACGGATAATTTATCCTGAGTTATAAACTTGGAACTCTTCAAGAATAACCTGCTTATGGAAATAACCATAGAGTGATAAGGAATATCATTCTAATGTAGTGATACTGCAGCTGAAAGTCTTCTTGTCAATTCAATATCAAAAATTTGGATTTTCATATCCTGAAACAAGTGATTTAGTAGAAGCACTAGGGCAAGAAATGTTTGCTCTCCAACAGCTGCAGAATTTGATGCCACATTTGAATTTTCCCCATAAGCTTTCATCCATGCTTTTTCATTATGAGTTGAACAAAACTACATGCATTTTGCTGCAAATATGCCAAGAAGATAAAATCATTTAGCTAAGTTCCATTCAATTTAGGAGGATTAGTTTTAAAATATGAGTTATAATTACTGTGGGTGTTGGCTGCTGGCACTCCGTGATTTTTCTTCTGTAGCTTTTCATTTCTTTCACTAACTCAACATGTTAGGGGAAAGAGGATACTAGGGGTATGTGTACATGCACATGGGTGTTCTCCTGCATGAGGACTGCTCATGCACTATTCAGTGGTCACAGAACTAGGTCTTGGCAGGGACACCCAAGGGCATAGCTTATTTGGACCAATTTCTCTCCACTAATGGTGACTAGAACCATAGTTGGCAAACAATGGGTTTCCATTCAACTCAGCCAATTCGGCTATTGTGGAAATTGTCCATCAACTGTCAGAGTATTCCAGGTTGGTAATGTGTCTACTGAGGCTCTGTGGTGAGACTCTATGTTAGGAAATATCTAGTGTAAAGCAACACAAGTCCCTGGTCGGTAAAAGACTCATTTCCAATTCCACAAAACTGCTTATTGACTTCTAGTTATGAATGCAGACTGACTCAGACCCAGTGAAGATATGTTTGCCTTATTTTTCCTTCCTGCTATAGCTAGAACATCTGTTCTCTAATAAATCCTTTTCTTTTTCGGTAGCATTTGATCCCGGAGCTCTCATCAAGGAATTCTCCCCAAGCTTACATCCTACCTGTCAAATCACCCGAAGACTCGACATCTAGATACATTTGAACAGCTAAAACAGAAAGCATCCGGTTTATTGCTCAGCTTCCTTCTTATAACACCTAAACTAGAGCTCTTCTAGATATAGTTCAAATAAACCATCACAATAGAAAATTTTAACTAATTAGTCTTCATATATCTCCATTAGATGAAAAGAGGAAAAAAGACAAACTTTCAGGTACTAGCTATTGTGTTTCAATATTGATCTGTTTCTCAAAATTAAAAATCAAAATCTGTCTTCATCTGGCTAACCTCAGAAAGAAATTATACACAGTTGCATATGAAAAATTCAAATCTATTGACTACATGAATTCTAATTTTCATTTACATCTATGAGATTTTTATATCTAACAAAAAGCAGACATGATGGAATTGACTTTTTTAATACAAAACAGTTTTATCACATTCAGTAAAAGAATATTGCTATATTTAAGATGTTATCTAAGTCAATGTAAAATCATAACAAATTCTATCTTAGTCTTTTACCTGGGTCACTTAACATTCTATAAGACATGATAAAGACTTATAATTGTTTATAAAAATATTCTTACAAGAAAGTGTTTAATAACATATTAGACATCCTAAATTTGCTCATATTTTTAATTAAACAACCAGTAGTATTAAATGGGTAGGAGGGAAGCTTATAAATAAAACACTTACCACTTACTTGGCATGTATATTAATCCATTTTCTCAATTTAAACTATATGTATAAAGGGTGAGAGCTATTTTCTATCATTTGAAGAAACTTACAAATAATTCTAGTTTTTAGCTATATTCAAACTCCTGTATTAATTTACTTTATAAGAAAATTTATTATAATCAAGTTCAATAATTTGTCAATCCTTATAGCATTTCTATGTAACATGTCATAAGTACCTTCACTATTTATTTACTGACAAAAATATTTCATAAATACATAAACAAAGATATTCCCATGTACATGGGTGAAGATATGGTCTTCCCTTATGTACAATTACAAGGTATGATGAACAGTAAAATCCAGTAATATTTTAGGCAGTATAGTAGACTAGATCTGTGAAGAAATTACCTTGCCCAGTACCTAACAAATAATTCTGGATAAAATATGGAAAACATTTTTCTAAAGTATGGATATAATGGAGATAAAGGAAAAATGTAAAGCCAGAGATTATGAAGTTTGATTCTGTATCAATAAGCAGTCTCTGAAGATAGCATTCATCTTAAGGAATAAGTTCCTTATACCTTAAAGCTTTACTTTAAATAGTCACAGGCCTACAGGAGAGGGAGACAAGCATGCAGGAATGGAAGACAAGAGGTGGCATACAGGAATGGGAGACAATGCACATACACATGCAGACAGATCAGGTAAATAAAAAGGAAAAGGTCCATTCTCAGTTTTGTCTCTACCTAGACTGGCAAAAATAAAAACAGTTCTCCATCAGAATCCCTAATCCACCAGTGCACATCAATAGACTTTAGGGAATCTCAATTTATACTCCTTAAGCTGATTGAAAATCTCTGCACTGAAAATGTTAAAGTATTCCTAGGTTGGTACTACACACCATTGCCTGTTGAAATGAAACATACTTTCTTGATCAAGGACAACACTCTTAAACACAGGCCCAATAATCCATATAGAAACAGTTCCAAACAATGAAACTTTTTTTAATTGCCAGGCGTTCCCTATAAACAACAATTAGCTGTGAAATCAGACCAACAAAAATAATATTGAAAATATCAGATATAGAATATAAAAGAGATAACTTTAAAAAATCTTCCAATTATTATGAAAGAATAAATTTATATAAAAAAAGAAGATTGGGAAAAGTAACTAAACAGCAATTCTATGATTTGAATATAAATTGTCCCAAAAGCTCCTGTGCTAATGAGGGAGTTACATTAGATCATAAGAATCATAATCTAATTATCAGTTTAGTGCATTTGAATGGGTTACTGGGTGATATGTAGGCAGGTGGGGCATAACTGGAGGAAGTAGGTCATTGGGTACAGACTCTGGGGATTATATATCTTATTGCCCTAGCTCTCTACTCTCTTTTCTCCCCTTCCCAGCCTCCAAGAAGTAAGTAGCCTTCCTCTGCCATTCCCTTCTGCCATGATGTTCTGGCCTCACCTCTGACCCAGAGAAATGGGGTGAACCAACCATGAACAGAGACCTCCGAAACTATGAGCCAAAATAAAATGTTTTCTCCTCTAAGCTGTTCTTATCATATATTTTGGTCAGAGAAAAAAAAATCTAAGTAAAACAAACAGTAACAAAATGTAATAACTAAAAATAGTTAAATTATGAGTTAAATGGAATTTAGAAAAAAATTGTAAAGAGAATTAGTGAACTAAAAGTTCTAAAGAAAGTATCCAAACTGGAGAATGAATTCGCAAAGACAGAAAGAAAGAAAGAAAGAAAGAAAGAAAGAAAGAAAGAAAGAAAGAAAGAAAGAAGAAAAGAAAAGAAAAGAAAAGAAAAGAAAAGAAAAGAAAAGAAAAGAAAAGAAAAGAAAAGAAAAGAAAAGATAAACAATGGAAATTCTGAAAGAATGGTTAGGACATGAAGATAGAATGAGGAGGTCCAACCTGCCTGTACCTGAATTTTCAAAACATATGAATATTCAATATCTGAGAAAATTAGAAAATTGCTGAAGGAGACTATTCTTTTGAATCAGGAAGTCCAATGAATTTCCACACGGATAAAATTTTCAAATAAACCTTAAATCATACCACAAATGTCTGAAAAATAGGTATGAAAATAAAACTCATGAACTAGCCAGAGGAAAAGGGAGCTTTGTAATATCAAGGAATGATAACTTTACAAATGCTGACTTTTCAGCAACAGAAATGGAATTGATGGCAATGACATGTCTTTAAAATACTTAGGGAAATTTCTTTATTTGGTAATACTGTTTTCTAATACCAAGAATAATGACAGCTTCTAAAGAATAATACAAAACCCTAATCATTTTAGGACTCTACCAAAGAACAAACAGGTGAGTTAGCTTGTTCCACTAGATACCAAAATTTATGAATAAGCTAAATAACTAAAGAGTGATATACTAGCATCATTATAGACAAAGAAATGGGATAAAGCTGACACCTCAGAAACAGACTGTCATGGAATAGAGGATGGAAACATTGTACTGGAACTCTTTATAATTCTTTGGGGGGAAAATAAAATTTGATTCCTATCTCACACATAATGTAAGATCATTGTGAGGTAAATACAAGACTTAACCATAGTGAGAAAATGCTTAAATATTAACAACAAAATACAGTAGGATATATTTTATTCTAGGAGAGAGAAGTAGTCCTTAAAAAGATATATAAATCACAAACTATAAAGGAGAATATTTTAAATATTCAAATATATTTAAATTAAGGGCTTCTGTTCTTCAAAAGAATCCGTAAATACTGACTGAATTCAAGTCAGAGAGGAGGAAATACTTGCAACTTATATAACAGATAAGTCTTTCATTTCCATTTTTTGGAGAACTCCTTCAAGTCAATGAAAGGCAGATAATGCAATTAAACAATGGGCTCACAAAAGAGGAATGACAAAGGCCTATAAACATATGGAAAATTGTTCAACCAATAAAGGAAATAAGGGCATTCCAATTTTAAAACATAAAATAAGTTCACCACTATTTTACTTAAGAGTTAGAAGTCTTATAGAACAATCTTTTGGAAAGATTACAGAGCAAGAGAAACCCTTCTACATTGCTGGTCAAAGTTCAATCTCAGTTTGGAATTATTAAATGGGTTTTCATCTAAACCTAGCCATTGTACTTCTAGATATTTTCTTAAGAAAAATTTTTACATATACATTTGAAAATGTACCAAAATATCCAAAGAAGCATTGGTCAAAATTACAACATATAAAAGCAAGCTAAATATACGACCACATCCAACATGGTGTATTTATAAAATGAAATACTGTACAGACAATGAAAATGAACATTATAGCTAAAATTTCCATATGGATAAGTCTCATTTTGCTGAGAGAAGCAAAATCTTTTTTAAAACTTTGATGCTATTTATGTGAAATTTTAAAAACAAAATTAAACAATATTTTGCTTAAAGACATATGCATATATAGTCAATTATAAGGAAAAACAAGTAAATCATTATTATAAAATTAAGGAAGTTATTATTTCTGCTAGGAAAGTTAGGGAACATGATTAGGAAGTTACCAAAGTATATCTGATTTTCTCATACTATTTTATATCTTAAACTATGTAGGAGATATATAGATGTTGGTTTTACCATAAATTGAATTATGAATGTATTATATAGCTTATATGTTATGATTATTATTCAAACATAATTTTTCAAAGAATATAAACTTTGGTCTGAGTTATCTATGTATTTTCAATTTTTTTTATACTTTGAGATTCCAAATCATGAGATAAAATCCAAAAATAGATGTATTTTATGGTACTTCTCAAGTATATTATAATTGTAGCTTTCTACTTACAATCAAGGGTTAATATCCTATAGAGCATTGAAAATACATACTAATTGAAATTTTGCTATTATCTCAAACTACACTGCATTATTAATAATGAAATATTTTCTGAAACATCTAAGTCTAAATTACTAATTGTAAAACATTGTCCATTTTATATAGTAATACACTATATTCATTTCTAATGCAAAAATCTCTACATACTTTTGTGGCTGGAGTTAAATCAGGATTTCTTTATAAAACTATTAAAAAATCATACATATGCTAGAATATATCTAATAAAAATACCCACCCTTTCTTCTCCATAGCCTAGACAAGACTGTTTCTCTTCCCATCATTAAAGAACAATTACAATTTCACCTTCACTGGGTGGTCACAGCCATAGAACTGTTTCCACAAAGATGATTTTAATAACATTGGAGGATCCCCTCACCAACAGTTAGGATTTACATATTTCATGTTCATGGAATCATCAGTAAAGTAACATTTTTACATGCATGTTTGTTCACACATATATGTGCCTATGTGTAAGTATACTTCATGCTAGTCTACAAGGAATTTGATCAGGCTTTTTTCTATAAAAATCAGAGGGTAAATATTTTAGGCTTTGGTGCTATGCATCTTTTTCCATTGCTACTCTACTCTGCTGTTGTAGCACAGAAGTATCTATAGATAATAAATGGATAAACATGGCTGGAACCTAATAAAACTTTATTTACAAAAACAGGCAATGAGCTAAATTTGATCTATAATCTAGATAAATTTCCCACTTTGTTGGAAACATAACTACATGTGTATTATATGCTGATTGCTAAATAATTTCAATTAAACTTTCTTTTGTTAACTGTACCCATTAGTTACTCTACTCCAAAAATAACCTCTTTTAATATTTCAAACTTAAGAGAAGTCTTTCCTAAATGCAGCTGTATATTCACGGACACTAACTTCTCTTTCTAATCAAATACCCTTCCCTACCAGGTTTTTTTGTTTGTTTGTTTGTTTGTTTGTTTTTGTACCAGGGATTAAACTCAGACACTTGACCACTGAGTCACATCCCCAACCCTATTTTGTATTTTATTTAGAGACAGGATCTCACTGAGTTGCTTAGCGCCTTGATTTTGCTGAGGCTGGCTTTGAACTCATGATCCTCCTGCCTCAGCCTCCGGAGCTGCTGGGATTACAGGCATGTGCCATTTCGCCCAGCTTTTTTAGAGTTTTAATTTGGATTTAATCTACTTACGGGGAACTTCCTTATATTCATTCAGTTTTCATATGTATGCATGAGTTATTATATAATCTTTTTTTCACTACCAAATTATAAGCTTCATGAGGGCAGAAACTATTTATATCTTCTTGAACACTGTTCACTCAGTGCCTAAGATAATGCTTGGGAGCAATGAAACAGTAAATATGTATGAAATGAAAAAATAACCTGTTTTCACAGGATTTATTCTAAAACCTTATCATGTCTTTGCCACTTAATATTTTCTACTACCTTCCTTTTCTTATACAATAATGAAAAAAAATACCATATCAAAAATACAGTCCCTGACCTCTCTTCTAGCCTCATCCTTTGCTTCAACACAGCCCCTCACTTCCATCTTTAACCCCATTCTGTGCAGTAAGAGACAAACACAGAGCCCCATCTCCAAAAGTTCTGCAACGTAAAACACTTTCTTTTTGGCCTTATACCCCTGCTCCATAAGGTCTTTACACCACCTTCTTCCATTCCCTAAACTTTCCTTCTCTCCTCTGAATAAAAGAGTTTTCTGTCAATATTCAAATCCAAGAAGAGTTCTTCCCATAGTTTACTCCTCTACACAATTTCCCCTCTCTTCTTCAGAACAACTTCTGCAACCCGCACAGATTGTCCTATACTGAATTAACATATTTGCTTTTCTGTTAGTCAGACCATACCCTAAGTCCTTCAGGGGACCCAGACTTTGATTCACTACTCTGTTTAGGTAGAACACAGCATAGTGTCTAAAAGAAAGACTATTCCAAACCTCTGTCAAGGAAGAAGTCAGCATTCCTGATAAAAAGCTTGAGGAATTTTATGATGAGCTTTAATGGAATTACAAAACTAGTTCTGAGATATTAATTACATACCCCACCTCATCAGCTGTCACCACAAATCTAATAATCTTTCACCAAATACACTCCAGGTTTGTACTTAAATTAAATATTGCTATGCAGTTATTCCATTTTCTTAGAAAATGCTTGCACCAAGAATGAATCTTTGAAGTGGCCTGCTGTAGGCCTTTACTGCAGCAGCCAAATTACAGTGATATGATTTTAACACGTGTTCCTTAAGTATTCTTAGCAATGGAGCCAGAGTGTGGGGTTAAGCTTAAGTTGGAAACTGTTGAAAAGAAAAGGACTGCTCACTCTATGCTCAAGATAAATGGCAGGAGGACTTCTTCTAACCATATCCATTGCCCAAAACAAACAGCAGTATAGCACGGAACCATGGAACCAGTGCAGGCATAACTGACCACAACTGCTAGTCCAACAGTAAGGGAGCCCTCATTTAAATTCATTTACATGTTAAAAGGTACTCCCAGCAGGAAGACCTAACAAGATTTTAGGTACATTTTTGACCATTTGCAAACTGGCACAGGCATGAAAGACTATTATGTAGAATATGAATATGCTAACCTTTGATTCAAAACACATATATGCTATCCACCTCTTGACTTCCTTCCTATTCTGCCTACAGAGTAGACACCTTGCTATGTGAATCAATGCAATAAATAATTCTTACTAACCCTCTTTTTGTTAGCTGTGTTTGATTTCTATCCTGCATGAGCTAAAAGACCCACTGAGCCAATAACAGCAGGGACTTTTGGTAGAATCTCAACAAATATCTGTTGAAATGAATAGCATCCTTAAGTAGAAGTATTCTGAATTTACAAATATTCTTCACAAAAACCTAAGAAATACATACAAAATTGAAAAACTTTTGCTAACCCCGCAGAGCCATGTCCTGCATACTCTATTGGGATGCTGAGATATTCTTCTTCATTATAGGCAGAAGTGCTAGTTTACAAATGACCCATGTTCCGCAGTGCAAAATGTTGTGCCAATGCTTTTAAACAAAGCTAGATGTTCAACCTAAATGCAAAAAGCACACCAACTCTAATTCCCTTATTAACTTCCTCACCCTGTGAAATTATTCTTATCAATATTTTAATTTCACCAAGTCTGAATGAGAAAGAAATGTGGCTGCTTCAGCAGATGGCTGTCACAGGCTGCATACTACAATTAAGAATTAGTATACAAATGGAAGCATCCTATTACAGCATAAACAGTTTGTGAATACCAATGCTACTTAAGTTTCTTAAGCCACTAAGAAAATACAAGACTAGTTGGGGAAATAATAGATTAGTCATTTTCAATGGCCACCTTGTCTGAGTAAATCAATGTTTCGATTCCAGGTAAGGGGAAAATGTTTGCTCTCTTTGATTCAAGTTTTGCCCATCTGTGCTGCCTGTGCTGTCGCTGGCTGTATAACAGTGTGGGGCCCCCAAGGGTTGCCAAATGTTCCAGCATATGCAGCACTTGGTATATCCAAGGAAGGGCATTCCATTGACACAGCATGGGATCCAATCAACACAGACAAGTTGTCCAGAACACACTCCTGAGCTAAAATGTAATCTAAGTACAGTCCATTTTCCACATCACCTAAGTCACCATTCTTCACTCTTAGCCTTCATTTAAAGTAAAACCTCTGCCAGCATACCCTGCCTCTCTCTTCAACTAACATGATAACAAGAAGAGATCGGAAATCAGAACTTTGCAGAAAACTCAGGCAGTGTCATCTCCATCAGAGACCTTGGCTTTTAAGTCTTCTTTTCTCTCAGATGGAATGCAAAAAAAGTCCTTCATGAACATATGGCATGACTATTACAGATATAAAAAGAAAGTTATCTGATAACCCTGAAATCATATTCTACATAAATTGGTAAGAATAAACTCTAAATTTTCCTCAAGAATTTATTCAGTTAAGATTGAAGTTTAAAAAATAAATTTTTAGAAGCTCCATTTTTCTTTAGAATGAGATTCATAAATTTCTTCAAATAATTGCATTACATGATGAAAAAAAGTATGGTTATTTTAGGAGAGTTCAACTCAAGTCCCTTTTTGACTATAAAAGAAATTAAAGGCTTTGAACATGTAATTGTCTTTCTGGGGTCCCAATTTACTCACCTATAAAATAAGAAGAAAATATACCCTTTCTAATTACTCCATAGAGTTGTGTGGTAATGCTCAAACACAGATAATTCATGGAAGCAGATTTTGAAATGGATAAATTATTATCTCTGTATAAATTGCAATCACCCTGGTCTTTAAGGAAGAAGCAAAAATTTATATTTAAAGTTAAATAACCATGCCCTGCTCTAAACTCCATCTTCCTGCAAATTATGATTTCCTTTAAAACCCAATTGATGATCTTTTTTCTTTCATATTTTCTACTGAGATCCATACTTTTGAGGGGAGGGTGCATTTTTCGTGCTATGACCTTTTGCCATTACATTCACATCAGAGCACGGCAACATGCCATCAGTAACAGCTCAAGAAAGTGAGAGGTGGTAGCAGTCTTTTGGCCCTTAACAAAACACTTGCCTCTGTGTCACAGAGGTGGCCATTAGAGGTTCTTCCTTCTGGCTGTACCATTTCTAACCCTGTTAAGGTTCTGAGCAAGTGAGGTGGGTTTAGGTGACAGAAAGGAGAAAGGAGAGGAAAAAGAAAAAAAGGTTGAGTAAGGACATACATTCCATTCTCCAGAAAAGGAAAGATGGAAAGGAAAGGAGATCTTGAGATTCCACAAATTGAGAACCTTCAGACATGGACTGGGTTTGGGTCCTTCCAATGCAAATTACAATGGGGCCCAATGTTTAAATTCAGAACTTTTGAAAGAAAATAACAAAGAATCAGAAGACTTGGCAGAAAGGATTCTTGCAGGCATTTTGTTTACTTTAGCTCCTAGACAGTCTGATTTGCTCTTTAATTTCCAAAAACTTTAATAGTATGTGGGGGGAAGGGCTAGTGTCTGGGAGGAGATAATCTTACTGTTACAGAACTAGAGTCCCACAGAACAGGTAATCATCTGCTAAAGCCTCTCTCTGCAGGAGATGCTATTCACAGAGCTGCCTAGCTCTCCTATCCAAACACTCGCTCTGATAGACAGCATTACCATCATTATTTAGCATATATATTGCTCTTTACACTCATATATTGCCTAATCTCAGCAACACATCCCTAGTGAGCATTATCATCTCTATTTGCAGATGAAAAGAATACAACACACAAAGGTTAAGTGACTTACCCATCAAGAAACAACCATTCAATGCTGCGCAAGAAACGGAGCTGAGGTCTGGACCATAAAACAACAGGCACCCCATCTACCAAATTGTAAACAGAGGGCTCACATCTCAAACAGGAGGAAAGGGCTGAAGTTCACTTTTTTTAATGCCTTGCCTCAAAGGGAGAATTAAATCATTAAATCTTGGCTTATCCTTTCCACTTTTTCAAGATATCTTTTTTATCTCTTTTTATCCTGAGGAGGAGTGCAGTAGTAATGCTTTCAAATCTGCCACATATAGTCCCCTGCAGGTTTAGACCAGACCTATTGCTAATGGGAAAGTGTTTCTCCATCTCTGGCAAAACCCATCACTCATGCCTTCCCTGCAAGACACAGTATTCTTTCAGTCCTTACTCCATTAAGTTGTAACTGATTAATACCGACCATCTCAACGTGCTTCAGAAATCAAACACCCTTGTAAATGAGAGTTTCCATAGACATAATTGTGTATTTTGTGTGGGGGTGGGGGTGGGTGGGTGGGTGTGTGATTGTGAGAGAGAGAGAGACAGAGAAAGAGAGATTGTTTCTCTGGAACGGAGGAATAGAGAGAGGAGTCCTTTTACTATTACTTCTTCCATAAGACTGTACAATTAGATAAGGTAGGAATTATATTTCTAATTCATATTAAATCTTTATGTTTTTAAAAGGCAGACTATAAATGAATAAATGAATAAAATTTTCCAGTTTCTATTTAAGTTATTCTTAGAATTTAGTTTAGTATGTCCCATTCAATAATCCTTAATGATGTTACTAACCAAAAGATAGATTCAAACTCGGTAACTAAGGTCACCACACATAATAGCTTTGAATTGACCAGATACATTTGGACAAGTTCAAATTTCAAGCTGTTTAACTTTGGGAGAGTGATTCTCCAGAATCATGAGGTTAAAAAGAAATTCAGAGGTCATCTAGTGCATCTAACTTGATTATGGCAAAATAAGGATTGAATGTTTGCCTTTAGTTTATCTCTGAGCTAGCATAAATATTAATCTCACAGCAGATAGCCTCCAATTTCCCTAATAATCTGTGAAAAGAAGTCGTTCTCTGAATATGACTAGACTATGTTTATCAACATATTTCATAACATACATTTGTGGTTTACATTTTCAAAATTCAACAGTTTTCATGATATATTACCTTACCTTTCTAGGAGGTTTTCCACAAAGATATTGCTTTGTGATTTTCCATCAAACACCATTGATACTGGTGTACTTTTGGCAGAAAGCCTTATTCCAAATCTCAGACTCCATACACAGGCTTTTAAGTGGTCCCATTAGATGGGTAAGTATTATTTCCCATGAGAAATGGCTGTTTCAATATCTGTCTATCTCTGGGTTTCAGGTAACAGGAAGATAATGCTAAAGTAGAAAAAGACACATTGCTTTTTTTCCCATCAAGTGAGAGGCTCTTGAATTTTCAATAGCAATTGTGCAGTACTATCCCTCTGATAATATCAAGGAAACGATTTTAGTTTCTATCTATTGATGGATTCAAGAATCAAGAGAAGAGCAAAATAAACATTTTAGGACCTACCATTAATATAACAAGTCCATGAGGTATACTCCAGGGTGATAAAACCTCTAGCATGACATACATATAATTCTGTATCTTTCTGTCTTAGTCCAGTAGTATTTACAAGCTCTGATTTACCTGATTGCAACATTTCAATTGCATCTTGATGAACTTTGAACGTAGTTTTGTAAAGGTGCCTTTTCCTTGGGAAAATTATAGATATGCACAAACAGAGACCAGCCAGCAGACGGAATGCATTGCTGGCAATGAATTCTCTGCTCCTTAATTTCATAAAGGTCAGAAACACTATTTTAAACAGGGGCCTATTAAAATTCTGCAGAATGCAGCCTGTTCATCTCCAATGTCTAGATAGTGGGTGAGGAAGGAGAATGAAGAAAAAAGATCCCACCACTTTGTACAAGGTTAGAGTAGACCCTGTGTACATATAGCTATTTGTGGGGAGGATCAAGCTCTAAAGATTTTAATTTCAGTGAAGTCATACAGAGCTAATGGAGCCACTGGCGATCAATAGCTACCACTCTCCTGTGAGGAGGAGAGATTTATTGAGCTCTCCCCACTGATCCTGCATCATGTACAGCCAGCAATGCTGATTACTGAGCCCCTAATTCCTGCAGTGTGCAAATGACTGACTCCATCATAGTAGCTTTCCTAGCCAGTGTAAAGTTCCTTGATAATCTCTTAATAATGGAAAAATATCTTTGCAACATTTAGGCTGAGGAAGAAGGAAACCAATAAATCACTTACCTCTCTCCCTCCAAGTTCAGACCCAATTCAGGGAGAGATACAGGAGTGAGGATGGTGGCAATCAAAATATCAGTTTTATTGCCAGTTACCTGAACATGGGATTTCAATTAGGTGCTCTCTCCTTATCAAGTCCTTTGGACCTCAAAGATGATAAGATTTGGTCTGTAGCACACTTGCTCAACTTGTTGCTTCAAGCTCAAACATAAAATGTAGTACAATGGCTCTTAGACCCTCATTTCACCAAACAAATAAATCAATTTTTCCAAGTAAAGGTAGGAGGAAAAGACAGAAATGTTTCTCAAATACTGCCTCCACTAATAGTGGAATTTTCTCATAGAAGAGGGTTCTCCCAACTATTGAAAATAAACATGTATGTTTATGGATGGATACTTTTAATAAATTTATACTTGTAATTATCCACTTATTAAATGATAGTTACTCATAGCACTAGAGAAAATAGTAAGGCTGGTTCCTTACCAGATTATTCAATGGTGATTACTTCTGCTGGTAATGTATATAACTACTGTCATATGCACTGGTTTCCAAAATATGGAATACCCTGAAATATCTCTCTTCCATAGAGATATTTAGTACACACAGAAAGATATTCACGTGGCGGTTAGCAAATGCTGCACATACTTCATAAGAACCCTGGATCGCTTACTGCTCTTTGCACATAAGGGTAGCTTGGGTGTTTGCCATTTGAATTAAATCAGTTAACAGTTTTCAAGAGTGAAGCAGAATTTGACAGTCCTAACTTAAAACACTATTGCAACTACTGTTCATTGAGCTGCCAGGAAAGGGCCATGAAAGTGTCAGTCAGCAACCAGATGGCATACAGATCCAAACACATTTGCTCTCCTTTCTTTTCCTTATAGGTACCATTGCCACTGCTCCTCAAGTCATACACTCAATACTATGAAATTAAATCAGATTTTCTAAGTAACTTCTATTTATTAAGAAATCCCATCCCAGCTTTTATGCATCTAGAGTGCTTAGATTGAACTTTCAGGTGAGCTTACTAAGATTGGAGTCTATAATTTTTAAAGAATCAAAAACCTCTGAAACAAATGAAATAAGCAAGTTTTTTGGCTTTCATTCAAAATGAAAACTTTGTTTTTTATGTTTTTTAAATTTGCAAATTCAAACTGACATTTTCAAAGATCAAAGATCAAAGACCAAGTAGTCACTTTGTTCTGTCCTCAGCAATTGAAAACATTAGATCAATATGGAATCTATTGCTGAAATGAAATCTTCAGAACAAGGGCAAATTCACTAAACAGAGCACCCTTACATCCTAAGCAGGATATCCTACAAAGGTCACATAATCAGGTATATGAAGATTGTCTTTTGTATGGTTTCAGCTGCAGAAAAATACATGGTACATAGACATGAATTTGCTAGTAAAGCAGAATAATAAAGAATAGACTGAACTCCCAAGACTTGAATAAAATATCTTCTAAACCTCTTTATGTCTACCATTTTTCCTCAAGTTTTTCTAACTCTAGAAACAATTATAAAAATGTCATGATTTTGGATCTCATTTTTTACATTTTTGAGCACAGTTGAAAATAACACTCCAAAAAGATGAGCTTGTTAATTTAAAAAACGAAAGACTTCTTTTAATGTAGCTCACAGCTCAAACTGGCAAAAGTATTTTCTCTCTGGCTAATAAGAGCCTTCCTTTCATTATATAAATATGTTAGGTCATTATCTGAAAAGCAAAAGTAGAAAGTTCTGATTAAAAACTATTATTATTTAATGAGAGATTTGCCATGTACAGGCATTAAGATAGGTATTATCATCTCTACAATTCCAGGTTTAAAGATTATGAAACTGAAATAAAAAATAA
Organism: Glaucomys volans; assembly: GCA_020662805.1. Lineage (NCBI taxonomy): Eukaryota > Metazoa > Chordata > Mammalia > Rodentia > Sciuridae > Glaucomys > Glaucomys volans. Next base: position 319,133 of record JAJEJO010005165.1, on the reverse strand, counting down.
TCACACAACCTGTAGTCATAGCAAGTGATACACTCAAGGTTTAACTCCACATCCTTTGATTTCAAAGCCAAGGTTATGCTGACCATTATACCAGATTAGCTATTATCAGACCAGGGTATCTCTCATGAAGACAGATTATGTGTTTAAATTATTCCAACGGAGCAACAATAAGATACTCACAGAAGTGGTTTAAACTTTTTGACAATGAAAACATATCTAAAACATTTTAAATAGAGTTCTATGCATAGTGAAATATGCAGTTATGTATATTATTTAGTTTTCAATCAAATAGAAAAACATCTACAGATGGAAATTACTTCACTAGTCAGTTTTTGATAATAGTGACCAAAAATACTGAACACAAACAACTTAAAGGAGTAAATAATTTTTTTCACTCATAGTTTCAGAGGTTACAGTCCGTAGTTGGCTGACTCCATTGTTTTGGGTCTGAGGTGAGACCATCATGGTGGAGGAAATACGCTCAATTTACAGAAGCCAAAGGCAGAGATGGAGGGAGAGGAAGAAGCCAAGGACAAGATACCCAAGAGCATGCCCCGATGACTTACTTCTTCCAACCATGCTCCACTTGCCTACTATGATCACCCAATAGTTCATTCAAATTATTGATCCATCAAAAGGATTAATCCACCAATGAGGTTGGAGCCCTCATGACCCAGTCATATTCTAAAAGCCTTATATCCGGTCATTGATGTATTGTCTTCAACACGTATGTTTTGGAGGGATATTCCAGATCGAATCCATAATATTACCACTTATCGAGGACCCACTATGAACCAAGAACTTAAGGTCCATTATCCTATTTAATCTTCATGTAAATTTTTGATATAAGGCATTATATAATCCTTAATAAAAGAAATTGAGATTTCTAATTTTTAAATTACTTGACTAATGTAACACAATGAGGGGAACGAATGGTATTCAAATGAAGGTTCAGTGACTCCAATGCTGTTTTCTTCACTCCACTATGCCAACACTTAATAAGTATCAAATTAAACATACACAATCATATGTGTGTTTACTACCTTATCAGTCATGTAAAGGTTATAAAATTTGTGGCAAACAGTGTACAAATTGCCTCTAATAACTGAAATAAGATTTTTACTGAGTGAATTTTTTAATGATAAAAGTAAGATATCGAAAACTGCAATATTCCTTCTCTGCCATTTCAAAGAAATATGATAATTACTTCTCATTTCAAAACTGTAAACACCAAGGTAATATAACAAAACTAGACAGATTATGATTAACTATTAATATGTGGTATAAACATGCATTTTCCAAAGTATGCTATCATGTTGGTCATAAAAATTACTCTAAGAATGACAAATGTAAATGAAGTTCTTTGTATAGATTGTATTTTAATTATACAATTAAATTTCTAATTATGGTCACTGGTATTAGTTTTCTTTTTTGGTGTACATAAGTTTCCTTTTAAAGAAATTTTTTTTCTTGGTTGCCCATTTGGAATACTATTTAACAGTCTATTGAACCTGAATTTATATGTGACTTTTATGATCTAGGAATTCTATTCCAGAAAGGTATACAAATGTACAGCAAAAGATATACATAAGAATATTTTCATTGCAGCATCATTTTCAATAGCCCCAACTCAGAAACTAATCAAACACCTAGCAATAGTTGAATGCATAAATAAATTCAGATACATCCATATGATGAAACATAATCAAGCAATGAAAATAATGACACAAAACAGAGATGAATATCACAAATATTGAGAACAGGAAGCCATAACACATCATTCTTAAAATGCAAAGAAGTAAAGAGGTATACTAATCAATGTTGTAGAAAGTCAAGATAGTGACAGGAGCATAATGCCTAAAAGAAGGCAAAAATAAATCTTCTAGGTGCAAGAATGTTTGTTTCTGAATGTACATGTGTTTGTTTTATAAAAACTCATCAAGCTACATACTTAGGAGTTTTATATTTTGGTATTTCAATAAAACTTTAAGACTAAAATATAATTGAGTTGATTTAAAGAAAATATTCAAAACAAGAGTTGCTTATGGGTTTGAGAATGTGGCAAAACCTTTAAAACAGTGGTAGACAAAAGACAGGCATTTGAGAATTATCAAAACGACTGTCATTCACAAATAGAAACACTGCAGCACAGTGGTAAGAACAAAGGCTTTGACATTCAGGAGGCCTGAGCTTCAATCCCAACTCCTCAATTTGGGAATTCCAACCTTTAGCAAGTTCTTCAACTCTTCAACTCAGAGAATTGTTTTAGTTTTTTCTTTTTATCATCTGCAAACTGAAAAAGAAATACCTAAAAAAATGTAAAGTCCTAGAAAACAGTAAATATCCAACACATGTTGGTTTGGTCTGTTGAGTATTATTTTTAGTAGTTTTATTGTTATTATCCATTCCCTCAGCACTCGTAGACATACCCTTCCTTTACTTAGAAGCAACATGATAACATCCTATGGGCACACACTCAACTCATGTTATGGAGGGATATTGCTGTGTCAATCATTAATGGCTTTAAATCAAACATTGTACTGAGTGGAAAGAAGAAACCAAGCACATATTCTGCTAAGTTCTTTGCAAAAGATCTTATCAGACTGGTAATAAAGACAGGATTTTCCCTTTCTCTATGTTCCTCTTCTACATGCCTTACATTGAGGAGAGGAAAATTCAAGGAACAAATGGAAATTATGAAAGATGAAAGTTAAGCCCAAAGTAAGCAGAGGGAGGAAAATAATAAATGAACCAACAATAGAAAATTAACAAAGCAAAACATTGGTTCTTAGAAAGATTAAGAAGATTGTCTAAGGCAGGTCAAGAAGAGAGGAAATACAAATCATCAAATCAGAAATGTTAGAGATCCTATAATTATAGATTCTTATAAGAATAAAGCAATATTATAAACAGATTTATGCAAAAATTCCAAAAACTTAAGTAAAACAGACAAATTCCATACCTGTCATAACTTATAAAACTGATGAAGGAAATTTAAAATTTATTTGGTCCTGATATCCATAAAAGAAATTCATCATCAAGCTGTATCTCAAATTTATATTTTCTCTGATTAAATCAATCAAAAATTTGAGATGTAACACAGATTCTATACAAATCCCTAAAGTGGAAGTATTTTTGAACCAATTTTCTAAAATCAGAGAAACTGACAAAAACCTATCAAATATTTCATAGAAAAGAAAATTACTGACCAATATCCTTCATATGCAGACTTGATGAGACTTAACAAATAACAAATTAAATCCAATAATGTATAAAACATATAGGACATCATCAAGTGATATTTATCACAGAATGCAAGGTTGGCTTAACATCTAAAATACTATATAAATATTATTCACCATAGTAACAGAATCAAGTAAAAGCTCCATATGGTCATTTTAATTTTTTTAAAAATGATAAAATTGAACTCTATTCATAATAAAAACTATCAGAATAGAAGATTTCCATAATTTAACAAAAGACAGCTATTAAAAATAGTGAAAGACTAGGTGAATTCTACCTAGCATTGGGAACAGGGCAAAGACATATTCTTATAACTTTCTTTGAGTATCATATTATTATTCCTATTAAGTAACTAAGCCAAAGAAAACAAATAAGACATAAATTTTGGAAAGAAAGAAGTTATTATTTTATACAGAATATATAATAGTTACATAGAAAATTCTAAAGAATAAACAATTACTAGAATTAATGAATTTATGAAGAATATAGGATACAAGATAAATATATAAAAACCAATTGAGTTTCAATATGTAACAAACAAATGGAAAATACAGACTTTACCATAATATTTATAACAGTGTATGATACGTATTCTTAAAAATAAGTTAAAAATGCCAAAAGATTCTAATGGTAGAAATCATTATAAAATTACTAAAATCACTTAAGGAATATCTAAATAAATGAAGAGATGCATCATGATTATGGATTAGAAGATTCCACATTATGTCAGTTCTCCCCCAAATTAAGCAATACTTATACAACTATATTGTTATAACAACAATCAAAATCAACAGAGTTTCTTGTAGAAACTGACAAGTTTGTTCTAAATTGCAGAGAGATGGTAAGAATTTATTAGCTCAAATAAAATTGTCCATAAAAGAATAATGTTGCAATATTCACTGCTTTATTGCAGTATTTAGTATAAACACAGTAAACAAGACAAAGTGTTATTGTCATAGAAATAGAAATTCAGATCAAGGAAATAGAATCTATAGAAAAACTTGCAAAAATATTAACTAAAATTATCAACAAATATTCTGTGTCTTAAGGAAAAAATCCATTTTTAAGGGAGTAACTTGATAAATACACAGAAGAAAAATGAATCCTTGACCCCTACCTCAGATCACATGTAAATATTAATTCAAGATGGCTAGATACCAAAGGTAATTATAAAATCTTAAAAAAATAGATAATTTTTGAACTGTGTGAAGTTTAGAGATAGCTTAGAAAGATTCAGAAAAGCTAGTAAGCATGAAAAATAAAATGGTTAGGAATGGATGCCTTCAAAATTAAAACTTTGTCTCTAAAAGATATTGTTGTTGTTGTTGTTGTTTTAAAGGTAAATGCAAGTTACTTATTTTGGAGAAAAATTACAATAAACAGTTCTAACAACAGATCTGAATCCAGGAGCTCTATATTCCTACATATCAAAATTTTAAATATATACATCCCCTAAAAAGGTTTGAGTAGATATTTTACCAAAGAATTGGACAATAAACTTAGAAAGGCATCCCCTGTAATGTTTACAGGAGAAAATCACAATTAAAATCACAAAATGATATTATTTTCTATCTATAAGAATGGTTATTATTAGCAAAACAGACAAGAACACATGTTGGCAAAAGGTGCAGCAAGTACAACTTTATTTTATTGCTAATGAGGTTTTAAATTGTTCAACTATTTTTAGAGTTATTTGGTAGTTTTTTTGTACAGTTGTTATGGTTTGGATGTGAGGTGTCCCCTAAAAGCTCACGTGTGAGACAATGCAAGAAGGTTTGAAAGAGAAGCGATTGGGTTATAGCCTTAACCTAATCAGTGAATTTATCCCTGATGAGATTATCTGAGTGGTGACTGTAGGCAGTTGGCCTGTGGCTGGAGGAACTCATTGTGGGTGTGGCTGTGGAGTATATATTTTGTACCTGGAGAGGGAAGTCTCTCTCTGCTTCCTGATCACCATGTAAAGGGCTTCCCTCTGCCACACTCTTCCACCATGATGCTCTGCTTCACATTAAGCCCTGAGGAATGGAGCCACCCTTCTATAAGCTAAGGTCTCTGAACAATGAACCCTTAAACTTTTCCAGCTTTCTCTTGTTCTAGTTGGGTTCTTTTAGCCGCAGCAGCAAAAAAGCTGACTAAAACAAAAGTTAAACACAAACCTACCTTATGACTAAATAATTTCTTCCTTAAACATTTATCTAAGAGAAATCAAATGGAAAAATACTTGTTTCAGAATTTTCATAGCAACTTTACTCACAGTAGCTCCAAATTTCAGACAACCCAAAGCTTACCAACAGTGGAATGAAAAATCAAATTGCAGTATAATCATGCAATGGATTATTATTCTGGGGAAAAAATGCTCTACTGATCCATTGACTAACCCAGGTGAATCTGCAAAATATTATGTTGCATAAAAGAAGCTAGATACAAGAATATCATTGCAGTGAAAATTCAAGAAAACCAAAATGAATCCATGGTGGTAGAAATCATAACAATAATTTTGTATTATGGAGAATAACTGAAAAGGACATAAGAAAACTTTGAGGTGATATAAAAGTGTTATGATTTAATTGGAGTTGTGGTTATATGAATGTATACATGTATTAGATTCTTTGAATTGTATAATCCATATCTGTGAATTTCCCTCAATATATATTGATTTAGTGAAAATATCAGACTCATTTTGAGATATTGCTGAAGGAATTGAAAAGTGGTACAAACATTCTAAAACACCATTTGTCAGTCACCATTGAAGCTATGTGCATTTATATGCTAAGATCTACCAAATCAATTTACAGGTATATAACAGGAATGTAAAAATGTTCACCAAATACATGTGCAAAAGTTTTCACAGCATCATCAGTCACAATATCCAAAGTTAGAAGCAATTCTTACATAGTCCATCAAGTAGATTGGGTTAACTATGTGAATTCACATATGGTATTCTAGACATCATTGCAAATAAATAAACTACTATGGATGAATCCCACATACAATGTTGAATGAAAGAAGCCAAACAGAAAAGAGTGCAAGTTAATGATTCCATTTCAAACACACACACAAAAAATCAATACCTAGTGTTAGAACTCACAATAGCAATTATCTTCAAAGATTAGGAGGACCATAAAGGGGGCTTCTTAAAGTTGGTATTATCCTATTTCTTCATTTGGGTTCTGGCTATGTAGATATGTGTACTCATGAAAATTCACTGAGCTATAGATGGGTGATTCATGCATTTTATATGTGCTGTCCATCAATAAAAAGTTTATTTATAAATAAAAAGATGTGCAGTAAAGCAGAGAAATACATTCCATGCTTTGCTCATGAGATGTCATTCACAGCTGTCATCAAACAAGGTGGCATGAATTCATCTGCCTAATGGTAAACAGAGGTTATAGGAGAAAGGTGTGATTTTAAAAATCTTGTTTGCCATGTACTTTAGAAGTAAGTTTATTTTTATTTGAGCATCTGGCTATTTCAGGTACCCCTGGGGCAAGACCAAAATTTATAGTTCTATGGTTATATAGGCCACTTGTTTATATAGAGAATTTTATGGCTTAGTTCCCCAAGCTTATGTCAGTAATGCTGTCGGAGTTTTCTCTGTTAATTATCCTCCGGGACATCAGTGTGCACACAGATGTCAATTCAGATGGGCCAGCGTGTATCTTTCTGGAAGCAATGGACTCTGAGTTTTAACCAGATGGTTGAGGCAAGTTCCCTTAAGGCCAAGCTCATTCTAAACTTTGTCTATGGATTTAATTTGTGAAGAGGGTTCCGTTTTCAATGTCTAATCTGATTTAACAAGTCATTAGCTCTTTAAATTCCTTCCTTATAATATTTCTTTTTAATTTCATGACAAATGCCTAGATATGACTTAACCATTTGAAAGGAATTTACTATGTGTCAAGTACTGTCCTAAATATTTTACATGTACTTACTTGATCTAATCATTATAACTAATTTATGCATAGGAATTTTTAAAATTGTTCCCATTTAAAATTTTGAAAACAAGGCATAGGACGTAAAAATCTTGGCCATAGGCATGTGAAAGATCAAGGATTTGATTCTAGGTAGGTAGGTTCCACAATTTGCATTCCATACTATTAGTCTACATTGTTCTCAAGGTGAAGGATAGGCATTTGTGATTGTGCTGAAAACATGCTCAACCATCAACACTCATTGCTGGAAATCATTTCATATTCATCAACATTTATTGTCCATAAGATTCAGATTCCTTATAGTGTAAATAATAATCATCTAAATAATGAGAATGGTTTAAAGATAAAATGATACATGTAAAGCATATAAAACACTTCATTTAGACCTGGCACATTTTAAGAACTTAATAAATATTAAACAAGATTATTATGATTATACTTATTTATGGTATTAAGTTATTGTTCTGGAAACTAAAACTTCTGCAATGTTATTTACCAAAAAAAAAACATAAAAATTAACAAAAAAAAGATGCAGCTAGAAAATAAATTTTATATTGAGCCCCAACAAAATTCCCTGAGTCACCAAACATCATAAACATGAGGGTAGAGCTTGTTATTTTAAAGTTCATCCATTGCCAGGTCAAGGGCTGCCCACAGGACCTCTGGGACCATTATTATTAAAAATCCAGTTCCTCCAATCATGAACAACCAACGTTTCACTGTGACTATATGTTAAACACAATGGAAAACCTCAGGGACAGGGACATTTCCTAGAATTCACACCTTTTCAACATTATTTTTGTGCTTTGTATTAGTTTTCAACATCAGCAGAAATTAAAACCAAAGAACAATCTTTTTTGTTCTAATTAGCTATGCATGACAGTAGATTGCACTTATGCACTTTGATATTCATACATAGATGGAGTTAATTTCTCATTCTTCTGGTTGTACATGATGTAGAATCCGGTCAGTCATGCAGTCATATATGTACATAGGGTAATAATATCTGATTCATTATACTATCCTTCATACCCTCCTCCCCCCTCCTACTCCCTTCACTCCCCTCTACCTAATCTAATGTAACTCCGTTCTTCCCTAGTCCCCTCCCTTATTGGGAATTAGCATCCACATATCAGAGAAAACATTCAGACTTTGGTTTTTGGGGACTGGCTTATTTTGCTTAGCATGATACTCTCCAGCTCCATTCTTTTAGAACATTTTTTTTTTCAAAACTTAGATTCCACTTTATTTGGAGAAGTAGTTCAAAATGTAAACTTATACATAAACAAGATGATATAATCTTCTCCCCTATTACCTCCTACTTCATTGGAATATAAACACATGCAACTTTTTCTTTGTATTTAAGTTGGTGACACTGGAGACTCCCTTTTACTAAATGTCAATGATGTGCTCTGGGAAAATTCTCAGCCAACTTCACAAATTAATACAAATGGGACTGTTAATAACTCTGGTGTGTTGCTGGACAGAATATAGAATTTACCTTTTTCAAGAGTCTCCTGGGTAGGGTTTGGCCCTCCCAGCCATTGGGGATGCCACACCTGGAATGGACGACACCTCTCCTAAGAGTTGGAGGAGAGAAGAGGGGTGGGGAGTGGAGGAAGCCTAACTAAATAGCACTTAAAGCACCATTAGAAATGTAAACTTGGAAAGAAAGAGTCTCCTGGACTTAGGCATATGTCCAGGTATCAGAACATAATGACAGTGATAAGGATGATTAATACTTTTTTTCTTTCTGTCTTTCCCTTCTTGCTATCTTAAGTTTTCACTGAGAAAGTGAATACGGCAAATATATATATGCCATATACATACGTATATATACACAACATATACATTGTTTATGTGTATATATTTGTATATATGTATGTGTATATATATATATATATATGTGTCAGTAACTATAGAGAGAGTTCTTGTGAATGTGTTTGTAATTACCTTTTTTAAAATAGTTTCTTGAATGATGTTAAATATTATATCCCTTACTCTCCCTCCAGAGGCCTAGTGATCAAAGAAGTACCTCACTGTTATTGCTGTTGTGATTCATATTAAAGCCAGCTCTTGGGTATATTAAATATTTCAGAGACTGTGTCCTGAGTCTACATTTTACACTTGTCTAATATGATGTTCACAATACTCTTAATAGGTTACTGCCATTAAATATCAGAAAAAAAATGTATGACTTTCTCAGATTATACAGCAATAACTAGAGATAAGATAGGAACCTAGATCTGCCTGATTTCAAAGAGAATGTTTGTTTTCCCCACTATCAGCACTGCATAAATTCCCTCAAACTGAAGTTTGGGTGAGTACTGCTGTTGCTTGTATTCAAATAAGGGACTTCTAGTTGTGACCAATGTCAGAATTTGATTATATTTGAGACAGCAAGAGCTATTCACCCTCATTCTATTTTCAAAACTTAATGATATCATTAGGATATGAAGTGTCTCCCCAAAACACATGTGCTCAAGGATTGGTCCCTGGTATACCAGTGTTCAGAGGTGGGGCTTCATGATTGTATCATGATGGCTCTGACCTCATCCGTGGATTAATCTACTGATAGGTGTTAAGGTTTGGATGTGAGGAATCCCTGTAAAGTTCCTTTGTTAATACAGGAATATTCAAAGATAAAATGACTGGATTATTAGAGCTGACCACCAAATCAGTCCATCTTAGTTTGAATGGACTAACTGTAGGAAGATGGAATGTGATTGTAGGAGATGGGTCAAATGGTGGGGGTGTGCCCCAAAATAATTCACTTTCCCTGTGATTCTCTTCCCCGCACTACCTCCCCCTCTCTGCTTCCCTGCTAACATGAGCAGAGTTGCTTTCTTCTGTCATGCCCTTCTGCCATGATGTTTCACCTCACCTGGGGCCCAAAGCAATGGAGTCTGCCAATCATAGACTAAATCTCTGAAAGTATAAGAGAAAATAAAATTTTCTTCTCTAAGTTATTCTTTTGAATGTTTTGGTCCCAGCAATGAAATGTTAACACAATAGCTGAATGGACTATTGGGAGGTGATGGAAACTCTGACAGAATGGTGTTGGAGGAAAGGTACTCCACTCACGCTGACAAATAAGCAGAGAAAACAAAGGGAAGGGGCTTCAGGTAAAATGAACTCTTCCGGGGAATGGGCCCCAGGGGTCCAACTCCTCTAGTCATGCCTCTAGTCAGGTGGGGCATGGTTGAGGGAAGATCACTAGGTGTCATGCCCTTGAGGATTATTTCTTGTCCTTGGTCCCTTCCCTCACCACCACTCTTCTCTCTCTCCTTTGCAGTGAGAGTGAGTAGCTTTCCTCCACCATGTCCTTCTGCCATGGTGTTCTGCTTCACTTCAGTCCCGAAGCAATGGAACCAATCAATAATGAACCGAAATCATAAGCCAAAGCAAATCTTTCCTCCTCTAAGTCATTCATAACAGGTATTTTGGTCACAGAGATGAAATGTTGACCAACACACTTAGAATGGTGCCTGAGCATTTTGGATACTTTAAAACATGTCAGTTAACTGAGCTGATAGAATGTGACAAACATCATTATACTATACATATGTATGAATATGCAAATGTTGTGTTTCTACTTTGTACACAACCAGAAAAATGATAGTTGTACTCCATTTGTGTAAATTGAACCAAAAATAAAAAACTAGAAACCTTAAAAAAAAACAAAGCACACATCAATAAATCAGTGTGATAACAAAAAGAAACTATGATACCATATAGAAACTGAAAAATGGCATCATTTGTGTTTATTTTGTTTCTTATTATGAACACATATTAACTGTACAAGTTAATGAGTTTCACTGTGACATTTCCTCACACACAACATACTCATCTTGAGCACGTCCATCCTCCCTTCTACTCCCTTGTCCTCCCCGTCTGCATCCCTCTCCCTTTCCCTAATTAAAACTGCTTTTTTTAACCTAAAAAAAAACAAAAAACAGTTGTTTCAAAAGCAAAATTAAAGCAGAAGTGAGAGGTATCTCTTGGGAACAATCAATGGATGTGAAAGATAAAGCCAAGGTACATAAAGATTGGCTGTACTTTATGATATGTAAATTTAAATATAATACCATAAAATAAGACTGAAAATTCAAGAAAATAATTAAGTGTGATATGAGAAAAACAGTAGGATAGTGAGTTCCTATGTGGATATGCTGATTTTTAGATGCCTATGGGATATTATTGAGGGTGAAGGTTATCCAGGAGCTTAGGATAGAAGTATAAAGAAGAGAAGTGGTAGTCATTATCTCTTAAGATGCTCTTAGAAACCAGGATAATACATATGGAAGCCAGGGAGAGAGAATAAAGCAAAAAAATTAAGAGCAGCAAAAAATAAAGCTAAAATCTAGATTCCTTGTCTGCAGTTACATTATGCTTTCCAGCAAGTCCTTCAAAGAGAATCTTATTCCCAGATTGAGGTAAAAGAATAAGTATGAAATCATTAATGGTAGAATCTTGGACATCAGTGAATAGCCAACCAGTCTTCAAAACACACTTCTCCCCACCATGAGGTCCACTGAATTACAGGCCAGCTAAGTATCCTTTCTTCCTTTTCATCCTCCATAATACTCAGCACCATCTGATGAAATCTATTTTACTTGTTATTTTTGTACATTTCCTCATTAAAATCACATCATAAGAGTAGGGAATTTTGCCACTGTTGTTTACTGCTTATAATAGTATATGAAACATTGTAAGTGCTCATCAGATATCTGTTTTAAAAAGAGAATCAAAGGGAAAACAGGATTAAAAAATTTCTACCTACCCTTGGGTAGCAAGCAGTACTGAAGTGTTATATAAAATTTAGCAAAACTGGTTTGTCCTGTCTCATTCCAACTTAGAGCATTAGGAGAGAGAGAGAGAAATTTGTAGAAGCAGTTAAACCACTTCTTATTAACATTGAAACATACAGTCAAAAGTCATTCTATTACACAGTTTCTTTATTCTAGTAGAGAAGCTATCAGAACATAGATAACGAGAATTAGCTGGCTTGTAATTAGACTTCTGGGACACTAAAGGATAACTGTTTCAGTTTGAACAGCCTATACTGAATGCATTAAATATACTGTATTACATTGACAAAATGAAAAAAAAGTAGCATTAGCATGCACTTAAGCAGTACATGTTTGTCGAGAATTTCCCTGTTCACTGGTGGTACAAGCTGTTTACAAAGCACTTGTACAAAATATCCCATCATAATGCATAGCACGGATGGGAGACATGCCTTGAAGAAATTGGTCTTCTAGAAGCAATGTTTCTAATTGGTGATTATCCAGGATATTGACCCATGAGTTGAAATGGTTAGAAAGTGTTTCAGGTGATTCTAATACACTGATTTGTAGTTGATGATGTTGTCTTTTAGTTCAATATGCTTTTCTCTGGAAGGGGCTTGATGTTAGGATGATCAAAGGACATTGCATTGCTTCCAAGCTTTCATTCTCTAACCTGTCTTCCAACTTCAGAGCTGCCAGGACCATTATTCTAGAAGTGTGAGCCACAGAACTAACATCATTTACAGATAGAGAACCACTCTTTGAATATTCACAAAGCACTAAGGGGACAGATTCCTCTCAGCTGGCTGAGAAAGTGTTGACATTAGGTCAAGGGAGCTACATTTCTACCACCTCCATGGTGACAGCCCAGCCCAAGCCTGCAGCACCTGCTTCACGGGCTCACGTTTTGTGTTTCCATTTTGTCCCTATTCTCATTTCTCCACCCACAGAGAAGCCCAATGTTTTCCCATGATCCATAAACCCCTATGCAATCTCTGTCTTCCACTTGCCTTGACTACAGCTGAGATTTTGAGCATCATGGGCTGCATTTCTTGTTCTCAAATTTAGAAAAACCTCATTCTTGCTTCAGATTTTGCTATATTAACTTTTTATTCTCCCTGAATAAACAAGATTCTCACTACATATGATCAACAGAAAAGCTTCCAGAAGGACCCTTTAACAATCACCCTCACAGGTTTAACCTTTTATACCCTATCTCCAACTCATAATCTCAGGGGTTTAGACCTTTCATCTGTGGATTTCTAGGAAGGAAGATAGACGCAGAAAGAAAGATAGGCAAGTAGGCAGAAGAAGAAAAAAAAGAAGAGAAGTTAAGGAAGAAAGTGTTTTGGTCAGCTTTTCTGGCACTGTGACCAAGAGATCTGATAAGAACAATGAGTGGAGGGATAGTTTGAGAGCTCAGGGTTTCAGAGGTCTCAGCCCGTAGATGGATGACTCCATTCCTTGGTGCCAAGATGAGGCTGAACATTATGGTGGAAGTGTGTAGCAGAGGAAAACAGCTGGGAACATGGCACGCCCCACCATGGACAAAACGTAAACCCCAAAGGCATACCCTTGATGACCCACCTCCTCCAATCACACGATACCTGCCCACAGTTACCACCCACTTAATCCCTGTCAGTGGATTAATGCACTGATTGCATTAAGGCTCTCATAATCCAATTATTTCATCTCTAAACTTTCTTGCATTATCTCACATATGAGTTTTTGAAGAACACATCATATCTAAATCCTAACAGAAAGACTAATTCCCATTCACCCTCTAAGTATCTCAGGCTTGTTTTCTCCTGCACTGAAACCCAATCATTCTCTGCAATCTGTTTGCCCAGTCAGCCTTTACGTTGTTTTCAGCTAGTAACCTTCTCACCCAGACACTACCCTTGCACTGTTTATTCTAGGATCTGTGATTTTACTCTATTCTTAACCCTTTGGCATCTGTTTTCTTTCCTACTATGTTCTAAAAATGAAAATTATCCTCTCTCCTGGTACATAGGAAACTGTCAGGTCTTTCTCTTCTTTCTCTTTTTTGGTTCTCTGTTGTATTTTATAATGGAGTTTTATATTAGCTTTTGATGCCACATACCAAATGACCACAAACTTAGCAGTTCAAATCAACACCCACTTAATCACAGTTCTGCACATCACAAGTCCAGGTTAAATTCTCAAGTTTTTATTGAGGTAAAGTCAAAATATTATCATCTAGATCTTGAGGTTCTCTTCCAAATCCATTGGCTATTGATAGAATTCCTTTTCTCATGGTTGTAGGACTGAATTCTCCATTATCATTCTAGTTGTCAACAAGGAACTGTGGCCTTCGATTTAATCCTTGTCACATGCCCACCTTTATCTCAGCAGAAGAGAACCTCCCCACCTCATGCTGACCCCCTCCGACTTCCTTTGCAACTAAGAAGACTCTTTGGTTTCAAAGAGCTCATGATTAGGTCAGAGTTACACAGGGTGGTCTCCTACCTTAAGGTCAACTGTGCCTTATATCTATTTACTTGTAGGAGTAAAACACATCATAACCACAACCTGGAAGATTATACAGGAGATCTTGAAGGAAATCTTAGAGTACTGCCACAAATGTGATCAAAGTCCAAAAATAATCTTTTTTGAAATAAAATTTGAATTCTGATAGAGTCAAACTCAGACATAAATCCTTAACGAATCTTTTTTCTGTCAATTTCCAGAAGCACAATCTACCTTAGCAAGGGTATAAACATTAGATCACCAAAGCAAGTATCACTAAAAAGGTAGTTTGTTTTTTGTTTTTTGTTTTTTTACTATTTCCTCTACTCTCATAGCTTTACTTTAAGAATGCTTCTTTAATGTCTTCTTTTGTATTATTTGTATCAAAATATAGTTTGTTTTAATTAATTATACATGAAAATAGAAAGTATTTGACACATCGTACATAAATGGAGAACAACTTCTCACTCTTCTGGTTGTATAAGATGTAGAATCACTCAGTCATGTAATCATATATGTGCATATGGTGATAATGTCTGATCCATTCTATTATCATTGCTATCCCCACATTCCCTCCCCTCCCTTCACTTTCCTCTGTCTAACCCCAAGTATATTCTTCACTACCTACCACCCCCTTATTGTGAATTAGTACCTACATATCAGAGAAAACATTTGGCCTTTGGTTTTCTGGGATTGGTTTATCTCACTTAGCATGATATTCTCCAACTCCATCCATTTACCTGCAAATGCCATGATTTCATTCTGCTTTAATGCTGAGTAATATGCCATTGTGTTTATATATCACATTTTCCTTATCCATTCATCTGTTGAAGGGCTTCTAGATTGGTTCCATAGTTTGGCTATTGTGAATTGAGCTGCTATAAACATTGATGTGGCTACATCACTGTAGTGTGCTAATTTTAGGTCCTTCAGGTATAAACCAAGAAGTGGATAGCTGGGTCAAATGGCAGTTCCATTCCAAGTTTTCTGAGGAATCTCAATACTGCTTTCCATTATGGAAACACCAACTTGTAGTCCCATCAGCAATGTATGAGTGTACCTTTTACCCACATCCTCGCCAACATTCATTATTGCTTATGTTCTTGATAATTGCCATTCTGACTGGAGAGAGATGAAATCTTAGTGTAGTTTTGATTCGCATTTCTCTAATTGATAGAGATGTTGAATGTTTTTCCATGTATTTGTTGATTGACTATTTCTTCTGTGAAGTGTCAGTTCCTTAGCCCATGTATCGATTGGGTTATTTGTTTTTTGATGTTAAGTGTTTTGAGTTCTTTTTATATCCTGGAGATTAATGCTCTATCTATAGGGTGTGTGGTAATGATTTTCTCCCATTTTGTAGGCTTTCTCTATAGTTTTAAAAAATCAAATACTACTGTAAATCTTGTAATGGAAACTAATAATCCAGTTCTTACACTCTTCTAACCCTCTAATTCCATTTTATAAGGAGATCAGACTTTAACTCCTTTAGCCTCTGTGTGTGTGTGTGTGTGTATAATCAAGTCCTCCATTTTTCCAAAAAGTTAAAAGATGACCACTTGAGGTAGCACCCAATTTGAGCTCAGTGGAATATAAGTAGACTATCTGGACTGGGCTTCTGATGGTCAAAACTATGAATTAACAAATGAGTGATTTAAACCATGAAGCTTTTGATAATGAACTATATGGAATCTCAGACACCAACAACACTCTATAACAATAACACAAAAAAAAGAAACAAAAGAAAGAGACTTACAGTTTCCCTGGGTATCACAGGCACTCTAACCAACTTACATATTGACTCATGCATTGGGATACTCATGTCAAACTCTTTTACACTTCCCCCAGCACATATTCTTCCCATCCCCCACCTTCCCAATACATTTATACAGTAATGCTTTACTTTGATATCAGCGTTTGGTATTCACATTAATATAACTAGGTAATGAAATGTATTGATGAGTCAAAATGTACCCTAGGATTATGTTTTTTTTCTTCTAAAACTGTTTGATTTCTTATAGAGATCAATTCTAATTTCTGTTTCCTTAGTTGTCTATTTATCTCCAATATATTCTCAAACTCTTGAACAGAATATTGAGACTCATTTTCATTTGGTCTAACACCCTGAATGTTAAAATTAGTTCTTGGAGTCCTTCCAAATCACCTGTTTTGGGAATATTCTTGGCCTCAAGTCCATAGGCCACCACCAAGCATTGTTGAGAAGATGCTGAGCCAGCATTCCAGGGGAACCCACATCACTTGGTTAACCAATCTGAGCCTTTGTTCCTGGCACCAGAGGGCGCCATCATCTTGGGTCCCTCGCACTGTTTTCTGTTTGATATTTTTCTCCCTTCGTCTCAACTATACTGCTCTTCATATTTTTTTTTAAAGACCTTTATTTTATTTACTTATGTGGAGCTGAGATCGAACCCAGTACCTCACACATGCTAGGCAAGTGCTCTACCACTGAGCCACAACCCCAGCCCTGCTTTTCATATTTTAACATTCCAAAATAACACAGAATATCTATATATGTGTATACATATGTGTATACATGTATACACACATTCAAATACTCTTAAGCTTTTGATGACATTTAAATTTATAGTCTTTTTTTTCTTGGGATTGCACTGTGCTGTTTTTAACTAATATGCTTTATATCATTATCAAAATGTATCTAATGTGCTACTATTCCATGAAAACATAAGCTATTCCAAAATTCTGGGTACTTTTAGATAAGTTTATCTAGAAAAACTTTTTTCAAGTTCCAAAATAAATTCCGTCTGGATTTTTATCTAAAAATATTAATACCTTGCCAGATGTTCTTGTGCACATCTGTAATCCCAGCAACATGGGAGGCTGAGGCAGGAGGACGACAAGTTCCAAGAAAGCCTCAGAAATTTAGTGAGATTCTCAGCAATTAAGCAAGATTCTGTCTCATAATAAAAGCTAAAAAATGGATGGGGATGTAGCTCAGTGATAGAGTACCTATGGGTTCAATCTCCAGTACCAAAATATGTATATGCATACACATAAACAGACATATATACATGCACACACAAATACATATCTTAATTTATGAGTAATTGACATTTCTCAAAACTCCATTTTTCAATCCAAAATATGACATCATTTTTGCTATGTGTGGAAATCTTATTTGAGGTTTCTCATTAATGATTTTTAGTTTGTAAATTTCCTTCATATTAGTAATAAATCTTTTAAAATCTAGCTTTATGTGACAATGAAAGGGCTTTGTAAGCTTTAAAGTGTTAATAAATTTTTTATTTAGTTACTTGTATTATGATAGTTTATTTTGTTTACTAGAAAACAAACTGTGGTACATCCTAATATTTACTCTTATTTCTATAAGTTCTATATGAACTATGTGAACTGCTCACATTTTCAGAACATATTTAATAACAGAGATGATGGTGGAAATTCTTAGCTTATTTCTGATTTGTGTCCTCCCAGAGTTGACATATTGAATTCTAACAACCAAGGTGATGTTATTAGGAGGTGGAACCCTTTGGGAAGTGATTAGGTCATCAGGGCAGACCCCTCATAAGGGAGACTAGTGCCCTTATGAAAGAGATCCAAAGAGCTGCCTTACCTCTCTCACAGTGTGAGGACACAGCTTGAAGGTGTCATCTATGAACCTACCTGAACATGGGCCCTCATCAAACATTGGACCAGCTTTGATCTTGGACTTTCCACCCTCCAGAGCTGTAAATTAGCAGTTGTTATTTAAAAGTCACCAATTTATGGTATTTGGTTAGAGCAGACTGAATGACTAATAGGACTTGTCTTTTACTATTATTAAAATTTAATAGATTGATGGATTAAAGACCATTACTGCATGTCTAACACATTCAATTACCAACATACCATTAAATGTTATTTACCATTGTATTATTTGGCAGTTTATGCCTTTCAATATGTAAAATTGATTCCTCTTTCATTGAATTAATGTGGTTTAATTTATTGTTTTTTTTATGATATATAAGCTATTCAACATCATGAATTAGATTCTGATATTAAAGTTTTAGATTTATAACCTTCATATAAAATGGTCACCTTGTTTTTGCCTTGAATTCCTTATTGTTTATATTAACATGTTCTTGTTTGCCTGAGATTCTGCCAATACTTTGCCCACTCCTATTTTTGAGCTTTTGTGGTCAATTGGTTTCAATGCTCTGCCAGATACTATATAATTTGATACAATCTGAACGTCTTATTTTTAGTTAAAGAATATAACATTCATAATCCTTGTCAAAATAAATGTTTCATTGTCTTATTTTTAGAAATTCTTTCTTGATTCTATGTTTTATTTTCTATGTTATTATATTCCCCTCAAAGTACTCCTGAGTCCTTTGGGAGGTGGAGAAGGAAGAAAGTAGACTTTTTTTAAGGCAACATGTCATGTCATTGCAGATAGCCCCTTTGTGGACTACAGGCCCAATTTTACTTAAAATCTCTGAGAAACAATGATTGGACTTATGAATTTTCCATTGAGGTACTGGAAAGTTGGAAATCTTCTGAGAAACATAATGGTTTGGCTTCAGAATTTTCCACTGAGTGTCAAGGAAGTTGGAAATTTTATCCACTGTTCCCAGCCCTCATTTAATGAGAGTTGTCACTGACAGTGTTAACCGCTAGCACTCTTTTGCTGCTTTCTGAACAGGCTAAAAACCTTCTTGTGGTTACAAAGAAAACCATGACACAAAGGTGAGAGACAGGAGTATTGGTGATTGAAACTGTCACATGTGTTGCAACAATCCACTGGAACTATGGTGAACTCAGGTAAGCCTAGGTGAGCTGGGACATTAGCAGTATCTGCTACTTGTGAGTATGGTATAAGTCGACGTTGCCCCCTCTCTCTACAACATAAACTCTGCATACACCTTACACTTAATTCTAACATTAATATTTTAAATACCTAACTGTATAGATTTTCCAATTATTATAATAAAAACCTTCAGATTCAAAAGAAAATAAGCAAAATGTGAAGAGAGTATATTTGAACTCTCCCTTATTCTTACTGCTATACCCATTTTTGAAAAGGAGAAGCTACAAACTAGAGTTTTAAGCCATTTACTATTATTTTACTTTACATAAATTATTCTTCCATAAGTATTTTTAACATATATATAATGTTAAATAACTATAACTGCATCAATTCAAACTAATTCATTTTCTTCATTTAGTTTTTCAATTGGTAATAATGTAGCTACACATATGTAGTGGTTAATTTGAATTGCCAACTTGATTAGATTAAGAGATGCCCATGATTAAGAGGCTTCTGGGTGATCCACTGAGGGTGTGTCTAAGAATGACTGGAATGTGGGATAGTGAACTGAAGTGGAGACCCTCCTTAAGTGTGGGCAGCACCACCCAAACACTGGTGGTTTGGATAGAATAAAAGTTGGAAGAACAAGGAAGAAGATGCAGATGCTAGCTCCACTCTTCTGAGGATATCAGACTCTTACTTCTTCACTCTTCCAAAGTGTACTCTACCAGTGATTCTCCAGGGAGTTTCCAGAAGCCTTGGTCTCAGACTAAGGTAGCACTATTAAGCCCACTTGTTCTGGGTCTTCTGCCTCTTGGGCTGCACAGCTATTGGTTCTTCTAGCTCTCCAGCCTGCAGAAGGCCACTGTGGACTATCCAAATTCTGGTTTTATAAGCCAATCTAATAAATTTCCTTTTTATAATCATTCTTCCTGTTGATTCTGTTCCTCTAGAGAACCCCGACTAATACAACTTACTTTAAGCAAAGTGGCTTGTGTAGTTTGGAAGTAGACTTTTATGCACTAACATATAAATAATATTTTGTATCTTTTTTGTTGCTCACTGAACTTTTCCTTTATTTACATATGACTTACTACCTTATATTTCAAAATGTTTATTAGACAAAACCTACAATTGACTTTCTTTCCATGATTATATTCTGATTGTATGAGTATAAGATATAGATAGGTATGTATGTAGCATATGTGTATATGTTATATACATATATATGTATATATTTCTGGATTCAGATATATAAAAATTTAAGTGAAAAAGTTCAATATGTAAGACTCATGAAGACTTATTTTCCATATGATATTGCCTACAAAAGGATAAGTTGTCTTCAAATTCATGGTTGGAGATTTTTGTATATTTTTGCTTTGTTTAAATTTTTAAATTTTTCTTTTACTATATCTTTCTATAGTGTTTCTGTTCTTTTCGACATTTTCCTCAGAAAAATTATTTACATTTCCATCTCACCCCTTCCTCAGCCTCTTCTCTTTTTCCCTTTCCTATTTATTCTATGGAAACCTCACACAAAACAGTTGCATAATTTTTTTTTTCTTTTTCTTTTTGGTACAGGGAGGGGGTTGAATCCAGGGCCTTATGCTTGCTAGGAAAGTGCTTTACCACTAAAATATAACCTCAGTCCTTTTAAATTTTATTTTGATACAGAGTCTAAGTTTGTTTGACCTTGCCTCAAACTTCCCATCCTCCTGCCTCAGCCTCCCATGTAACTAGGATCACAGGGGTTTACAATTGCCTGCCTGGGCTGATTTTTCCCTTTTCCCCTTCTATGTCAGCCCTCAGTTATAGTGTTTCCTTGTCTCCTATCTCCCATCTAAGTTGTTAATACCTTGAAATTATTCTGTATGAATCATAAAAATTGATGATCCTGAGTTTATTGATCTACATTAGTAAAGAATTACTAACCTATTTCTTTCCTTATGTCCTACTGCCTGTCTTCAACCACAGTTTCAACAATATATATTAGGGAGACATCAGGCTCAACCCAGAATAGCCATGTAAGACTTCTTCACTAGGGAGGCCCAGCAGCAGTTGATCATTTATCAACACATGGGGGTGCTTTTGCCCAATAGCAGGGATTATACCCCACTGGAGGCCACCATACCTAGAGGGGCAGCACCCTTCTTGGGATACTGCATTATCGAGTTCCTCCCAGGCATCGGGCTACTGAAGACTAGGAGATTTGAACAGTACAGTACAGTAGTTTTATTGTAGTTTTTGTTACTTTATTAGTAATGATATTATGATTATTCCTATTATACCTAATATTATTCCTACCTTTCTTTTCTTTTATTAATATTTTTCTCACCCTATTTTCCTCTAATCTGTCTCCTTGGAGACTCTCCCATTTCTCATGCTAACAACCAATTTCTTTTAATTCCACTATCACTACTCCTATGACATAGTACCTCTATAGACACACCTCTTACCTCATTAATGATATATCCTACACCCTACCCTATCCTCTTTGTCCACCATTAGAAATTGTGGTTAAATGCAGGAGACTAAACTGTAGATAATATTCAAACTCATCATCTGTTTACTAAGACAATATGGTTAATAACTTAAAAAGAAAGTTTGAGTTAAGGATGCATGTTGTTTGTATGGTGTGCTGCTCATATTGATCTCTCACTTCAAGGTGAGGTATTGGGAACCTGCAGGGACACTATAAGTCTATAGGGGGGAAGCTGCAATACCTCAGATTCTCACTACTAGAGAAGATACATGAACAACATGAGAAAACAAGGGAAGAAAGTGTCCCAAACAAACCTAGATGCTATATCAATAGAATCCAATGACAGCATGGCAAAAGAAACAGAAAGGGAATTCAGAATGCACATAATTAAAATGATCAGAGAAGCAAATGATGAGATAAGAGAGCAAATGCAGGCAATGAATGATTGCACCAATCAACAGTTAAAAGAACAAATGGAGGAAGCAAAAGATCATTTCAATGAAGAGATAGAGATTCTGGAAGAAAAATCCTGAAATGAAGGAAACAATAAACCAAATTAGAAACTCAATAGAAAGCATAACCAACAGGCTAGATCACTTGGAACACAGACCCCCAGACATTGAAGATAAAATATTTAATCTTGAAAACAAAGTTGACCAAACAGAGACGATAGTAAGAATTCACAAACAGAACCTACAAGAATTATGGGATATCATGAAAAGACCAAATTTAAGAATTACTGGGATTGAGGAAGACACAGAGATACAAATAAAAGGAATGAATAATCTATTTGATGAAATAA
>JAJEJO010005165.1:256688-291101 GCA_020662805.1 Glaucomys volans | reverse complement strand
TTGAATCAAAATAAATTAAATAAAAAAAATTTGTATTAGGAATATTAACTAGTTTCTTCCATGATCATCTGTTTGGTTCTAATACTCCCATACCTCTCTCTCCTGAAGGGTTCGTGGGGATTTCCCATTGCCTTCCTGCACCACTGTCCTGTCTTTGACATTTCTGGCTATGGATGACATCTTCCATATTTTCCATCAAAAAATGCTGAATTTTCCTTCTATTTTTATATTCTTTTGTTCATTTGATGGGCAAGTTGGGAAAGAAAAGATTTATATACTGATGCTCAACTTGCTTCTCATCCATGATTCTTGTCTAATCCATATTTTGGATGTCACCATGCAGATGTCTCCTGAAGTCTCCATCTGCTTCTCATAAAAAGTCATTTTCAGATATATGCTTTTATTCTCTGTGTCTTCAGGGAAATATTCTTTTTGTTTTGGTCAGCATATTTCCCTCTCCCTTTTTAAGGGTTTATTTGTCCCCCACCCTCTTGAATGAGAAAAATCTGTATCAGTCCAGGTTTTAACAATAACAGTGTGGGTAAAGTGCCATTTGTAAAGGGCTTAACTCTTCACACAGAGTCATTTTGACAGCCTCTCAATCTCATCTCTAACTTGAACATCAAATTGCTCTGAATAGCTTGTAGTGCAATTTATGATTCCTATCAAAAATTTATCAACTCTTGGTTCCTAGGATTAAAATGGGAATTTTTTTTCTTGCTCAAAATGGCATTTTATCTGAGTAAATAGAGAGTAAGATGCAGTTTCTCCATCTCTCATCCATACACAACATGCAAGACCATCCTGGCAAAAATAATCCCTGTACTCTTCTGTCCTGTCCCTGTTTCTAAAGCTTTTTAAATATGTGACTAAAGACCAAGTACACAACACAGTTTCCCTCATCCCTTCACCTTTTCTGTACTTGGAAGGACAGTCATTTAATGAATATATACAGAAGAGCTGCTAATGATAATGGAACAGAAATCTCAATTCTAACTGGTTAGTGTCCAATGAATTAAATGTTTTTCCAGTTTAACAGGTTATGTTTCCTCTGCATCTAGGGCTTTTTAAACTTCAGACCATAGTAATGAAAGAACATGGTTTCCCTATTTTTTAAATGGGTATTTCAATTTATTTTAAAATACCACTATTGTGTTTTGCTTATTTAAACAATTTAATGGAAAGCCAGTGCTAATTGTATCAGTCCCATCTAGTCTTCTTTATTGCACAAATTATTATTTAGTATTTGATAGTTTCATCATTGGGTCATTATCTCCTGAAAACTTAACTGAATAACATCTGCATGTCCTGAGTGTGCAATGTCTGGGCATATTAGGAAAACTTTTGTTTGTTATTGTCATTTTCTTAATGAGACAGTATAATGGGTTGAAAGCTTATTTGTATACAGATCCCATGCATACTCACTATGATTTTGTTCATGCTGTGAAATTTGTTTTGTTTTCACTTGTTTTTATTTTGCAGTACTGGGGATTAAGCCCAGGGGCACCTACCACTGAGCTAAATTGCCAGCCCTTTTCACATTTTGAGACAGGGTCTTGCTAAATCTCTCAAACTGGCCTCCAATTTGCAATCCCCCTGCATAGCTGGGATTACAGGGGTGAGCCAACACTCCCAGCTTCTTGGTGTGAAGTTTTTAAAGGAAAAAGTGCTAACCTTTCCCTAGTAGGACAGAGAGGCAAAACATGAGATTTGAAAGGTAAGTGCTAACAGACATGGGGGGTGCCATTGCACTCAGAGTCAGAAAGAGTATTTGAAGAAGTAAAAATAATGCCAAATATACTGGAGGAACTTAGAGCAGCTTGTCATGACTGAAATATAAAATATGAGAAATATCCCAGTCACTATTAAGCCTGGAAAAGCAGATGTCCATTAAAAATGTGAAACTACAAGACAAGTCCAACTAAAATGACCACAGTCTGTGAATAGTGCTATTAGTATTGTTTTCCAGAGATTAATCTGTTTATAATTACTACCTGCATTTTAATAATTATCATTTATAAATACTTGCCATCTAATTCATACTTGAGAAATAATCTAAATATTCCCAGATGGTCATTTTAGTTTGAATGAGTAAAATTCCCTACTTTACATTACTCTTCCCTTTCCCTTTAAAAATCTAGAAAAATTAAAATGGCCTAAATGGTTTTGGTCTAGGTAAAATAGGTCATGGATATTTAACTCAGATAATAGCTGTGTATTTTCTAGATCTAAAACAACACAAAATCACAATTTTTCCCTGCATTGAGAAACGAATATTATTCACCTAACAAGGTGGCATGGCAATGCACAAATGTATGGAAAGAAAATTAAAAGTGCATACACGAAGACTAAGTAGGTCACAATGTAGTGGGCAAAACCAGAACCTATATGGTTGATTCAATTCCATTGTAGGAATGTCAAGGAGTAGAATGGCAGGACAATGCATTTTATATCAAAAGTATTTACAATGCCAGAGAGAGAGAATTTGACAATGGATGGTAGAAAGGTAAAGCGCTTTTGCTAATAATGTAAGGAATAAAAAAATAAAAAGCTCTAATGTTTGTCTGCAAAGGACCATGACTATGAAAAGCAAAGGTAGCACTGTACCCTCTAAATTGCTCCTTCTCATGTTCAAAAGGGATTTAGTCCCCTATACTTTTAAAGGTTGAGGATAATAAATAGTGACAAACAAGTAGTACTAAAGCAATTCCAAATTTTGTAGAAGGCAACTTTATGACTCACAAAGCAAAAGATCCTGAAAAAAGAGGCTATTATGTCTCTTATATAGCAAGAAACTATGAGTTCCAATATTTTAGGCTCCTGTGATTGAGAGTGACTTTAACAAAAATATCATAGCCACCTATGTTGAATGCCTGCTATGAGTCTTGGCACTTGGTGATATAATACCAGTAACCAAAACAAACAGATTCCATCTATGTGGGACTTGATGTTAGGGTGGGAAGGGCAAAAATAGTATTTTTAATGAATAAATTATATCCTGTGTTTACAGTGATAAATGCTACATAAATAGAAAACCTGGAAAAACATAATGGAGGATCTGAGTGCCAAAATGGTGGCAAGGACAGATTACAGTTTTAGGTTTGCCTAAATTTATTAAGAAATTTTAATTTCAGTGAATAGTTGAAAGAGTTAGCCAAGTGGATACTGATAGAAAAATTAGTATCAGTGGAATCAAAAGTCAATATGGCACTGTGATTGAGAAATGGCAACAAATGAAATGCTGTTGGAATACAATATAGAAGAGGAATAGAGATGAGAGCAAAGAGAAAAGTCAAGAAATCTCAGTATAGTTAGGGCTTTGAGGGTCACTGTAAGAATTTAAGCTTTATTTTGAGTGAAAATGAAGAGCAATCAAGTCTTGTGCACAGGAATACATGAACTCTTCTGTTGAAGGATCAGGTGGCTTCTGTCCTTGTAAAACAAAACAATTGTTGGAATACAAATTTGGAAGAATGCCAAGTTTGGGAGGAGAATAAAAAGGGTATTGTGACAGGTTGGTCTTGAGATTATTCGATATATGAGTGGAGATGCTGAATATGCAGTTAGGTATGCCAGCTTGGATGTTGACATTTTCTGAGGTTGGTATATAATTTTGGGTATCATCAATAAGTATACAGAAATGAGATAAGATTAGTTCACTAAAATAGTGAATATCCAACAAGATGAGAAAAGGGTCAAGGATTGAGCCTTGAGGCATTCCTTCCACAATTAGGAGGAAAAAAGACAAATCCAGTAAAGAAGACTGAGTAGTCACTAGTACAGTTAAAAAAAAAAAAAAGTGACTGGGTATGTGGCACACCCAGTGACTCAGGAGTCTGAGGCATGAGGATCACAAGTTCAACACCAGCCTCAGTAACTTAGTGAGGCCCTGTCTCAAAATAAAAAGAGCTGGGGACTTGGCTCAGTGATTAAGCATCCCCAGGTTCAATCCCCTACATCAAAAAGAAAGAAAAAACTATGGACCGCATTGTTGAGGCAGTTACTTCTGTGAAAGAGATGAAAGTTGCCTCAGAGCGAGTTGAAAGACAAAAGATTGATAAAGCACAGACAATATTTTCAAAGGTTTTTGAACCCGAAGAAAGGCAATGAAATAGGGAGGTAGCTGGCAGAGTAATTGAGAGTTTTCTCCCCCTTAGTATTAGAGGCAAATAATTGTTTTCTGCATTAGCCAAGATTCAGTGAGGAAAGCAAAACCACTGAGAATCATTATAGAGAAAGTGATTTTGGGAATAAGACATTACATTTTAGTGGAAGAAGCTGAGAAAGTAAGTATCCAAAAAGGGTAGCTGCAAAGTCAAATAAATGTATCACTTACCAATGTTCCTGAAGCATTGGGGTGGTCAGGCAATCACAACTGGAGAACAAATCTGGAAAGCCAGGCATGTCCAACTGTCAGGACAGGACCATAAAGAAGAGCTCATAAAGACTATGGAATTCAAAGCTTCTGCATCTTGTGTTGGGTTTGGGGTCACTGTTGGTCAGCAAGGCTTATATCCAGAAAGAAGTATGGAGAAGGGAGAGGTAGAAAAGCTGGAATGGACCTGAATCTCTGATTTGTTTCATGCCAGACAAGGGAACAAAAAAATTTGGATCCTACTAGTATCTAAACCTCTTACCGCATCTACTCCCAGTGATTTTCAGAGGTAATGTCTGATGCTTCACTTTAACCTTCCAATCATCAAATACATTTCTTGTTTTTGCCAACTCTAATCTGGAGCCATACAAAGAAGGGGTTTCTGGAAAACTTCAAAACTCAGACAAATCAATCATTGCAAAATCAGACATGTTGATCCAGTAAAGAACAGAAGAACTGATGACATAGGTAAGAGAAGAGAGGAGACCTGCAGTGAAGTCCTTGAGTAGGTAAAAGCACATAGCTGACAGTACTCATGTAAAGAAACGACATTCAGACAGACCAAAGGCATTCAAGTTCAAGAAAACTTAATTTGAGGAAATGTCTATAATCTCTGCTTAACACAGAGATGACAATTATTAACATAAAATCTCAAAATCATCAGATTAGACAAATTTTGGTATATTTTAGGAGATAATTATCACTTGGCTAAATGCAAATCTTCATAGAAGTTTAGTTGCTAATACCAAGAAAAGTGTTGTTGTAGCTCAATAACATGGTATATTAAAAGAAGAACAAGATGAACAAAAATATAATTGGTTTGTTTCTAAAGATTAAACAATATGATACATGGGTCCAACTTCAATTGTCATCTATGATCTTCATTAGTGAAATTATTTGCATTTTCTTTATTGGCTATTTGACAAAACCCACCCCTAAATTCTCAGAGGCAACTGTGATTCAGTCAGACCCAAATTTACTGGTTTTCTGTATGTGATGCCTCATCTAATCATGGTCCTGCTTTTAATTCTAATAACCACTATTTCAAGACATAAACATGGTAGCACTTCTACATTTCTCTCTCTCCTGTATGGATTCCCCAGGTAATTCTGTCACCCTGTTTCTCTTACCTTATTCAAATTTCTAAAATCTGAGAACTTATTCAAATTCATATACCATCATCATCCTAGGTCATGCAACCTAAAATTTTCTCCTCGATTATTAAAATAATCTTCCTGTTGATCTATCTTTATCTTGGTCTCTTCATCCTCTCATAGACCATTCTCCTCTCTGCATCTAATATCTTCCATTTGGTGTTTTATTTTTTTAAAACTGACTCACTTGTTCATAAGTGACATTCTTCAATGGGATTTTATTGTTCTCAGAATAATTACTATACTCCTTAACAAGAACTACCAGTTTATGTACAATTTATTAAATGGAGTCCACAAGTCTACCTCTCTGAACAGGGATGAGAGAGAGGTTGCTATGTTTATAACTATCTGGTAAAAGATATATCCAAGTGGCAAGATTATAAGTCTTTTTTTCTATAGCAATTGAATAGGAAAGATTATCTTCTATAAAAGACATGAAATCATCAATTTGATGATTAAGAAAATTTTTCTGCACAGAACTCAAAATCAGTGTATTACATAGTCTACAGAAGATGCTTAGAGAAGAGAAAAAAAATAGGTTAGACAACATTAAATGAAGATTTACAAAGTTAAATGTGTTTATTACAGGATATTTGAGATCTCATAAATGCTAATATTTGTCATAAATGTTAAACATACTGATTATACAGCACTTGGCAGAAGTACTGAGTGAATCATAGAACAACTGCTCCTAGAACACACATAGGGATACTACCTGAGATATTTAAGGATGAAATTTAGGTCTGACTATTCAAGGTTGAAGTAGTCTCAAGCAGAGCTCAAGTTTCTCTGGGTATTAAGCAGGGGAACTACATGTGAATTGAATAATCAAGGAAAGTTTGTGAGACAGTACCAAATTAGATAACAAAGGAATGGAATCAGAAAAAATGAAGGGTTTGAAGATACACAGTGTCATTGTCCTATCACAGAAGGGGGAAGAGTTATTTGTCACTGAGTACCCCCTTAATATTTATGAAAACAAAGTGAAGAGTTCATTTCCTGGCTGTTTAAGATCAACACTTGGTTTTATGACTTGCTCAACTGTAAAGTCCTTACATCAATTATTGTACAAATAAGTTGAACAAACCCATATTTTCCTAAATCGACTGAAATACTAGTATGTCTTTTTAAAAAATAAATAGCAATAGAATACATTTAAAGGAGATCAAGCATTGCAAATAGCAAATTATAATATAGAAAAAACAAGTTATTATAAAGAATACAAACTGTAATACAGAAAAAAACTTGCACACTAGAGAACCTTGTTTTGAAGAATAAAAAAGAAAAGGATAAGAGGAACAAAAGCATTTTTTAAATATGCAAGGCATTACTAAAACATTTAAAAATATTTTGATACCTTCCAGTTTTCAATTCCATGTATTTGAGACAATAGGGCTGTATTTGCCACTTCTAGAGAGAAATATGAATCTAGTAAAATTTCAGTGGCCCTTGTAGAAAAATTGGTTAGATGAACTTTTAGAATATACTTCAATCATTTCCTTAACTTTTCCAAATAGGATGGTGCCACATTTTAAAATATATTTAATTATGAAAATAATGAACTGTAAAGGACAAAGACAATGAAGACATTCTTCACAACAGCAGCCAATTTTCTGATTCAAAATCTGAATATGAAAAGATTGTGTCCTACGTTTTTGTTTCCCACATGATTTACACAAAAATAGAAACACACACAGCCTTCTGCACTACTTTTTAAGTTATCTCATGGATCATAAATTACACTTTCAGATGTTGTTCATCAGCTCCCATCTTTTACTGCATGAAGAGGTCACTATCAGAATATGATAAAGAGTTACAAGAATTCCCTCCCTCACCCCCTGAATCAGAAAACAAATCCAAAGGTAAATGGATTTTTTATGATTAAAAATGCTCTTTGTATGTGTACCAAAATCAAAATTCATATTTTATGCATGCTAACTGCAACAAGATAATGAAAACCAAGTTGTCATGGGGACTTCCATCAGATGAAATGAAGCTCCTTGAAGCAAAAGACAAGTCCTTTGAAGAAGGATTCCAAAAATACCATCTCTTTTCAACCCACCATACTCTCACCAAATTGTCCAAAGTGCAAATGGGTTCTAGAATGGTCTTACCATGAACAGGGCAGTTTTCAACTTGTCAAATACAATGAACTCAGATGTACCTGAATATTAAAGGAAGAATATCCATATAATATGCTTTTCAAATAATTTTATGAGGAAAATATAGGAGACATGTTTTTTTTTTCTTTCAACAACTTTTTCTGTGAGAAAATTCTAAATGTTCTAGAACAACTTATGGTAGAAGGAACGATAAGAAGGGCAACCCACCTTCTGAGAACACAGGGCAGACTGTATTCTACCAGTTTATACTAATCACATTTCTCACAAAACCTTTTATCAGGGCTACTAACAAGTGCAAAATGATCAATCTGAATTTCACCTTCCTTGCCTTCTCAAAGTGCTTTTTCCCTCCAGACACTCAAATGAGCAGTGAAATAGTGCAAAATAGACATCAAGGACAGCGGAAGAGGTAATGGACTATACAACCTCAAAACTATAGAATCAGTTCCTGGGTAATCGAGTGTTGTCGCAGTTGGCGCAAAAAAAAAAAAAAAAAAAAAAGTCACTAGCTATAATTCATTCAGACTTAAAAATAAACTCTTCTTCCAATATCAAGCATAATGAAGAACTGAGTGCAAAAATGCATTGCCAATTTATGATTATAGCATTCAGTGATCCATCCAAGGACTAATGCTATCCAATCATGAATATTAGAGAAGGGCATATAATGGGTACTAAGAACTCTTCTAAAGGCAGGTCTACAGCAGATAGCAATTATAAGACATCATGGATTAGCACCAAAAATACTTTTGCCATTATTTTAGTAATAATGAATCAATTCAGTAGATACTGTCCTATTGGCAAGGCATTGTACTTTGCGGGTACAAAGATACATTTCTGCCCTTGAGATTTTAAAGTGTACTGGGAATATGGGCATGTACCTAATAACCTCAGTAAAGAGAACATTGGGAAGTTCATAAGAGTGAACAATTAATTTGAAAATTTCCCATATACACCAATAATGATATCTTCCTAAATGCCTACCAATATAATTAGAATGTCCAAGTGTCATAAATTAAAATCCTTTCATAAAGCAAAATAAGACCATAAGTAGAGCTTGGTGCAGTGACACATGTCTATAATCCCAGTGACATGAGAGGCTTACACTGAAGGATCTCAAATTAAAGATCAGTGTCAGCATCTTAGTGAGACCCTAAGCAACTTAGAGAGATCCTGTCTCAAAATTTTAAAAATAAAATAAAAATGGCTAGAGATGTAGCTCCATGGTAAAGCACCTCTGGGTTAAAACCCTAGCACCAAAACAAGAACAAAAGACCATAAGAAGAAACATTATTACTCCATTCATTTTGAAATAATTTTAGTTTGGCATCTACTATATGCCACACATTCTGTTAAGTATGGGGATGCAGAATGAACCAGATATCATCCCTCATATCAAGGCAGTTATTGTGCAATAAAAAAATGAGACTGATATATCCTACTGCACAAATAATAAGATTTTAAATCCTATAGAGCATCTCTTATAATGTTAGCTTTTTAAATTTTCTCTTTAGATTGAAAGGGATATTCTTTTTCTATAGATTCAGAGATAGAAATTTATAATTAATAAGTCATAAAGACTAAGTGACCTGTGCTACAAATTCTCAGGAAACTCTCCTGAAGCCCACAATGTTTGTCTGCATCATGCAGAGAAGCGGCTATAGGGCTAATAGTGCACAAACGCAGATGCAGATCAGAGTGTGCTTTAGGGGACTTTTAAAAATGGCAGATACTTGTCTCCTGCTATAGTCACTCATGAACTACTTCACAAACTACTGGCTAATGCCAGGTGGAATGTCTGTTTTGGCAAGAACAGAGTCATACTGAAAGAGGGACTTGCATACAGACTAGAAAGGGTCAAGGACTGTGGAGGAAAGAAAAATGTCATAGCTCAACATCACCTAAATTCTGTCATTCAACTTCCCACTTCCTGTAGTTTGTTGCCTGTCTTTATATTTGCTTTCTCTTTTTTTTTTTTTCTGTGAATGATCTGAGAGTCATACTTTCTCTGGAATTAACAAAACAAGATGACAGTCCAGATTTACATTAGGAAACTTCCCTCAAGGAAATTGAGTACAGAAGATTCATTGAGTCTAAGAATAGACATGAGATTATGCCATATCTTCTACTAATTCTCTTAGAAAAATCATGGAGTTACTAAATGGAGGAAGGGGAGAACTAAGTAAATGTGATTCCCAAGTTCTAGATTCTAAAATTTAGTGACTCATTTTGACATTTTTGCACATCTATGTTGAATAACATTATTACCAAAATAAAAAAGGTATCTTAATGTTTGCATGCTTATTTGAATCACTCTGTGTTTGAGTTAATATTTAACTTGATTTGTCATTCTTTTACTTCAAAAATAATAGGTAGTATTGATTATGTACTAAGTATTCTGTGTGCACAAAATATTCAGCATTTCAGGCTTGGTCCATGCTCTATTAAATAAAATTAATCAGGGAGGGATGGCCAAGTATGGAAACTGTAGCATAGCACTAAGTGGAGAATGCCATGGAGGATCATTACAAGGACATGCAAAGCCAACCTCATGAAGGTAAGGGTATCAGGACAATCAGGGAAGGATTTCTGAAATATTGATAGATGAATTCATTAGTATTTATAGAAACTATTCAGTAGAAAAGGAAACAACAACCATATGAAATATTTTGAAGCATTCAGACAACTGCTAAGTAGTTCATAGCCAAGTGCAGTGTGGATGGCGGGGAGAGACACAGACTGGAAGAGCAAAATTTAAAGTTGTGTTAAGTTGAATCATATCAGAAAGAGGTTTACACCTTGAGAGTAAATCAATGTTGTGTTTCAGTAAATACATTCAGCTTTCCAAGTTTAGAGAAAGTTGGAGACAATCAAGAGGAACAGTAGAAAATGCAACCAATTAGAAAATTAAAGTAATCCAGGTGAGTGAAGATGGAGGGAATGGCTTGGAGGAATGAATAGGAAGATGGAGGAAAGTAAGTAAATGGAACAGTGTTCAAGAGAGCACAGAGGGGAGTTGGTGCTATTTTAAAATTCAGTTTGGAAGAAGATGAGGCATTGATTTTAGGAAAGAAAATGAGGAGGAAATTAGAGAAAATATTTTGGATATTTTGACTCTTCAGTGACCAGGAAGATATCCAGGTTAAGATGTGGAATAATCAGTGGGATGCATGTGTCCAGCCTAACCTGTGAGAGAGAACAAGCTGCAGATACAGGTGAGGGAACTTTAACCCATGGATAGCAATAAAAACCCGGGAAGAGAATAGTATTGCTCAGTTTTAACGTATAAAGGGTATAAGGTAGAAACAAACAAAAAATATTATAGAAGAAAGTGGATCCTCAAAAATGATTAAGAAGGAATAGCCACAGAGATAGGAGGAAACTTGAGACTGCCAGAAGGGAAGGCAAGGAAAGTTACCAGGAAGGACAGAGTGCCACAAGTTTCCAGAAGGTTAGATGAGAGACTGAGTCATCACTCTCTGCTTAGCATCACACTCTTTCTTCTGATACCCTTAAATATGAATCTAGGCCTCTTTTCTACTCAAATTTTTTTGTTATTTGGTTTTGCTTTGTTTTAAACTTCAAATAAGATTATATGTACACTTCCTTTTCCTTAATAGAGTCATTATTTTATACCAATTTTGCAGTTGGGTTTTTAGTGCTATTTCATAGCAATTTTAAAAGGGATAATTATGGCTATTGAGCCTAGATAGTTATTTATCCAAAAAAACATGTATTTGTCATCAATTATAATTGCTACACCATGCTGAAACCCAGATATAGACTTACAACACTGGACTGTGAACTCCATGCGGTTAAGAAACATTTCCTCTACCATCATATGTCCCAGTGCTGACCATTACAACTGGCACAAATTAGAGGATCAAGAGATATTTATTTGAAGAATGAATGAAATTTCTGAGGCAGCAGATAGAATTATCTGGTATTTTTATCATATAGCCTACAAAAAGAATGGAGATTTTTAGAGTCCAGGGAGAACAACAAATGAAATGCAAAAATATTAGTTGATCTGACAAAAATGAAGGAATTTTCCATATAAATTAGCAGAAATAAAAATACTTGTCTTCAACTTTTAGATTCATTCACACATATATTCTCCAACAAAAGTGTTTAACTGACTGAACTTTATTAAAGATTAGTAGAAACTGTAAGAGACAAAAATAACTAGAAAAGTGACTGACATGAAAACAAAATGAGCACAGAAAGGGAAAATATTGTGCATGATAGAAGCAACAATTTAGAATGACTCATTCCTGATAATATGTTGTGAATTAATAGGAGGTCCTCAGAAGTCACTTTCTGAAAAGCACTGGGCCCTAAACACCAGAGAATGTCATCTCCTCCTCCTTGTCTCAACTGGACCCTATTAAAGATGTCTCTATTGCTATGATTGCAATCACTGAACTTTAGTTATTTGTTTTACAGTATACTATAGCCAATTAAATGTTTTGGCATCTACATATTCTGAGTGGACAGAACTGCTATACCAGGCCATAACAGGAAGTGAAATACAGAACTAAATTGCTCCCCTGAGCAACCCCCTAGTTCCACCAACCCCCAAATTTTAGAGAAATAAATGCAGGAACATTGGAAGCCTCCCTAGAATCAAAATAAAATGATGCCAAGGGTGAGCAAATAGATAGCTTTCATCTCCATCAAAAGCAATAGAACAGTCAGCCATAGTAGCTTAATAAGTAACATTATCTCCTTATCAGAGGGATTCAGTGGCCCACCACTCTGGAGATTCGGGCTTTATCTTCTATGTCATCCCATTGGAGTGCTGTCTTAGTCCTTTGCCTTGTCTGCTCATGTTGCAAAATGGTGGCCACAATTGCAGAAATATTGTGTGGGTAAAATGTTTTAAGGGAATTCTCTCTTCCCCTTCCTTCCTCCTGTCTTTTATTCTCTTTCTCTCACCTCACCCCCTTCCTTTCTCTTTGATGAGATAAATATTTCCCAAAAGCCCCCCAGAAGACTTTAGCTCAAGTTTTATTATCCAAGGGGTGGGCCACTTGCCAACTTACCAGCTGCAATCGAGACTCAAGCTCTGCCAGCCAGGGCAGAGGGAGAGGAGAAGAGGTAGCCAACAGCAGTATCGTCTTGCCTTGTGGATAGACTGCGCGCAGCTAACACACTTAGTGGGTTTCTTCCTCTCTGCCTCTCAAAGCTGGCTTCACTTTCTTTTATATAAACCTGACTAAAGTTAGTATGCTTCTCATATTTTATATATGACTAGCATTGAAATCTCCCTGGTTAAATATCCTATCTCTTGAATTTTAAGATTTGTAATTTAATAACATTCACAAATAGTGAAATTAAGAAAGTTCAATTTCACAAGATGCTTGGAGAAAAGCTATTGTATGAAAGGAATGAATTTCTGCTGTTGGTTAAATGGACCATGAACATTTTCAGCAATTTTAATAATTTATTTACCAAATACTACATTTCTGGTAATGGAAAAGAAAAAGCTTAATATGTTTGAAATGTAGAAAACAAAAAAAATGTCTCATCTAGATCCTTGATGGACTTAACTAAGGACAAGATTTACTTGACTTTTTTGGTACATCAGCATTGCTCTAGTTGCTAAAAGCTAAGGACCTCCTTATCTTATTTGTAAAAAGGTCACAGTCTATGAAGTGGAGAGGCTTTGTTACAAAGGAAACCAGGATGCTGACAGTGCTGTATAAGCACATGATTTCAAATCACCTCTAGCTAGTGTAAATCCTTTGTTTTGTAGACAGGGAAATGGAAATCCAAAGACAGAAAGTGACTTGCCCAGGATCACTTGATAACTAAGAAACAAAAATAGGATTTTAAGAAGTTGTCTTACTGAAATTTTCATTTTTCTACCTAGCACTGTCTCTTATAGTAGCATGCAACATGCATGCAGATTCTCAAACTGTAATCTAAGAACTAAGATGCTAATAAAGGAAGGTATCCTTATCTAGTAAAGAATATCTTTTACTTCCTTACATATCTCATTTAAAATCTTAGACTGATCATTATTTGGCATTTCCTTGGGTTATTTTTATGGTATCATCTGATATCTTCATGAAGATCATCATTTTAATGATTTTACAGTATAAATTTTTGGTTTATAAATTTAAGCTGATTTTTTAAATTACTGATCCTAGATCATTTCTTGGACAATCTTCATTTGATGAGTTTTATGTTTATTCAGTTACTTTGTTTCTAAAAACAGGATGCAAGCTTTATTTGTTTAAATGTACATGCTTCTATTAAACAAGATCAAGCATAGGAAAAATATTATGATTCAGAATTGGTCTTTTCGTAGTTAAAATATTTTTCACTTGTTTATAAGAAATGGCATATCTGTGATGAATGATTTGAGGATATGAAAGATTTAGTCACTGTATTTCTAAATTCTACAATCTGATGATCCAAGACCTGCATTAATAAAAGGGATCAAGGAGCCTGAAGAGTATTTGTTGAGAGGAAGAAGAGCTGAGAGAACAAGCAGCCCTTTAACTCTGTCCCTCTTCAACCTCCATGGTTGGGTGAACTTCTGGGCATATTTCTCAGAAGGGGAAAATTACTCTTGTACATACACACCATCATTTTCTATAATTCTTAGTGAACCAGTTGTGGACATAGGATGGTATGTTCCAGTACTTCAGATTCAGAATTAATTGCCCTTCTCTAATTCAAGTCAGGATTAGACATAGTCAGGTTGGGTGGGCTAGGATAAAATTGGGGAGGGAATGAATCAAAATGAAGTCTTTAAAAATAAAAAAATTTAATAATAAAGAATTTCTAAATAGGAAATTATTCAAGAACTATGCTCAAACTAAAAATAATCTTACTAAAATGCAAATTTTTATAAACTAATGGTATTTAAAACATACATGAATATACTTACCTTAAAACACTGATTCCTTACTAAAATTTTATCCTCTTATTTTTCTGTGGGGTTTAGATATGGATGATACTGCCTTCAAATTAAGTCCTCTTGTTATTTTTTATATAAAATATGTGTAAGATGCACCTGTCCTTGACTCATTTCAGAATATTCTGAATAATTCTAGCAAAGTAAACCTGAAGGATGGTAATATCTCCATCTCTAAACTACAGGCAGTGTGACTGAACACCAACCTCAGCCTTGGTGACTAAGTACCTACTGAACCATGATATCATTCCAGATATCAAATATTCCACAAACTATGACTTTACTTCTGAGATATTGCTTCAAATGAACTCAAAGATTCTTTGATATAGAACTTCCATTAATTCTAGCTACTTTTAGAATTTTTTCTACTTCATAGAAGTTCTGATTTTCCATTTCCAAAAGTGCATGCTTAGTTTGCTCCATGTGTATTGTTGCCTTACATATATTTTCTAACTTTATAGCTATAGTGTGTTTCTCCAAAAAGGAACAATTTCTACACTCACCACAGATATTGATACATGTCAAACTGAAGGCTGATAGCAGGCTAGACTAAATGATGATTTTATCAACAATTTGATTAGAAAGTTCTGGAGCAAGCATTCTGGGCAGCTCAGAGATTAGCCATCTTTGTACTTTCTCTGAATTGACATCTAATGAGTAGTTGTCTTCATTGCTCTTTTAGATCTTAGGAGGCTAGGAAAAGAAAAAAAAATATGTACCTCAGAAGCAGGGAAGTTTTATTTGCTACTACTACTGTTTCCTCATGCTTCTTTTTACCTCAATAGGGAACAGGTAGCTGTCTTTCTTGTTCATTTAATCTGATGTAACTATGCTTTCACTGTCAAGCAATTTCCTCAAAATTTTTCTCTGCTGTGTTGATCTAATAAAATAGCATGAGAAAATGTTTTAATCATCAATATGGACCACATATAGTGCCTCAAGTATGTAAATGCTCAGAAGCTTTCAAATTTTTTTGACCCAGAAGCATTTTTCTGTGGTATTACAACTAGAATGAAATTCTAGAAAATAAAAACCAAGAGGCCCAGTCACTTCATTTTCCACAGAAACTTGGGTCTGACTAATTCAGTGGCTTTTGCAAGGCCTAATTTAATAAATTCCTGGAATCACAGCTTTCGCACCAACTCACAGTCTATCTTTAGGCCTACCAATTACAGATTCTAACTGGAAGCAGCAAGCAACAGACACCAACTTTGGCCAAACTAAATCCAAGAGAGGTTATTAGAAGACAATGACTGACAGAAATAAAGGAAGAGCTAAAGAAGTAGGTTACATAAAGGGAAGAACAAGAGTAGCTCCAGTTGTCTGGATAATAGAAACTAATAACTCCTTCAGATGCTTCTCTAGTAATAAAAGGACTCCTATTAGTTTGGGTCTTGTCTCAATTCAAGTTTACAATTCCAAGTCTATATTTCCTGAAATTTACTAAAAATGGGTGGGGCATGCCTTTCTACAATTGGTATCACAACAGTGTCTCTCAAGAAAGGTGTTGAGCACAAAGGAAAAAAAAAAATCAAGGGCTGACACCAGGAAAGGGAGGAAGGATGCTGGTTAAGCCAAGGTAACATATGCCCAAAGCAAGTATGGCAGTGCAACTTAAATTGTCCCCATAAAGTATTGTCCTCCCAGATAGTTATTAATTCCAAAGTTGGAAAAAAGGGTAGGAAGTTAGAAAACAGTTAATCCAATTTCCATTTTGATGCTCTTTCAGCTTACACTGGTACCACAACACACAGTTAACATTTGGCACAATATTTAAGTGGCAATTCAGATTCTTAGCATAAGATCTAGAACAATGGGAAATTTACTAATGCAAAGTCTACATAAATGAATTGTCTATTTTAGAATACTGATTTATTTATGTCACTGTCAAAAGCAAATTTAGATTTAAACCATATGTTATGGTTTAGATGTGGTGTCCACCAAAAGCTCACCTGTGAGAAAATGCAAAAAGGTTTAGAGGAGAAATGATCAGGTTACATCCTTAACATAATCAGTTAATCAATCCCTGATTGGATTATCTGAGTGGTAACTAGCGACAGGTGGGGTATGGTCAGAGGAAGTGCTTCACGGGGGGAAGGACTATGGGGCATATATTTTGTATCTGGAGAGTGGAGTCTCTGTTTCTGATCACCATGTGGGCTGCTTTCCTCTGCCACACTCTTCCACCATGATGTCCTGCCTTACCTTAAGTCTGCTGTCTATGGATTGAGACCTTTGAAACCCTGAACCCTCTAATAAACCTTTCCTCCTCTACAGTTGTTCTGGTAGGGTCCTTTTAGTCACAGCAGCAAAAAAAAAGCTGACTAAAACACCATAATAGATAACTTGACTAAAATCTTCCTCTGATGTCTAAACAAGACCCAGAAATAATGATATACATTACTAAAAGAATAATAAGTGTTGCTAATAATTTTTTAAAATATATTTAGTCATTGATTGACCTTCATGTATTTATATGTACTGCCAAGAATTAAACCCAGTGCCTCATACATGCCAGGCAAGCTCTCTACAACTGAGCCACAACCCCAGCCCTGTTGCTAGTAATTTTCAAAAGCAACTAAAATTTTAGAAGAATTGTATATGCCAGGTACTACTTAACACTTTATGGCATAAGAACCCATATCACTCACAGTAACTCCATGGTGCAGGCTCCATCAGTATCTCCATTGAGTGGATCAGAAGTTGAAATGCCAAGATATAGGCACTATTATTATCACTGCTTTACAGACAAGGAAATTAAGCTCATACAATCAATTGGAAAAGTACACATAATGACCTGACAATGATGATTTTGAGCATAACAAATGTTTTACATACCTGCATAGTCTGTCAATCAAAATCACTCCAAAATCTTACTAAGACTTATTTTCTCAGCAACCTATTTCATTGAGCAATAAGTAATGTTCACCCAATTTATTTTGGAAATTGTTCCAAATCAATAATCAGCAAGGTCTGAGCTAATGGAATATTCCTGCTTTTGAAATCCCCATCTAAATCACCAACAACACTGAGTAAATGTTAGAATGGGTCACTGACAGCTATACTGTGGACTAATGTCATAAAATGGTTCAAAGAAGGATAATCTTGCAAGTAATTTTTTTCCAGTTAACATTAACAGTATTTCTTAAATACCACTGAGTCATCTCTTAAGAGAAGGTTTCATTTGAGTCATCCTGGCTAATAAATCACAAAATCCTTAACAAAATTTTGAACCAAGTCTAAGGGCTGAGGTATACCTGCTGAAAACTTGAGTGCAAACAGGACTGAGAACATCTGTGAACTGCCATTTACCAGAGCTGATAGTGTTCACAGCAGAAAAAAAATCATATTCTTTGGCAAAAGTTCAGGAAATAAATTGCACAGAAAGCATTTGCATAATATGTTTTTTTTTTGCGGGGGTGTGGAATCTGAAAGTTGTAGAACTTAAGAACCCTTGAGAGTAACCCAAGAATAACTTAATAACCCTACTAAGAATAATTTCCTCCTTCATAGGATCTTCATGACCACAAATTTTGGGTTTCAAACCATTAGCCAGTGAAAACTACTGAATACCAAATATTTGTTTGCCATGGTAGGGTGCTACTTATAACACAAAGGACTTGATTTCTTTTCATAAATAGCTAGTTCATCTCACTCATCAGAAGTTTTTGGGTATGTCACTTGGAAGACTGGATTTTAAAACTGGTGAAGATAATTAATTACAAAGCTTTCCCTTACGAACTGCCCAGGACACTTCTGTCATTCAGGCTTTCTGAATTCAACCTGGTTTTCTTTTTTTGTATTTATGATTACTTGGCATTGATGGAAAACATCAACAAATAACAAAATGTTTGGACAATTAATTTTCTCATCCCCATTCGTCAGTTACTGAAATTTCAAAGTAGAAACTATCACGTTAAAAAATAATGTATTATTAAGAGCAATAAAAAGTATTATTTCAATATCATAATAGAGTTTTTTTTCTACTTCTGGAGAACTTGATAATAAAGACCTTATCTGCCAAAAGATACTTGCTAAAATATTTAAACTTTGAAAAACTGTTATGCTTAGGTAAGAATCTAACTCAGAGATGGTAGTTGGTTCTTAACTCCCACCCACTCCCATCTCTGGAAATTGTACTCAATAAAAATTATTGAATGAATAGAAGTTTCACAGGTTACTGGAATGCTTCATTATAATAGTCAAATATTCTTGTCTTTTTCCTTTATAATGAAAATTTGTAATGCAAGATAGTCTGTTCTTTGGGACATGGTAAACCTGGGCAGTGGAGAAAGAACA
Organism: Glaucomys volans; assembly: GCA_020662805.1. Lineage (NCBI taxonomy): Eukaryota > Metazoa > Chordata > Mammalia > Rodentia > Sciuridae > Glaucomys > Glaucomys volans. Next base: position 272,222 of record JAJEJO010005165.1, on the reverse strand, counting down.
GGTGGAGACCACACCCATCTTTTCTTCTTTATCTGTAAATGAGAGTCGGAGAATTCAGATATCTAAACTTGTCATCTCCAAATAATGCTTCACAGATCTCTGGAGGGCTGCATCAGCAAGTTGGGAGGAAACTGTATGATGTATGGGCATTTTACTGTTATCGCTCCCCCTCCACCAAATTTCAACAAGGATAATGTCTTTCATCATAATTTATATAGTAATCTACATAAAATTGCCTTTGAGGTAAAAAAGTGATTCAAAAAATTTGAGATCACATATCTTAAAGATTTCCCTTTCCTTTAAGGTGGCAAAGTTAAACTATATACTTACTTATTGAACCATTTTATCCACTCCAGAAATTTTGAACATTTCTCTGAAAAATACCTCTAGATAGGTGATCTGAACTTTTGAGTTCCTATTCTTAAAGTTGAGAGACTTACAAAGTAGTCAGTTCAGACCAATACTGTAGTTCAAGGTAACAGATTAAGCTAGATATTGTACCATGTTTGGTTGAATGTGACCATAGAGCAATGGGATGTGCAGTTCCCATGTGGACAAGGGCCAGGGAGGTGTGTGAAGATGGAATTGTGTCCTTCTGCATTGCTCACCTACTTATGTAGACCAAAATCCTGAAAAGAACAGTTTTAAAATTTTGGCTATAGTTTTTATACAATAAAGTTATTATAAATCCGCTAACAGATTTATAAATTTCTGCTAGAAGCAGAAATAATTTAGCCCACCTTCATTTTCCATTCTCTCACTACAGATTTCATTAATTCATGTTCTTCTTCAAATGTCCCTTAAAAACCACTACTTCCTGCCAATAGAATCTTTTGCTTTGTTGTTTGTAGTCAAGACTATGACTAATGACCTATGGATATTAAAACACAGTGAGTAAGTATTGTTACAAGAGATTGCTGCCAATCCCCCAGGAATTCAACAAATTAAAGGCAATTTTTAATAACAGAAAAGTTAGTTGATGTGCTCTAAAAGCATCTAAATTATTTATTTCGATTTATAAATAATATGTATTAATAGTAGCTCCCACTTTTTTAAACCTCTACTCAAAGTCATGCAATAGATCTTTACATACATTGCTACATTCAGTCCCAGCAACAGGGGGGTGACTCACAATTACATTGACATATAAGTAATTCAAAATCTACGTGAACCCACTAATCTCTCTCTTCATTCAGGTCTCTACTCAAATATTGCCCTGCAAGCTTCTAACACTCTTTCATATATTTACTTTGTTTTCCTTTATAGGGCTTATCACCACTAATAAATCTTAAATAGATTTGTCTCCCCCACCCCACTCTAGATTGTCAGAACAGTATTTTTTTCTATTTGATTTCCTACTGAATTTCTGGTGCACTGTAACAGCGCCTGACCCATAAGAGGTCTTCAAGAATTATATGTTAAATATATGAATAGATTCATTAATGAATGGGTAGTGAATAAATGAATAAGTGATCACATAGAATACTTTCTCCATAATTCCAGGTGTTTTACTATACTTTATTGATTCACAACTAAGACAGAAAACTCACACCTATTACCCTGAAACACTGTTTTCCCCAATAATTGCCTGCAGGGCAGGAAACCTGGTTCTCTAACTGGAAGCTGCAGGGTAACATTGAGGGCAAGCAATAAGGCCCTGTTGGTGTAGAGTCAAAACAAGGATTAGGACAACCAGCTGCCCTGAAGGACAGCCGTCTCTTCAGAACCAGAGCGGTGCCTGGGTGGTAAGACTTGGATGCACTTTATGGTAGGGAAAAAAGGTCCTGGTCAGAATAATCCTCAAACTCACCAATACCCTGATTCTAACCCACCCAAAAGATGGGAGGTCAGACCATCTATTGTTCTCTTCATTTCTAAGAAATAAAGACAAGTCACAGAGAAAAGTTAAGTAACATTTAAGGAGCAGAAGAACTATTTAGAAAATGAAGGGAACTATTTCTAAAAGAAGAAAATTAACTAAAAGTAGGGACACTATAAAATTTAAATTTTATATGTACAAACACTTAGACGAAGGAGAATATAACACACAGCAGGATAATCAGGTATTTTTTAAATGGAGATGTTTGAAATAAAAAAAAAATCCAAGACTAGCTGAATTAATATATCCCAAATCACATTACTTAACTGGAAGATTGGGTCAAGGAACCCTTGCAGAAGCATGTGAAAAAGATGAATAGTGGGAAAATGAAAGAAAAACAAAGACAAGAATGTTGGAAAATAGAAATAGAAATAGAAATGTCAAAATCTATTTAGTTGGAAAACCAAAAGAGATAATAAGCAATGTAGGCAGGAGATAAAAAATAGTTGATAAAATTATAACCAAGAGTTTTTCCAATACTAAGCAAGGCTCTCTGTTAGGCCTACATTTGGAAGGACTCTGAGAAGGAAAATCTGGTTATATCCAATCATTTTATTGACCTTCTGGACACACAGGAAGATGGTGTTTTCCACCCCTTCCTCTTGCATCTAGATAGAGCTAAGCAATGAATTCTAGATCAAAGGAACCTGGGTACCTGAAAGACCATGTGGACAAGTACCTGCCAAACAGCGAGCTGGACAACAGTAAGAGTTAAAAGCTGATTTTAAAGGTCTAATTTGAGTAGGTTTTGTTTGGATTTTTGTTTTAAATAGCAATTAGCTTAGTCTGACTCAGAGTTCATGATGTACTAGCAGAGATCATTTAAAAAGAAAAATTATACCTAGGCACATGTCCTAAAAGAAAATGCCCAAATTATATCACATATAAAGAAATAAAAAAATCATTGACATCAGTGTCTTCAATAGCACCATGATATGCAAACGTTGAAAAAAATTGAACAATTACTATAATATGTGAACATGTATATAGATAGATAATTGGTTGTGATTGATGAAGTTTCAACATAAAATTTCTCAGAAATGTTATCAGAAATGTTTGACTTTAATAGAAGAACAATCCACATGACAGTGTCCCCCCCGCCCTGGACTACATAATTTCCACAAAATACATAAATAATAGCACGTAGATTTATGGAGAAAAATGGATTAAAAATTATAATTGGAAATTTTCATATCCCACTCTCAAATTGTTAGAATAAACAAGAAATTTTTTCAAAAGTAAAAGAGAGTCAAATACTACAATCAATGTGTTCATCCCTGTGATCTTCTGTGTTAAAGTGCATACATGAAAGAGGGAGAGAGAGGCAGGGAAGGAGGAAAGAAGGTTAAAAACAAAAGAGAAACCTAGACCAATAAACACTGGATAATTTTTTTTTTAATGTACACAGGAAACATTCCAAGAAAAGAAACTAAAACTGAGTGTGGTACCTTCACCTGTAATCCCAGTGACTTGGGAGGTTGAGGCAGGAGGATTACAGGTTTGAGGTCAGCCTCAGCAATTTAGTGGGACTCTGCTTCAAAATGAAAGATAAAAAAAGATAAAAGATTAAAAAAAAAAAAAACAATTGCTGAGGATATTGTTCAATGTTAGAATGTCCCTGGTTTCAATCTCCAGCAGCACTAGGGGAAAAAAATGAAATGGATTAAAAGAGAGGGGACAAATGATAATATTTGCACATGATATAATTATTCACATGGAAAATCTAAGATGATCAAAAGGAAATCATGAAAGTTAAAAATGATTTAACAAGAATGAAGGAAGATCAAAATTTCTTGATCCAAAATGACCAATTATGAAATGTAATTTTAAAGATACTTTTGCAATACAAAACTGTATCATAACCAAATGCAATCTTTTATGGGAAATCTTTTATAGTGTGAGGGGAACTCTACTAATGGACCTTTAAAAATTATCCAAGTAAACATACCATACTCAATAAGGGAAGTTAGCATCCAAGGTTTAATCACCCAAATTAGTCAATAGACAAAATACAGTTTAAAATAATACCCCAGCAATAATTTTCCCTAGAACTTATGGAAGTACAAAGGCTTAATATTAAAATAAGACAAAAATTTTAAGAACAAAAGTAGGGGACTTATTCTTTTCTAAGGTATTTTATAATACAGTAGTTAAAAATAAATACCAGTAACAAAGAGAAAACAAAGAGAAAAAAATGAAATTTAACAGATAGAGCTAGCATAACAAATGAAAATAGATATGAAATGATGCTAGAACAATTTCAACACTTAATGAAAAAACAATTTCAAACTCCAACAGCCTAAAGAATAAACTCTAGATGTACAATGGGCAAAATGTTAAAAGTAAAGCTAAACAGAAGAAAATGTAGGAAACAGTTTTTTTAGAATTTATCAAAAAGAACTAGAAGTAAACATCCAAAAGGGCAAAAAAATTGATTTTGTGAAATCATGATTAAAGTTTCCTCTAGTAGCAGACATTACAGAAGATGAAATATACAGATGAGAGGAAATTTTAGAGGAGATTCCTGTCATGTGAATTACTCAGTGAAAGAACAATATTTGTAATGCATAACACTTTCATAAATTAGCAATGGCAAACCACAAAACTCAACTGAAATTTTCAAAACAAAAGAATGAAAAACAAAACCAAAGCATGAATATTTAATGCACAGAAGGGAAAAACAACAAATGGCTAATAATTATATAAAGCGATGTTTCATCTCACTAATAAGAAAAATGTAAATTAAAACAACAATGTATCATTTTACATCCCTAAATAGGTAGAAAATTGCATATTAAATAGCATCTGTTGGTGAATATTTGAAATCTTGCCCTCACCCTGCTGGTGTGACTACAAATGTGTACACATATTTTAGAGTGTTATCTATTAGTGTTTGGTTTGTAATTTATTGCACAGCAATCCAGTCTCTGGGTAGATATACCAGAGAAACACACAACTGCACAAGGAAGAAGAAAAACAATGGAAAGATATTCAGCAATATGGGCTATGTGCATAAAGTGGGAAGCGGTCATCTATGACACTGAGCCAGATCTACATTGAGTAGCTAATACTTTGGTAATATCTTTTTGAGAGACAAGCAATAAACAATGTTTGGAGTACATTATTTATGAAGATTAAATATACACCCAAAAAAACAATGTTATATATTTATTTTTGTGTGTGTGGTACCTGGGCACCCAGGGCTTCACACATGCTAAGCAAGGGCTCTGTTAGTTTTATCCCCAACTCTGTTATACATATTTTTATGGTGATCTTGCCTAGGCAAATTATTTTTCTGTGCCCTGCATGAAGTCATCATGTGAATCCATATATTTAATAATGAATCCATATGATGATTAATCTGTTATCTAAATTAAAATAAATAAAATTTCAGTCGCCAGGCAGCATTTACTGTGGCTAAAATAAAATGCTTCCTTGTTGAAAAAATACTTTAAAATAGTCAAATTACTTCTAGAAATCATACCAATTTAAAAACTAAATGTTGGTTGATTGGAAATAAAAAATGTTTTGAAACTTGATTTATATCCAGGTTTTCCTGATCTTTTCTCTGCTTAGAATCCTGAATAAATATAACACCCAAATAATGGAATTATTGAAGAAAACACTATTCTTTATTATACAAATTTTCAGGTAGCTGAATAGCTTTGTACATGACAAAATTTTATTTTTTTAATGAAATGGACATCGTGTAAGGTTTTCATTGCTGTGACAGAACACATGATAGAACTTTAAAAAGGAAAGATTTATTTTGGCTTACTCAGACATTTCAGTCCACAGTCACTTGGTCCCACGGCTGTGGGCTTGTGATAAGGTAGAACTTTATAGCAGGACCAGCATGGTAGAACAAAGCTGCTTACCTCGCGGTGGCCAGAAGCAGAGAGAAAAGGACCAGGGACAAGACATCCCCTTCAAAAAGCCCCCAGTGACCCACTTCCTTCAAATTCCTAAAGTTTCACCACCTCCCATTACTGCCACCGCCTAGCCTTTAACCCATGAGGTTTGGGGGGACATTCCGAACTATAACAGGCATGAAATGTTTCTAGTACGATATGTGCTGCACTAAATAGAGGGAAACATGTGGAATTTAAAATCCATTATTGATTTGTACTGTAACAGCCAGTAGGAGAGCAGGTCCATTTGCAATTGTGCAATAGAACTCTTCCTGTGTCTCCCAGACTTGATTTTCTTTTTAAATCAGTAATGCCATGGTCACTGTGCTACCACGTGGTCATTGTGCTATTATATTATTCACCAGAAACTCTTCTCCTTTCCTCTTATCTTTTACCTTCTTTCTACTTTTCTTCTAACTTTCTTCTCTCTGCTTCTTGAATGCTGGGTCTTATGGCTCCTTTCCATCTCTGAATGTTCTCCTATAGTCCTTGGCTTTTGTTTCTTGTTTGTTTTCACAGTCACCAACAGGCAATTTGGTCAGCAAAACAAATAATATGAGTGTTCCAAGAGTGATCAGGGACGCAACCATTCATAGCATCCAGAATTGGAGTCAGAGAAGAAATGGACATTTCAGTTCTGTAGCTTAATAGCTAGATAAACTCAAATAAATTTATTATCTCTCTTAAAACTTCAGTTTTCTTTCATATTTAAAAGGGGACTATAAATAATACGTATCTGTAAAGCACTTATCTCAGTGCCTAATTCATAAAATTATTAATATTTTAGTATTATCACAACTAATTTTGACACATTTTTAAATGTTGTTTATAAACTAACAATTACACATTTCTCTGGGTTCTATAAAATTTTAAGACCTTTAAATAGCCAGAAAGGTGACAAACCAATAAACTGAGAAGTTCTAGGTAACTGAGATGTTAGCTTTTAGCCCTAAACTTCAAAATCCTTTTATATATATATTTTATGTAAGAATATATAATCATATATATAAAAGTACACACACACACACACACACACTCATACTGGGGAGTGAACCCAAGGGTACTTAACCTCTGAGCCACATCCCTAGCCCTTTTTATTTTTCATTTTGAGATAGGGTCTCTCTAAGTTGCTTGAATTTGTGATTCTCCTGCCTCAGCCTCTCAAACTGCTAGGATACAGGCATGTGCAGCATACTGTTTTTTTGTTTTGTTTTGTTTTGTTTTGGTGGGGGAGGGGGGGTGCTGGAATTGAACACAGAGGCACTCAACCACTGAGCCACATCCCCAGCCCATTTTTGCATTTTATTACAGTCTCACTGAGTTGTTTAGGTCCTCACTAACTTGGTGAAGCTAGCATTGAATTTGCAATCCTCCTGCCTCAACCTCCCCAGCCACTGGGATTACAGGTTGCACCACCATGCCCAGTTATATTTTTAATAAAATTAGAAAATGTATAATTATCCTAATCTGTCATTCAAGTTGCATTTCCCCTAAAATAGACTTATTAAAATAAATAATAAACTGTAGAACTAAATATTCTCTAGATATCACTAGGGTTATACCATTTATATGTTCATGAAATAGTTCTTTTTAAATATTTCAGCCCTGAGTCCTTTAAACCTTTAGTGTAGTAAGCTATATGTGTATTTCTTCCAGTTGGACATCCATAACTACTTTCATTCTTAGAATGATATCTTCTATATAATACTTGAGAAAAACTAAAATATACAATACAATGGAAAATGTGAGGTTGGGTCTAGTGAGGAATTTGTGAGTATTTGCAAAGTTAGCAATTGGCACCATCTCAGACTTTAACTTGAATCAGGATTTAACTTGATTTACCCCTGTAAATAAAACAGAAGTCCCTTTTCTGTTATGGATACATTCAGAGACCCCTTGTGGGTACCACAAATCACAGATGATACTGAAATCTGTGAATCCTGTTATTCTAGCACATACTTATGAAAAAGTTTAATTTACAAATTAGGCCCAATAAGAGATTAACAATAATCAACAATAAAACAATTAAAAATTATAATAAGAATTATGTGAATGTAGTCTCCTTTCCCTTTTAATACCTTCTTTAACTGTACTCACCCTTCTTGTGGTGATGTGAGATGACACAGTGCCTATGTGAGGAGATAAAGTGAATTGAATGAGGTCAGTATGATGATGAACATTAAGCTTTACATCAGGGTTAAACCCAGGCACCAAGACACAACAGCTGATCTGATAACAGAGAGAGGCTGTCAAGTGACCAGTGGGTGAGAAGCATATACAACATGGATTCAAAGGGATGATTCACATCTTGGGCAGGACTCATGAAAGTGTGCAATTGTGTCATGCTACTCTGAATGGCATGTGATTTAAAATTTGAATTGTTTATTTCTGGAATTTTCCATGTAATATTTTTGGACCATGGTTGACTGAGGAAAACTGAAAGCACAGAGAAGGAACTCATGAATTAGGTGTGGACTACTATAAGATTACACAGAAGAGAGACTATAGTATTATTTGTACCATATTTACCACCAATCTATTGTTAGGGGGAAGGAATTAAACTTAACTAGAACATTAATGAGAATTTTCCAGATACCTAAATCCCAAGCTATCTTTCTGTAACATTTAACTTCATAAGCAGATAGTGTTCATCAGAGGGTTCTTCTCTCTGTGCCAATAGAACAAAGGTCATAGATATACCAGAAGAGTAAGGCTGAATTATGGTTAAGATAGGTGGAATCTGGGCTGCATGTTAAGTTTCATATACTGGAATACTCTTGCTTTGATTTTGAGAACATGCCCTAATGATAGTTCAACACATTATTGGTTAATTAAATGGAAGGGACAAATTTCCACAGGGTTTCTCTTGGAGCTGGTTCCTCCAAAAACCAGATAGATCTACAAGAGTTTATCTGCAAGTAGTTTATTGAGGAAAGCAAACCCCAGGAGTGAGAGAGGAATAAAACTGGAAAGTAAAGGGAGAAAACCACTAAAAGTGTGCAGTTGTTCACTGCTATGGAAACCTGGTCACTCTATTCTTCAATAACTATCTTCAGAACATTAAGAAACATGTCTAGCAACTCACTGGGGGAAAGAGGGAGACATTTATATATTAGCTTCCATCCTTCACACTTTTAGGTTGCACACATATGAGTGCAAAGTAGAACGAGATAGAACAGGTGTAGAAATAGAACGTCTGGTGTATTAGTCAGCTTTTCATCTCAGCAATCAAAATACCTGACAAGAACAACTTAGAGGAAGCAAAGTTTATCAGCACTCACAGTTTCAGAGGTCTCAGTCAGTCATGGTCGCTGCCTCCTCCTCTGAGCCCAAGGTGAAGCAGAGTATCATGTTGGATGGGTATAGTGGAGGAAAGCTCCTCAGCTCGTAACAGCCAGGAAACACAGAGAGCAAGCACACCAGGGACAAAATATTACCACCTAGTAATCCATTGAAATTATGAATTCATCAAATGGATTGATCCACTGATTAGGTTACAGCTCTCAGAAATCCAATCATTTCACCTCTGAACATTTCTACATTGTATATCACATGGACTTTTTGGGGGACACATCATATCCAAACTATAACATGTGGCCAGAGGATTTAAAATGCTGCACAAAGGTGTCCATTAACCTTATATTTCATAGAGGAAATAGATGACTTTCTCATATGAGATAACTACTTTTCCAAGTTGTCGATTTGCCAATAGCATAGTTGCCAGGAGCACAGACCTAGTTTGGAGACTTCTATACCCACAGTAAAGAGCAGAATAGAGGGAGGACAAGGGCAGATGTTAGGACATAAATCCTTACTCTTTGAACTTCAGTATCAACGTCTTGAGAGATTATCAGTAGAATTAATTTAGTTCCCTAGTGCTTAACTCAACAAATGTCAAGAAACTTTGTTAAAACGTATTTTAGCCTAAGTTTGTTACACATGTTAATTTATTAAATGACATTGCATTTTCATTGGAACGTTCTTCCATGCTGCTAATTCAAATCAACAGATTTGATATTGAGTAGTTAATGTCAATTTCATTTCTGAGCAATTCAGCAGCTTGGAGCAAAATAATAACCAACACCTACCAAGAGGAAGAATTAAATAAATAAACGGAAAAGCAAAACCAAATAGGAATCCCAAATGCCTGGTTCATAATTAATATAAACAAAAACATGTTTAATCTGCTCTCAAGTGTAAATAACACCAACAGCATATTCACAGCTCACAAATGCAATTTGTGAATAATTTCACAACAATAAAAGAAGAAAACAAGTTTATCACAACATGTTCCATATTTCAAAAATAATAACTTGCCATAACTTTAAGAAAGGAAATCCAGAAGACTTAAGAAACAGTGGAAGAAATGTGATCAGTTCAGCTTTTCAAGAAAAATTGCAGCAGTGACCCCTTTCATTATGTTTTAAGGTACCTTTTGAAAATCTAAAGGAATTCTAATTAAACTCTTCTCTTTGAGTTAAATTATTTCAATGGAAAGAATACACTAATACATATTAACTTGAAAGAATGGCAAAGAGGATTGGATTTATCAGTATAATTTCTATCATGATTAGAAGTGGCTGATGGCACTTCCTAGTGTAGTTTCGGTGAGGGTTCCACCAATAACATACTTCCAAGCTACACGTAACCTATGAACTCAGATTCCTTGTTGTCTGGTGGGCTACTGTGATTAGAAGCAGACTTAAACAACCTCTCCCTAGGGTAAAACTGTCTCTGGTGATCCTCCTGTTTATCACTACATTTATCCTCCTGTTTTATCATCATTATATGTCTCATTCTCTCCAGAGGGCATGCCAGACATCCCGTGACCTCAGATGCTCTGTCTGACCACCTGTCTTCTAATGTAGCTCCAAGATATTGTAATTGTCCTCCCTATATGCCATCCCCTTGGAATTTAAAGAGATAATAAATTAAGAGGATATTGTCATGTATTAAAGATTACAAATTCTTTTTTTGTTGTTGTTTCCATTTATCCTTTATGTAACATTTCTTTTTTTTAATTTATTTAATTTTGATTCATTGTACACAAATGGAGTATAACTATTGTTTCTCTGGTTGTACACAAAGTAGAGTCACACCATCTGTGCGTTCATACATGTACACAGGGCAATGATGTCTGTCTCATTCTGTTATTATTCTTACCCCCTCACCCCAATCCCACCCCTCCCTAGATTACAAATTCTTTAACTCTTCTCCCTTAGAAACAGAGGCCTACTTTCCCTGCCCTCTGTGGGCAGCCTTATAAAGGCTTCAGCCTGTATGGAAGAGTAGAAGTGGCATATGCCAGATCTGAACCTACATTTTAAGAGGACTGCATGTGTGTGACAGCCCAAGCTACCACAAGAGAACAAGCCACCCCATAAAATGTTCAACTCCATTGCCTGAAAGACTGTGAACAGAATTCCTGACATACTATAGAGAGGAAGAGAGACTCAGCTGTCACCACCAGATGCCAGGTATATGAGTGAAGCCATCTGATAGTCCAGATAAATGTGGTTACCAGTTAAATATCACCAAGTTGCTCTAGCCAATGTCTGGTGACACAGAGGAACCACCAGCAGAGACCTTGAATTCATTACCCACAGAGTTGCAGATGAAATAAAAATTGAAAGACAGTGAGATTTGACAGTTTGTCATCCAGCAACTGAGACACTATCTACTTTTCTGATCTACTTCAGCATCACTGGAGCAGAGAATTCTGATCTTTATTGTTATTTTTAATGTAAATCACTTGAATCATCCTTAGATATATTTATTCAATGGATCTAGAGCAGAGCCTCAAAACATATACATCTTCAATTCTAACATGAAAATCTTTTGTGGAAGAAATCTCCTCTAAAACAAACTTGGCAGATATCTATTCTTTCTTTGGACAGTCAAATGATAGGGATATCCCTAACTCACAAGTGAACTGAATCCTTACAGAAATGCTTTTGCTGAGGGTAGAAGAGAATGATTCAAAGACCAAGTGACTGAAAATACCCCATGACAGGAATTCATGAGCCAATAATGCTGTGCTGTTAATATGATTCAATTGCACTGCATGTTCCCTTTGATCCAGCTTCGAACTGAGATCCCTAGCTCAAAATCTTAAAAGAAAAATTTAGCTCAATTCTTTCATCTTTGGAAGAATGCTTCTCACCAAACTTTACCATAGAAAGCTGAATAGGCTGGAGCCTCTTGTCCACTAAAGTAAATGCCCATCCAGGTCTAACCTGGCCATGGACCAGAATGTGATTGTTTACGGTGATAAACAGGCAGAGAACCTCCACCAAGTAGGTACAGAAACCAACTTTCAAAATATAGTTCATATGTTTTCTTTCATATTCAAACCTTTGATAATCTGAAAAGATCTCTCAACTATCCGTCCTTTATAATGTGTTCATCTGTGGTTGTGATCTGTAGGATCCAGTCAGAATATAGAAACTGCATGAATTTGGGCTCCCCTTCCCCCACAGCCCTGGAGATTAAATCCAGAGGTGCTCTGCCACTGAGCTACCTCCCCAGCCCTTTTTACTACTGAGACACAATCTCACTAAGTTGCCAAGGCTAGCCTCAAGGCTGAAGAAAGAAAGCAAGAGGATGAAATTTCAAAAGCTTAGAAGTTGATAAGAGGGACTCAACAGGGTTGGAACTAAGACCTCAGAGAAAGGAACATAGCTTTTATCAATACTAGTGTTTTATGAACTCCAAGCAGGGAATTTATGAAACCAGGACACATTCCTCTAATAAGGAGGTACTCTGAGTATTGCTGAATTATTGCAGCAAAGGAACTAAATAGAAATAAACAAATCTATAACTAACTATATTGTTCAGTTTTTCATTACTGTAACAATACACCTGAATTTAGATGACTTTATAAGGAAAAGATGCTAATTTAATCTCACAATTTGGAAAATTCAAATTCCAAAATCAGACAGCTATACGTGTTAGATCTCTGGCAAAGCCTAACAGCAAACAGGTGGCATCATGTTGAAGGTGCACTTGAGAGGGAGAGAATACTCCAAAGAGAAACCCATAAGAGTAAGAGCAATTCAGGAGCCATGCTACCTCTTAGGACAACTGAGCCTTTCAGGAGCTAGCTCAAGGTCACACAAGAACTACCTTAATGCCTTCTGAAGACACACCTCCAGTCACCTCCCACTAGCTCGTCTCTCAAAGGCCCATCACCTCCCAACATAGCCACACTGAAGGTAACTTTCCACCCATCCACTCTGGGGCAACAAACCACATCCAAGCCATGGCAATAAATTTAAATAGAACTAGAACAATGGAGCTACTACTACATTCATTCAGGCCACTACATTCTTATCCTAGACACTGTGACAACCATGCCAGGCTGGGAATTTATATTGACTTTCAAGTGAATACTAGAACTTGGGCATTTATATATATAAATTATTCAAGGTTTCGCCCAACTTTTTCCTATTTGGGTCTTTAAGCATAGATTCTAGATTACAATTTATCTACAAAAAATGTTCCTGCTTAGTTCTATTTATTTTATTCTACAGAGATTTTAACCTTTCCTTTTCTTTTTCATTTCTGTTACCCTGAATATATATTATTTCCCCCCACTTAGTTCATTTAGAACAGCTTGCTGCTCATTTGCTGGGTCCTCACCTTCACGGTTCTTTAATTTCTCTCCATGTGTTGGATGATAATAAAGAAGCAAACTAAGTGTTAGATCATTCAAATTATACTGAAACCTTTTCCCTAAAGAGGATTTATCCCTTTCTTGATCTTCCTCACTTCTGAATAGAGCTTAAAATATATTTTGTGATGTCCTAATTGTCAAAAGTTTTTAAAAAAATCATTTCTGTCTTAAATAATGAACAATTATATTGTTCATTATTTTGTTTATTCCCTATTGGATAAAGACAAAATAGAAACATTCTTGCTGTTGAAGTGACTGTATGTTCTTGCTTAGTTTTTTGGTTTAATAATTGAGAAGATTAATGAGTGCCTACCCATCTTAACTACTAGATATGTAAATGATTTGATCTTACTTATTCCAATGTTTAAAAGTTACTTTAAAAATAAAAAAACCCTTCCCATAGTTGATATATTTAATGAGAAATATTGTAGAAAAGATATATATCTAGTTAATAGTAATCCACTGTCTTCTAAATACATATGACAAACAGAATTGAAATATGTTTATAGCAAATGTTGTATCTCATGTTTTCATTTTTAATACTATAACACTATATCAAGAAACAAGTCCTACAGAAGCACCGCAGAAACAGATGTGAATAATTGCCCCTAAAGAATACAGTCTCGGGTGAAGTGGAGACCATGGAGATGGTAGCCCCTTCTCTAATTCAGGCTCTCATGTACCCGTAAAACAAAACTAATCACCCTCCATCACCAGGGCAAACCTAACACTGATGTTACCAGTCATTTGAGTCGTATTGACATATGTTTGCCAGGACATTCATTTTTCCTTACCATTGTGCCCCTGAGAATCAGAAAGGACCACTCTTACACTGGAAGAATGACTGTCCAAACTTAGGAACTGCCACCAGAACAGAAACAGGTAACCAAAGAGTGAACTTGAATATACCAGATCCACATCCATTCTTGGATTCATTAGAAACTTGCCAGCAAAATATGAGCCCATTAGCTGCCATACATTAAGTCTAAAAATTACCCAAAGAAACAAAACCTCTACAGGATGTCTTGCAGATTTGTATGTGTGTGTGTGTGTGTGTGTGTGTGTTTTAATTTAGAGACAGGGTCTCACTAAATTGCTGAGGCTGGCTTTGAACTCACAATCCTCCTGCCTCATCCTCCCAAGCCACGGGGTTTACAGGCATGGGCCACTGCACCCAGCCTGTCTTACAGACTTTTTAAAAACACATACTAAATATTTCCTTACCACTTGCCTTTTGGGAAGAGTTAGAACAGGATAATAAAAATAGCCAAAGTAGTGCTTCAGCATTTACTTATTCTGATTATTAACTCAACCTTTTAATCCCTATCAAAACCTTGTTGGTGGGAATTTAAAATGGTAAATTCACTTTGGAATAGAGTTTGGCAGTTTTTCAAAATGTTAAACAAAGTTACCACATGAATACAAAATTACCATATGAAGCAATTCCACTACTTGTATTCTACTCAAGAGAAATGTAAACATATGTCCATATAAAAACTTACACACAAATATTCCAAGTAGCATTATTCAAAACAGTCAAAAAGTGGAAACAATCCAAATGCTCATCAGCTGATGAATGGAATTAACAAAATGGAACATGTCTGTACCATGGAATATTATTTAGCTAAAAACAAATGAAAGACTGATGTATGTTGCAATGTAGATGAACTTTGAAGATATTAAGCTAAATAAAAGAAGTCGGAAAGGATCACAATGTATATCACTTATGAAACGTATGCAACAGGGAAATCTAAATAGAAAGAGGAAATTTTCGTTTAGAGCTGGAGGTGGGATTGTGAGAAGAAATGGGAGTACCAATGGCTACAGTTTTCTTGTGGGGCTGGCAGCGGTGTAATGAAAAGTTCTGAAATTTGATTATGGCAATCCTTGCACAACAGCTTAAATTAAATTAAAACCCTTTCAAGATACACTGTATGGTGTATATATATACACCAATAAAGCTATTTAAAAAGAAAACCTTTGGGTTAGGTACCTTTCTCATTTATGAATAAACAAAATTAAGACTCAGAATAAGTACCTTGTTCAATTTTAAAATACTAACTTTTTTT